>SJYV01010795.1:184204-231992 GCA_006410875.1 Neotragus pygmaeus | reverse complement strand
CAGTATTCTAGGTTTTCTTCTTTGTAGAAGTTGTACGTTCATGATTTGGAAAATATGTGCGAAGAGTAACTGGTCTTTGTCTTAGTTAGTACCTTGGGATGATTGTTGAGAGAATGATAAAAAATTCGTTCAAGAAAAGGAAAATATGCTTTCATAGAAAATTTAAGGTCTTTTGTTTAAAAAATATGGGGTTAAGAAAATAATAATGTGATGTGCCAATGTGGAGCTAAATAATTAAATGCTGAGACCTCTCAGAAATAGTCATAACTTTGAATTATATACAGTTTAAGGAGTTGATGAAAAATGTTTGGCACTTTTCCCTTTTATTTATTTATTTTTTGGGGGTGGTAATTTGACTATCATTTTACAAGTAGCTTTTGCATATATACCATAATTTACAAATTAAAGTTACTTTCTCTTCAGTGAACAATGATAGGTGTTTATGCACCATAGTTTATGTTTTAAATGACAAATGTTTTATTAGGTCCATGAAACAAATGCTATCTAGTTATTTCTGTTGTTTCTTTTAGCAGAATACTTCTGAGGCAAGAAACTAAAATCTACTTGTCATATTTTCCAAATGTTATTTATCAAAGTAACAAAGAATGACTTCCCAAACACATTTGAAAACAGTAAGTAGATTTATTTGGAACACATAATCTAAAAGGGATTTATTTTGTTCATTGAAAACGATTGATTCTTAAATGCTCAGCCCCTCCCCTCTTAAAATATATTTTGGGGGTGGAGTTAGCTAAATTATAGCATAGAAAATGCAGGCTTCCCCCCTCCCCCATGAACTTGCTTTGTTAACATCTTGTGTTAGAATCAGGCCATCTGTACAGGGCTACACACACTTCTTAATTGTACCTCATTTTATTCTGTGCGAGTGCTCTCTTCAGTTATATAAAAAATACTGAATCTGAAATATGCCCTGTAAGTCTTTAAGTATTGTGTGTTTTCAGAAGACTGTTCATATTTTTTTTATAACATTTTGAAAAGCTGTTTCATAATTCATGTATCAGTTGAATGTTTTTGTTCCCCCTTGTGGCAGTTTTTCTTGAAGGTGCAAATGAGTACTGGTTGTGATGATGTGATGTGGATACTTATCGGCCAGGAGTTAGCCTGTCTGTCACCTTGTTTCCAGTAACCTATTCAGAAGCTAACAGATGGTAGTGATGTTCAGTTGTTACTGATATGGGATCTAACATTCTACTTTATGTCTCTACTTGGTCCTGAAATGAAACATTTTTATCAGTTGATAGGAAATAGCATGGTAAACATTTTTTCATGAGTTCCGAAATAACTTTCTTGATATAAGGGCTCCACAAGATACTAGATATTTCCATTGGTTTAACAATTGGAAAATAAAGAGTGAATGGGAAAACTCTAGCATTTTACCTTAAATAGAGTGTATAGAGATTTCTGAATGTTTCTAAAACATTTCTTGCTGGGTACATGGAAATTTCAGGGATAAGACCTGACTATATATACATTTCCATTTATTTGTCTTCTTAGTTTTAGGGACCAAATGAGCATATATCTTTATCTGTCACCATGCGGTTAGAAATATTCTTTGTGGGGCTGTTTTAGATACTCTCAATACCTTTGCATGTTTTTGGATATAAGATGATCATTAGGAAGCTACAGACCTGCACCTTTTCTCTCCCTGACATTTGTGTCTTTGAACAGAATAGGAAGAGACAGGCCGTTTCATCGTAGTTATGATAGATGTTATGTTGGTATTTGAGTATACACCAGAAGATGACTAAACGGAAATAATTTTGTTTTAAAATAAAATCGTATTTGTTTTGTCTTTTTGACTCGAAACAGTCTTTTTTGCCACCAGGTTTTAGAATTTCCTAAATAAAATTATAAATTCATCCTGATTTTAGTATGAATGTAATGAGTGTGATAGGTCGTCCTTCCAAAAAAACAAAACAATGATTAGCTTCTCCAGAAGTGGTCAGCTACTATATTAAGGACGTTTTGTGTGCATGCTCACTTTCTTCAGTCCTGTCCGACTCTTTGCCACCCCTATGGATGATAGCCTGCCAGACTCCTCTGTCCATGGGATTCTCCAGGCAAGAGTACTGAAGTGGGTTGCCATGCCCTCCTCCAGGGGATCTTCCAGACCCAGGGATAGAACCCAGGTTCTCCGCATTGCAGGCAGATTATTTACCACTGAGCCACAGGGTTAAGCCCAAGGACATTTTGAGTAAGTTTTAAATCTAGCATTTTCCTTAAGGCTTTTGGGATAAGACCTGAAAGATCACAATTTGTAAGGAGTTGAGACAATCTCAAAGTAGTGAAAGGCTATTTGGAACAAACTTATGTTGTTCATAATTTCCCATAGAAACAATGTTGTAAGTAATTTGTAATGTTGTAAGTAATGTCAGTTACTGACAACTTACATGTGCTAGCTGCTGTTTTAAGTGATAAATGCAAACACTGTTAAATCCTCAAAGTAATCTTTTGAGGTAGGTATTGTTTATACCTTCTTTTTTAAGAATTGGAAACTGAGACATAGTGACATTAATAAACTTACAGCCACATAGCAAGTAAGTGATGGAGCAGGGATTTAAACCTGGGCATGTTTCCTTACTGAACTGAACTACTTAGATAGTCTGATACTGTAATCTGCCTATGTAATGGGTTAATGATCGTTTATGACTGGCCTGGAATCCTGACCATCATTAATATCGTTATTTCAGTGTTCTTTATCATTGTTGTCCATCTTTTTTCCTAATTGACACATACTTCCTTTCATTTCCATAGCATGGTACTTTCTGACTTTCCTCTTTCCTCTCTGGGCTGCTGCTTTTTCCTGTTCTTCACTAGTTCTTAACTCTTCTGATCTCCACATATTGTTTCCTTAGGGTTTGGGGTTGATAGGATTTCTTGTCCATTCTGTGCTTTGCCCTAGGATAGCACATCCATGCCTATGACTTAAAATACCATCTCTAGAGATGCCCATATATACATCTAAAGCCCAGACCTCTTCTGAGCACCTAGTTGCATATCCATCTACCTCTTCGAGCTTTTATTGGCTACGTAGCAGGAATCATTAGTGATGAGCTCATACTTTCCCCATCCACCCCACCTCTGCTTCTCAAGTGAAGCTTTTCTCAGTCATGCCTCTGTCCATCTAGTTGCTCAGGCCAGAACCCGGGAGTTGTGCATGCTCTGTCACCAAACCTTGCTGACTTTTATTTCATCTCTTAAAATAATGTCTTGAAATTGTCTACTTTGTGTTTCTGCTGCTCCAGCCTGATCCAAGCCACCATTATTTTTCTCTTGGATAACTAAATGATCTTAAATCTTTCCTTCCTTCAGTTAATTCCTTAATTTTTTTAAATGGAAGTATAGTTGATTTGGGGTTCCCTGGTGGCTCAGATGGTAGAGAATCCGCCTGCAATGTGGAAGACCTGGGTTTGATCCCTGGGTTGGGAATATCCCCTGGAGGAGGGCATGGCAACCCACTCCAGTACTCTTGCCTGGAGAATCCCCATGGACAGAGGAGNTTCCCTGGTGGCTCAGATGGTAGAGAATCCGCCTGCAATGTGGAAGACCTGGGTTTGATCCCTGGGTTGGGAATATCCCCTGGAGGAGGGCATGGCAACCCACTCCAGTACTCTTGCCTGGAGAATCCCCATGGACAGAGGAGCCTGGCTGGCTCCATGGGGTTGAAAAAAGTCAGATGCAACTGAGCAACTAAGCACAAGCACATGGCTGATTTACAGTGTTGTGCCAATCTCTGCTGAACAGCAAAGTGACTAAGTTTTACACACATATATATTCCATTCTTTTTAAAATATTCTTTTCCATTATGGTTTATCCCAGGAGATTGGATATAGTTCCCTGTGCTATACAGTGGGACCTTGTTATTTATCCATTCTAAATGTAATTGTTTGCATCTACCAACCCCAAATTCCCAGTCCAATCCTCTGCCTCTTTCACTTCAGTTTGTTCTGTTCATAGAATTCAGAGTGATTTTAATTTAGTTTAATTTTTGGCTATGTCGGGTCTTAGTTGTGGCACTTGGGATCTTTCTTGTAGTATTCGGGATCAGTCCCCTCAATAGGTATCAAACCTGACCCCTTGCATTGTGAGTGTGGAGCCTTAACCACTGGACCACCAGGGAAGTCCCAGAGTGGTTTTTAAAAACACAAATCTACCAGTTTGATCATGTTGTTCCTTTGCTTAGTACCTTTCCATTGTGACTCCTACACCTTAAGGTCAAAGTTTTAAAAATCTGAAATGTGTTGAATATAGTCCTGCATTTACTGGTCCATTTAAAATTCTTCGGGTCATCCTAAATTGCTTTCTACCTTAAAGCTCTCCTACACCCTGTCCCTTCCACCTCTCTCTCACCCTTTCTCTATCTCCCAACCTGACTTCTTAAGGTATTTCATGTTAGAAACCTGCTGCCTTTCAACCTCTGCTCTCTGTTGTTCTGTGCAATGGTATATACATACTGTGTTTCAGCAAAATTCTTAGAAATGTAATCACATACCTATATGCTGTGTAGGTGGGGCTTCCCTGGTGGCTCAGAGGTTAAAGCGTCTGCCTCCAATGCGAGAGACCTGGGTTCGATCCCTGGGTCATCCCCTGGAGAAGGAAATGACAACCCACTCCAGTATTCTTGCCTGGAGAATCCCATGGATGGAGGAGCCTGGTAGGCTACAGTCCATGGGGTCGCAAAGAGTTGGACACGACTGAGCGACTTCACCTTCACTTCCCAGGTGGCTCAGTGCTAAAGAATCCACCTGCAATGCAGGAGACAGAAAGGACGCTAGTTTGATCCCTGAGTTGGGAAGATCCCCTGGAGGAGGAAATGGCAACCCACTCCAGTATTCTTGCCTGGAGAATCCCATGGACAGAGGAGCCTGTTGGGCTGCAGTTCATAGGGTCAAAGAGTTGGACACAGCGAAAGCCACTGAGGACGCATGTATACTGTTTATGTAATAGATGCCTTCCTCTTTAGAATGGAAGTTCTTTGAGGGACACTGTGTTTTGCCTACTGTTCTATACCTGGTACTTACTTTTTTGTTGCTTAGTCACAAAGTCATGTCTGACTGTTTGTGACCCCATGGGCTATAGCCCACCAGAGGCCTCGGTCTCTGGGATTTCCCTCTCCAGAGGATCTTCTCAACCTAGGGAACCTGTGTATCCTGCCTCTCCTGCACTGCAGATTCTTTACCAGTGAGCCACCAGGGAAGATGGTACTCTAGTGCCTGGCATATGAAAGTTAAAGTGGAATCGCTTAGTCGTGTCTTTGCGACCCCATGGACTGTAGCCTACCAGGCTCCTCCGTTCATGGGATTTTCCAGGCAAGAGTACTGGGGTGGGCTGCCATTTCCTTCTCCAGGGGATCTTTCCAACCCAGAGATCGAACCCAGGTCTCATGCATTGCAGACAGGTGCTTTACCATCTGAGCTTGGTATATAATTGTTGTTTAATATTAATACTTATTTATGGCATGAAAACCAGAACTCTGTTTTAGCATGGGAATTGGAAGCCCTTTGTCCTTTGCTGACGTCTCTAGTGCCATTCCCCACCTTCCCTGTCTACTCTGTAGTCGGGACCAGATTGAAGGGTTTAGGGCATTTGTGATTGTCATTGGTAGGAAGTGTGGAGGTGTAAGCCCCTGCTTGCTTTCCTCCTTTCCTTGTTATACTCTCTGAAACAGTGTGAGCACTAAAACACAGAATTTTTCTTTCTTTCATTAAACAAATATTTGCATGCCCACTATATGCAAGGCACTGTTGCCTTTATCAAGTATATTTCTGGAGTGAAAGCTTGAGAAGTCCAATGTCAAATTCATTCACTCATTAAAATGTACTGAGCATCTCTGAGTTTCTGTTACTAAGCTAAGTTCGACAGGGTACTGCAAAAATGAAGGAGACTCTGTCCTGCCTCTCAAAGAACTTGCGATTCAGTAAATGGAGTGTAACCTTTAAAAACTGTGAATCACTGTATTATGATCCAATAAATGGAGTGTTACCTTTAAAAACAGTGAGTCAGTGTATTGTGCACCTGTAAGTTACATTATATATCAACTATACTTCATTTAAAAAAAACACAAACTTGTATTTGAGAAAGGTTACAGGATCATATACTTGATGCCTCTCTTCTACTTGGCTTTGAAATGCTGAAGTGCCTAAGAAGATTGGCGTTCCATCCTTCTCTTTCTACTCACCCTTGGTGAAGTTGCCATATATATCAAACTACTTTCAAATCTCTATCTCTAGATTCATATCTAGCTATCTCCCTGTCATCTCCATTTGGGTATTGAATAACTATTTCAAACATATGTATCTAAAACATGATTATTGCCCTAACCGCGCAACCACATTCTCCTTTAATCTTCCCCACGTCCGTAAATAATGCTGCCATTTACTTTGTAGCTCATGTCTAAGAGTTTGGAGTCATCTATGATTCATTTCTTTCATATCCCCTCCCTCAGTAAATCCTGCTGGTTTGATCTCCATATGTATGTGTTCCCACATGGACAGTTGAGCTGCCTCCTTGTTTCCACTTTAGCCTTTCTATAATAGAGTTTATTAACAGGCAGAGTTAACATTTCAACATATAAATCAGGTAATGTCATTACCCTGCTTATAACCTCCTCGTGTTACTCAGGAAAATACAGAGTCCTTATCGTGGCCTCTGAGGTCGTAAGTGATCTGAGACTTGGCTCATTCTCCAACCTAATCATTCCACTCCATCCACCATCCTTCAGCCACATGGGCCTTATTTCTGTTCCTGAGACATGCTAAGATTATCTGTGTCTTAGGAATTTTGCATTGGTTGTTCTTTTTATCTGGAGTTTCTTTACAGGTCTTTGCTGCTATTTCTGGACATGTAGGTCTTCACCCAGATGTTACCACGTCAGAAAGATCTTCTCTGACTGTCCTATGTAGAGTAACTTCTCATCACTGTATTATATCACAGAGTTTTATTTTCTTCATTGTATTATCTGTGAGGTAATTTTGTAAATTTATATGTATCACTTGGCTTCCCTGGTAGCACAGCTGGTAAAGAATCCGCCTGCAGTGCAGGAGACCCTGGTTTGATTCTTGGATTGGGAAGATCCCCTGGAGGAGGGCATGGCAGCCCACTCTAGTATTCTTGCCTGGAAAATCCCCATATACAGAGGAGCCTCGTGGGCTACAGTCCATGTGGTCACAAAGAGTCGGACACTACTGAGCAACTAAGCACGTATGTGTCACTTGTTACTGCCCTTCCCATACCGCTAACCACCAGTAGTAGAATGCATGTTCCATGAGAACAGGGAGCTCTCTTGTTCACATCTGTTGAAGGCAGTTTAGAGAAATGGTTGATAGGAGAAGCTCTGGGGCAGGAGGTTGTATTTTGACTCCACTACTTGCAGTATGATCTTAAAGAAGTCTCTCAATTGTTCTGTTCCTGAGGTTCCTTGTGTGAAAACAGGAAGTTTTTTTGAAGATTGAGAACACAGAAGTGTTTAGAATGGTGTCTGGCATATAGAATAGTGTATAGCATCTGAGCATTATTGTCAGCACTTAGAACAATATCTGGCACATTGTCAGTGCACATAAAACATTCAGTGTATGAAAGAAATGACTATAGTCCTGGGAAGAATGCTTGTTTTTTTTTTAAGAGGTATAAAAATGTTTGGGGGACTTCAAGGGAAAAGTTATATTGAGCTCAAGAGGATTAAGCATTTTTCAGGCGTATTGCATACAGACTGATCTGAATTTTTGTTAACCTTGATTAAATGACATAAAGTATTAGCAGAAAGAAGGCACTCTTGAGAGCAAGTGTTCCAAAGTGGGAGGGAGTGGGATCTGCTGGATTAGTTAAGGGGAGGTCGTTGAACTGGCACAGCATCACTTCTGTCGCAGGTTACCGGTCAGAGCAGTCCTGGGCGCAGTACAGAGAAGACCTCATTGGAGAAGTCACCAGAGTAATACTCTTTCACAGTGTATTAGCACTAGACTTTCGAAGGCTTTTGATGACAGACAATGGAGTTTAGTCTCTATGGCTCAGTAGGGAGCTTTGAAATTTGGATTTTTAACAGGCATGATGATGATGATGATGATGATGATATCAGCCCCAAAAAAGAGTTTCGGTAAGATTAATTTGACAGTCAAGTTCAAAATGCTTGAAGAAGTATCATTTCACTAAGATGTGAGGAAAGAGCACATGTAAATGTCCTAAGGCCAAAACAATTCTGGTAATTCCCTTTTCTGACTCAGTCTAACCCTAGATCAGTGGTTGTCAAATTTAAGAGTTCTTCAGAATCACCCAGAGGGCTTGTTGAAATACAAGTTGCTGGATCTAACCCCAGAGTTTTTGAATGAAGAAATCTGAGGTGGAGCCCAATAATTTGCATTTCTAACTAGTTCTTAGGTGATGCTAGTGATGTTTATCACCTTATCACCCTCTTCTTGCCATTCTCATCTCTGCTTAAAAATCATCTCTTCATGAAGGTGTTCCCTTACCACCAAATCTCAGTGGCCCCACCCGGTTTGTCTTTTCATACTGTTCGTGGGGTTCTCAAGGCACGAATGCTGAAGTGATTTGCCATTCCCTTCTCCAGTGGACCACGTTTTGTATGAGCTCTCCACCATGATCCGTCCATCTTGGGTGGCCCTACACAGCATGGCTCATAGTTTCATTGAGTTAGACAAGGCTGGGATTCATGTGATCAGTTTGGTTAGTTTTCTGTGATTGTGTTTAGTTTGGACATGTAACAACGGACTGTTTGAAAATTGGGAAAGGCTGTATATTGTCACCCTGCTTATTTAACTTATATGCAGAATATATCGATATGCTGTACTGGATGAAGCATTGCTAGGAGAAATTGGAATCAAGATTGCTGTGAGAAATATCTATAACCTCAGATATGCAGATGACTTCACACTTATGGCAGAAAGCGAAGAAGAACTAAAGAACCTCTTGATGAAAGTGAAAGAGGAAAGTGAAAAAGTTGGCTTAAAATTTTCAACATTCAGAAAACGAAGATCATGGCATCCAGTCCCATCACTTCATGGCAAGTAGATGGAGAAACAATGGAAACAATGAGAGACTTTATTTGGGGGGGGCTCCAAAGTCACTGCAGATGGTCACTGCAGCCATGAAGTTAAAAGACACTTGCTCCTTGGAAGAAAAGCTATGACCAACCTAGACAGCCTATTAAAAAGCAGAGACATTACTTTGCTGACAAAGTCTGTCTAGTCAAAGCTATGGTTTTTCCAGTAGTCATGTATGGATGTGAGAGTTGGACTATAAGGAAAGCTGAGTGCTGAAGGATTAATGCTTTTGAACTGTGGTGTTAGAGAAGACTCTTGTAGGTCCTTTGGACTGCAAGGAGATCAAACCAGTCAATCCTAAAGGAAATCAGTCCTGAATATTCATTGGAAGGACTGATGCTGAAGCTGAAACTCCAGTACTTTGGCCACCCGATGGGAAGAACTGACTCATCGGGAAAGACTCTGATGCTGGGAAAGATTGAAGGCAGGAGGAGAAGGGGATGACAGAGGATGAGATGGTTGGATGGCATCACCAACTTGGTGGACATGACTTTGAGCAAGCTCCGGGAGTTAGTGATGGACAGGGAAGCCTGGTGTGCTGCAGTCTGTGGGATTGCAAAGTGTCAGACACGACTGAGCAACTAAATTGAACTGAACTGAACATAAGATATGGGAATTTTAGAGATGTTTACTGAGTGCCTGTCATGGCTTTTGGAGCTTGGAATATATTAGTGAACAAAACCTAGATCCCTGCTCTGATGACTTTTAAACTGGATGTGTGGAGTGAGACAGATGATAAATAATAAACATAACTTTGTAAATTTTCTGGTATTTTGGTTAAGTGATAGGCGAAAACACAGGATTATGAAGAATGGAAGGTGAATGAGGAAGACAATGTAGCTTTAAATCACAGCCTAATTGAAATAGTGATATTTGGTAGTCTTTTGAAAAGAAGTATTTTACACTGAGAAACAGTACTTCAATAAGAGGTCCCCCACCCCCACCCCCAGTGACGCAAGTGAGACTACAGGCTTTGTTTAAAAACATAGTGCCTACTCTTTTGCTAAACTTACATACAAAATGTCTTCCTTCTTTGTGAAATGTTTATCCTTTGTTGCTGCTGCTGCTGTTCTAAATTTTAGGAACATACTAGATGACTTATTACCAGGATGTTACACAGTTTCTGAATTTTCCTTGGGCCAGTCTAGCTAGGATTTTTCCCTCCTAGGCCTTTCTGCAATTAGGTTTGTTTTTTTTTTTCCTTTTTGTTCAGTAGTAAGCATGTGTTCAAAAATGTATAGAGGTACTATATAACCTGAAGAGGTAAATGGGAGAGCATGGACCTAGTTTTAGCATATGCATTCATTTTTCTTTCATTTTTTTTTTTCTAGAATCATGACCACAGATTCTCCCTTGACCTCTGTCTCTTTTGTCTCTGAAAAAAGCAGACCATTTTCCCTTTATTCCTTGAACAGCAACAAGAATGCTCTTATCTTGGAGTCTTTGGGCTGTTTCCTGTACCAGGACCACTCTTCCCTCTGATAATGTCTATAGGGCTTTCTCCCGCACTTCTTTCGGGTCAATATGTTGCTTTGTTAGGCCCCCCTTAGTGCCTCTGTCCCCTCTGTACTCCACTTTATCACTGTGTTGCTCAGTACCCTGCTTTAAGTTTCTTTGTAGCACTTGTCAGTCCTTGATAGTAAGTATTTCTATATTCTTGTTTACTATTGACTCCTGTCCGTTAACCCTTGGATAGTTTCTTGACTCTAATATCTCAGAGTTTAAATTTGGCCTCCATTTAAGTTTCTTTAGGGATCCTGACCATGTAACTTATCCTATGTTTGTAGGCCTATAGGATATAACTAAATATAAAATAATGAAATTTTCATACGACTTAAATGCCATCATTCTCATTACTGTGTGCTCACTGATCCTATTTAAATAACTTGGGACCAGATTTGTCTGACCTAGTGAAGCATGATAAACCCAAAAATGTGGATAGGCTAAAATACTTTTGCTTGGATCTAACTAAATTAGATGGCTTAACATTTTTAAACATTTCTTATATTGAGCAAACTGAATGTTGATCTGTTAGAACAGCTGGTACTATCCCCTTTTAAACAGATGTTAAGTTACTGAAATCAATTTGGTTTGGCTAGAGCTACATTTTAAGGTTCAAAGGACAGTGCCAAAGTAAGAATGTGAACCATTTGAAAGGATAGGGTTTAAATATAACAGTGGTGAAACAAAAAAACAAGAGATGGTCTTTTGCTGTTAGTATCTTTGTGTTACTTTTTTCTTTTTAACAAGAGCACGTTTGGACCCAGTGATCCTAACTTACAGCATAGAAGATGATGGCTCCAGACTTGCTGTTAAAAGCTAATCTGAGGCTTTCCTGATGGCTCAGTGGTAAAGAATCTTCCCGCCAATGCAGGAGATGGGTTCAATCCCTGGTCTGGGAAGATCCCACACTCTCCCGAGCAACTAAACCTGTTGCTGTAGAGCCTGTGCTGTAGAGCCTGGGAAATGCAACTGCGGAAGCCCATGCACCTTTAGAGCCCGCGCTCTGCGACAAGAGAAGCCACCGCAGCAAGAAAATGGCTCATCACAACCAAAAAGTAGCCTCCACTGGCCACAACTAGGGAGAAGCTCGTGCAGCAATGAAGACCCAGCATAGCCCCCAAAAAAGTTATATGTATTTTTCTTTAAAGCTAATCTAGTATACCAGCCAATTAGCATATACCTATTGTGTGTACACCCTTTGTCCACTCAGGGCTTCCCTGATAGCTCAGTTGGTAAAGAGTCTGCCTACAATTCAGGAGACCCTGGTTCGATTCCTGGATTGGGAAGATCCGCTGGTGAGGGACAGGCTACCCATTCCAGTATTCTTAGGCTTCCTTTGTGGCTCAGCTGGTAAAGAATCCGCCTGTATACGGGAGACCTGGGTTGGGAAGATCCCCTGGAGAAGGAAATGGCAACCAACTCCAGTATTCTTGCCTGGGAAATCCCATGGACAGAGGAGCCTGGTGGGCTACCGTCCGTGGGTTCACAAGAGTCTGACATGACTTAGTGACTAACCAGCAGCAGTTGTGCACCTTATTATGGACATTTAGCAGCCTCATAAAGAATACTTTGGAATGGGTTTGTCTGTTATTCAGGTTTAATGAACTTGTTTATTAAGAAATTTTAAGTTACTTTAGCTTGTAAATTATGACACTGGAGTAACATTTTATGAAATCTTTTTAAACTATTGTTTCAAAATGTATATCTTTTCTCCAATGTTCATTATAATTTCTTCTTCTGTATTCACCTTTGTTTTGGACCAGGAATCTGTAACGTGAATTAGTAGAAGTTGATTTTTCTCTAAACCAAACACATTTAAAAACTGTAATGAATCCACATGTATCCATTAGCCAGCTTCTACAGTTTTAGCACATGATCACTCTCCTTTCATATATATCCCTACCAACTTTGTCTCCCTACCTTGTATTTACTTTGTTTTATTTCAAAGTGAATTTCATGCCATGTATGTGTCTCTTTCAGCCATATGTATGTTTCTGAAAGATAAAGGCTTGAAAATTTTTAACATTACCATAACATGTAGGATATTTTAAGGCAGTATAAAAATATTCTACTTACTTTGGTATCTGAAATCAGTCTTAAAATAGTATAAATAATATTGTACAATTGCAATTGTATAAAATACTAGTGGTTTTATTATAAGTTTTTGGTTAATGGGCTTACAAATTTCTGGAAATTTCCTTAAGAAAACATGTTGAGTATCTGGAAAATTTCTGATTACTTTTTAGTAAAATTTATAAGGTATGTCTGAAACTAACACAACATTGTAAATCAGCTATACTCCAATAAAAGTTTAAAAATTTATAGCAAAAGAAGAAATAGTATTGTATCAAAATGAAAGTTAAAAGTTTGGATTTTGATTCTCCTGAAAATCTCTTGCCCTCCTCAAAAATGTTGTTTATCGGGTTCTTGTACTAAACCAAAGATGTACAAATGTTTGTATACAAAACTGTTCACAGGTGTGAATTATTGTGTGTATCTGTAGAAAGTATATATACACTCTAGAATTAAATGTATATCTTCAGATTTTCCTTACTTAATGCCAGAAATCCTAGACCAGTTAATACTAGTGAACAAAATTAGGATGACTAAGAATTCAGCTCTACTAGTTTCTCAAACAAGGAAGAAATTTAACTTGGAAGGGAAAGACTTGGCCACAAATAATAAGATACAAAAAAAGAAATTAAAAATATTTCATAGTACTTATATGTCTGAATCATGGAGACATGGATTCTTTTGTGTAGTATAAGAAGTAATCAGCTCTGTGTGTTCACTTTTAATAATCCCTTCCTAGCCTGAAATGAGAGAGAATCATTCAGGACCCACATGTCATTTTTGTCTGCCTCTTAAATGAATGTTAATTTCTGGACATAACAGATTGTTAATACACTGCAGCAGTTCAAATCACAAAATAATTTGCTTTGACAGATGTTATTTCTTTTAAAAGAAAAACATTCTAGAAAAATATTAGGGATTGGAAAAAAATTGGACCTGAAATATTTTCTTTGTTCAAAGGAAAAGTCAGTAATGCAGGTGATGACAGAAATAAAAAAGGAAGATGGGATGGAATTTTGGAATTGTGTCCAATCCAGGTCTTGGTGACTCTTGTCATCACACAGATAGCCAACCGCATGCCATATCACTGTCGCATTCGATTTATTTCCCGACCGAACAAAAAGTGGAAGCTCTGAGTAGCCTTGACTTTGGCATCGTCTCTCTTGGGCATCTGTTACAAATGCCAAAGTCTGTCTCTCTTTGTTGTGGATAATATTTGGAACTGGTAGATTGGTCTTTGGATATGTTCTCCTGCTCCACGAGGCAGGAAATACCATACTACTTATTTCACTTTCTTAGTGAAAAACAGAAACACCTTCTATTTAACAAAGGTATCATTTATACAACCTGCAGTTGGATTTTTTGGTAAAGATCACTAATGATGTAAATAAAATTGAAACAGATTTACTTAATTCAAGAAATCATACTTGATTTAACAATAACTGGTACAAAGGACCAGTTGTACGTCCTTTATCCCAATTATCAGTCAGGGTCCTGCATGAAACATCATTTCTCTTAGATGATTCATTTGAGACCACTTCAGTGGTGAAGGGCTCAATAGTATGGTTAGGAGTACAATTAAGGGAACCAAAAAGGGATATTGAAACCCTGAGTGAGTAACAGCAGTGTGAAGCCACTTCTAGGCCTATGAAGGGACACCAGTTACTAGAGCCCAGATGGAACTGTAGTTGTGAAAAGATGCAGCATGGCTGGAACCATGGTTGTGATACAGGGAGGGAATGGACAGGTAACACGCAGGCTTCTCTCTTCTGCTTTCTAATCTCCTGCAGAACCTACCTCTAATGGCCCCTGAAGAGGCAAGGTGATGGCAGTATACAGAAATTATGTGTGTAATGGGATAGTCTTAAAAAAAAAATTAAGGCCCAAAGAAGCTGTAAGATGATGAGCTCCCATTAGAGATAGTGATTGCAAGCCATTTGACTCCTCCAACACTTTCTAAAAAAAGTTAACAGTTTTATTAAGATTTAATTTACATACCATAAAATTCTCCCACATATTAAGTATACAGTTCAATAAGTTTTAGTATATTTATATCACCAGTGTCACCACAGTCTAATGTTTGAACATTTTCATTACCCCCGAAAGAAACCTCATTCCCCATTCTCAGCCCGAGTCCTAGGCAACCATTAATTCATTTAATGTCTGTAGGTTTGTTTTTCCTGGACATTTAGTATAAATGGAATCATAAAATAAGTGTTCTTTCGTGTTTGGCTTCTTTGCCTAAGCATAATGTTTTTAAGAGCCATCCCTGTTATAGCATGTATCAGGACTTAGAAATGCTTATAATAGAATAATATTCCATTGTTTAGATATTGCTTGCTTCCCAGGTAGCTCTAGTGGCACAGAACCTTCCTGCCAGTGCAGGAGAGACATAAGAGACGCAGAAGTTCCCCTGGAGAGGGAAATGGCAACCCACTCCAGTATTCTTGCCTGGAAAATCCCATGGACAGAGGAGCATGGCAGGCTATAGTCCATAGGGTTCCAAAGTTTTGGACATGACTAAAGCGATTTAGCACACTTTTGCTTATTCCCTAGCTGATGGACATTTGGGTTGTTGTCACTTTTTGGCCCTTGTGAGTATTGCTGCTGTGAATATTTGGGTAGAAGTATTTAAATGAAAACATGTTTCATTTTCCTTATGCAGGAAAATTCTACCTAAGAATAGAATTGTTGGGTCATGTGATAATGGTGTTTCACATTTTGAGGAGCTCTACCAGCCTTTTTAAAGTGGATGTGCCATTTTACATTCCAACCAGCAATGTGTGAGGCTTCTAGTTTCTAGAAGTTTCTAGATACTTGTCAACCTTTGTGATACAAAGGTTGTTTTGTTTTGTTTTGTTTTCAATTATAGCCATTACTCTCCTGAAAAGTTTACTATTTTTAACACAGAGTTGTCTCTTCTCACATGATATTCTGCAAAGTCAGGTTCAAAGGAAAAGAGGTATCTTTTATCAACAACCACCTTATTATTTTCACTTTTTTAAAACTAAAGGACATCACAGTGGAATTACTCATCAGCAGCCAGAGCTTCATTAAGCTCTGCATCCCTTAACACTTGTTTTTAAAGCAGTTTTTAGTGAAACTTGAGGCTACTTATATATAGTAACTTTTGTATGAGAGGGCTGTTAAGACAGTAAAAGGTCTATTTGAGTTTAAGATTTCCTTGTTTTCAGTTTTAGTTTGGGAACTGAGGGAAGTTTTGTAGCACATAGCAGCTAGAGTCACCTTTTAAAAGTGTTATTTCTCACCCCTTGCTTAAAAATCCTTCAGTTGTTTTCCATTGCACTTGAAATGCAGTAGAACCCAGACATTTTGTTGTACCCCGCAGGCTCGTCACGGTTGCCCCTGCCTGCTGTCTCTCCAGTGACGGGGTCTGCTGGCACTCTCCTCTTCCCTCAGTACACTCGAAGCATGTTAGTCTTCTTTGAGCTGCTCTCTGTACCTACCTTGCCCACCTCAGGTCACACACAACTCTTTCCTCTTCTCTTCCTGTGGTTTGGCACAAGGCTAGCTTACTGCTTGTCCCCTTTCCATGGAGACTTCTGCTGATTGCTGGGTCCTCCGTGAGTAAGTGTCCCACTCACTTCAGTCCTCGGCTCATTTCTCAGGGAGGATGTTCTTTGGGCAATTTCATCCGCTTTCGTGACTTCAAAAATACCCAGCTGGTAATAATACCCAATTTTTAATTGTCAGCTCAGTTTTCTTTCCTGAGCTCCAAGTGGGAATGTTCACTGGCCCTGTTTTGAGTATCTCCCACATTAACTCTTTCAAACACCTTCTGTGCTGTGTTTAGTTGCTCAGTTGTGTCTGACTTTTTGTGATCTCAGGGACTGTAGCCTGCCAGGCCCCTCTGTCCATGAGAGTTCTCCAGGCAAGAATACTGAAGTGGGTTGCTGTGCCCTCCTTCAGGGGATCTTTCCACTCCGGGGATTGAACCCAGGTCTCCCCCATTGCAGGAGGATTCTTTACCATCTGAGCTGCCAAGAAAGCCCAAGAATGTTGGAGTGGGTAGCCTATCCCTTCTCCAGGGCATCTTGCCAGCCCAGGAATCAAACTGGGACCTCCTGCATTGCAGGCGGATTCTTTACCAGCTGAGCTATCAGGGAACACCTTACCTCAAGTTTAATGCATCGTCCGTCGGTCTGCTTCAGATTTGTTAAGCCTTATGAATGGTCCCCATCACTCATGGTTCCTGCATCTTCCCCCACAGATTGTTGTTGGCCAAGTCTTGTCAGTTCTTTTTTTCAAGATTTCTTAGATGTCTTAACTGTTGCCACTGTTCTTTCTGTCCGTATCATTTTTTACCTAGATTTCTGCAGTAGGATCTTGGCCTTTCTACTTTTAGGCTTCCTCTGTTCTTCACAGTGCTTCTCAGATTGTCCTTCTAAGAGTAATTTCCCTCTTCCTGGTATATGGCAGAGTTGAGAGTGTATAGTGTGGAAAAAAAAAACCACCAGATGATGCTGATGAGCGCCCCTGGTTAAAAACCATTCTTTTAAAATACAAGTGTAATCATTTAGCACTGATTAAAATTCTTCAGATGCTCTTCGTTCCCTTGAAGATAAATGTGAGATTCTTATGTTGACATGTGATTTTCTGTAATATGGCTCCTGTCTGACTCATAATCCCCATCCCTAGTACAACCATGCAGAATTACTTATAGGTCTAATTTATCATCTTATTTACATTTCCAGGTCTTTATATTTGGTGTTGTTTTCTTCCTGAAATATTCTTCTTTCCTTGAATAATTTCTCCTCTTTCTTTCAGTACTCACGTGTCATTTCCTAGAGGTAAGCCTTATATTATGTAATGTTTGTTCATTTGTTTACTTAATGCCTTTTTATTTCTGTGTCTTCTAGTGCCTAGCATAATGCTTGGCAGTCATTAAATGTCAGTTGTATAAATGCACGCCTCATCTTTTAAGTGCAGTAATAATAGCATTGATTGAATATGATGTGCCAAACACAATACTGTGGTAAATGATGTATATATATACATACACATATAAACATATATATGCTGTGTGTGCTCACTCATGTCTGATTCTGTGCGATCCAGTGGGCTGTAACCTGGCAGGCTCCTCTGTCCATGGGATTCTCCAGGCAGTAATACTGGAGTGGGTTGCCATTTCCTATTCCAGGGGGTCTTCCTTTCTCAGGGATCAAACTCATGTCTTCTGTGTCTCTTGGATTGGGAGGTGGATTCTTTGCCACTAGCACCACCTGGGAAGCATATATGTATATATAGCCATATATATATGCTTTATCATTTACTCTTAAAACCTGGAGAGTAATGAATGTGCATGTTGTTATTCATCATAGTTTACAGTTAAAGAAACAGAGACTATCTGGTTAGCCTCAAGAATTTGTAAAGTACAGATATACAGAGCTGGATTTGAATCCTGTGGCTTATTTACAAAGCTTGTGTGTGTGTGTGTGTGTGTGTGTGTGTGTGTGTGTTTTACAGCTATTACCAAGTTGTTTCATGGTTCATTAGTTTATTTTTCAAATTCACAATAAGTAACTCCTTAATAAAGACTGATTTCTTATGCTTCAGGCTTTTTTTTTTTTTTCTTTTTAAATTCTCAGGCTACAATCAGCTAAAATTTAAAAAAAAATTATTTTATCTGACATATAGGTATGAGTGGGACAGACATGCTAGACAGAGTTCTCCATACATAGGTAACTCAGTGAACTCATTGTTATCACTCTACTGTTTTGAAGATAAATTTTATACCAAAGAATGCTGTGTGGGGCTTTCCTGGTGGTCCAGTGGTTAAGAATCCACCTTGCAGTGCAGGGGACACAAGTTTGATCCCTAGCCCAGGAAGACCTCACACGTGATGAAGCACCTAAGCCCATGCTCCACAACAAGAGAAGCCATCATAATGAGACGCCCATGCACTGCAGTTAAGAGAGTAGCCCCTGCTTACTGCACCCAGAGAAAGCCTGTGCACAACAGTAAAGACTCAGAACAGCCAGAAATAAATAAAAAATTTTAAAAATACTGTGTGATAGATAAAGTAAAAATATTTAGTTTAACTCAGAATATTAGAAATACACAGAACAGGGTCTTCCCTGGTGGTCCAGTGGTTAGGACTCCATGCTTCCATTGTAGGGAGTGTGGGGTTGATCCCTGGTTGGCGAACTAAGGTCCCACATGCTAAAAAACAAAAGAAATACACAGAACAGTAGGCTTCATAAATAGGAAAACTAGGATTCCATATGCTTTGCTGAAAGTCTTGACGTATGTTATTTATAGAATCAGGACTGGAATCTGGGCCCCCTAACTTCCAAACCAGGGTTCTTATGTTTCTCAACTGTGAAAAGTTGTACCTAAGACTAAAACAATATGTTCCAAGTTTAAAAAAGATCTGTTTTTGTTATATTAGAATATCTGTATTTTCAATGATCAGGTTCTTTAACACAGAGAAAAAAATAATGTAACTACTTAAGGCAAAATCATTCATTCAGTCTTAAGTAACTTATTACTTGTGTGCAAGTACTGGCTTGTTTACCTGGGATTTAACATATTTCATGGAACTTTTGCTAATTGATTTTAAAACTTGGAATGTGTTTTATTTCTTAAGTATTATGGACATTAGAGTATGCTACCCAAGGAGAATGTTCTTAATTTGGGCTTCAGTAATTAAATCCATTGAATAGTGGCCTGGTTAGATCTCTGCTTTATATTGAAAACTCTCATAAAATGCCTAGAATTAATAGAAGTCTCAGAGGTATTCGAGTTTTTTTAAGAAAGGGTTGATCTATTAGCTTAGTCCTTCATTTTTTATTTTCCAAGCTTTATCAGGATGCCAGGCAATCAGGTCAGGTACTCAGTACATATTTGCTTGAGAGGTGATTGAGCTGTAACTTAAAGGTGATTTCCTTTTCTGAAACTGAACATAGATTGTAATTATTTATGAGTTATCTACGATGTGCCAGATACTATTTTGGGTGCTGGGGTTATAGCAGTGAAGAAAGCAAAGGCCCTGTCCTCATGGAGTTTTCATTTTAGTGGCTAATAGGCAAGCTAGTAGATAATGTCAATTATTTATTAGTGTTCTGGAGAAAAACAAAGCAAGAAAACAGTCAGGCAATATGGAAAGAGGACAGAGGAAGGATGTTGTTTTATATCCCATGGTCAGGGAAGTCTTCTGTGAGGTGAGGTTTGAGCAGAGACCTGAGAGTAAATGAGCTTTTTATGTTGAAGGAGGAGCAGCCAGAAGACCTGTGTGGCTGGAGTGGAGAATAGATAAAATTGGAGGTTTAAGGGAGCAACAGTTAGGTAACTTAGTGCGTTGAGAATTATAAGAACTTTGGTTTTTACCGGAGTGGAATGGGAAGCCATTGGACAGATTTAGCTAAGAGTTTTCATCTTTTGGCTTTACTTTTTTTTTTTTAATCATTATTGAACTTACAACTCTGTTAGTTCCAGGTGTATAACATACTGATACAGTATTTCTGTACATTCCATAATAGTTACCATCTGTCACCATACAGAATTACTATTTTATTGACTATATTCCTCATGCTGTGCATTTCATCACCATGACTCGTTTATTTCATAATTGGGAATTTGTACTTCTTAATCTCCCTCACCTGTTGCACTCATCCCCCCGTAAGATGTACAGATGGCCAACAAACACATGAAAAAATGTTTAATGTTACTCATCATCAGGGTAATGCAAATCAAAGCACAGTACACATTACACCTGTTAGAATGGCCAAAGAAACAATAAATAATAAGTGTTGGATAATATGGGAAGGAAAGGCAGCCCTTAGGCACTATTGGTGAGAATATCAGTTGCAACTACTATGGAAAACAGTATGGATACAGCTCAAAATATTAAAAATAAAACTATCATAAGGCTTCACTGTTCAAGGGAGTAACTCAGCTGAGAGTGGGGAGTGGGAGGGGTTAGGGCAGAAGCAGAGAGACCAATTAGGAGATTATGATTATTCCTTGCCTGTTAAAAAAATGATTGGAATTTGCATGGATATATGGAAACAAGGCAAAACAAAAAAACCAACACCAGAACCTCTTGATATTTAAATAATCTTGATCTTTATTCTTAGTTGTAAAAGGTTTCCAGATTTGACTATGGCTTACAGCTTTTTCTTAGTGTAGACTGTATTTTTGCTGCTGTTCCTCAAAATGTGAAACATGGAGTTACCATAAGACCAGAATTCCACTCCTAGGTATATACCCAAGAAAATTAAAACTATCCATCTGGACAAATCTTTATTGAATGTTCGATGTTGTTGTTTGATCTCTAGGTCGTGTCTGACTCTTTTCAACTCCATGGATGGCAGCACGCCAGGCTTCCCTGTCCTTCACCATTTCCCAGAGTTTGCTCAAACTCGCGTCCATTGAGTCAGTGATGCCATCCAACCATCTTATCCTCTCTGGTCCCCCTTTTCCTCCTGCCTTCAGTCTTTCCCAGCATCAGGGTCTTTTATAGTAGGTGGCCAAAGTATTGGAGCTACAGCATCAGTCTTTCCAATGATTTCCTTTAGGATTGACTGGTTTGATCTCCTTGAAGTCCAAGGGACTCTCAAGCCAGCACCTCAGTTTTAAGGCATCAGTTCTGCATGTAGCCTTTTTTATTGTCCAGCTATCACATCCGTACATGACCACAGGAAAAGCCATAGCTTTGACTATACAGACCTTCGTTAGCAAAGTAATGTCTCTTCTTTTTAATACACTGTCTAGGTTTGTCATCACAACCTTGTCTAACTCGGTGAAACTGTGAGCCATGCCAAGTAGGGCCTCCCAAGATGGTCGGGTCATGGTGGAGAGTTCTGACGAAAGGTGGTCCCCTGGAGAAGGGAATGGCAAACCACTTCAATATTCTTGCCTTGAGAACTGCATGAACAGTATGAAAAGGCAAAAAGATAGGACACTGAAAGATGAATTGCCCAGGTTGGTAGGTGCCCAGTAGGTTACTGGAGAAGAGTGGAGAAATAGCTCCAGAAAGAATGAAGAGGCTGAGCCAAAACAAAAACAACACCCAGTTGTGGATGGGACTGGTGGTGGAATTAAAGTCTAGTGCTGTACAGAACAGTATTGCATAGGAACTTGAAATGTTAGGTCCGTGAATCAAGGTAAATTGGAAGTGGTCAAATAGGAGTTGGCAAGAGTGAACATCGACATTTTAGGAATCAGTGAACTGAAGTGAACTGGAATGGGCAGATTTAATTCAGATGGCCATTATATCTACTGCTGTGGGCAAGAATCCCTTAAAAGAAATGGAGTAGCCCTCATAGTCAACAAAAAGAGTTTGGAATGCAGTACTTGGGTGCAGTCTCAAAAGCGACAGAATGATCACTGTTCATTTCCAGGGCCAACCATTTGATACCATAATAATCCAAGTCTGTGTTCCAACCACTGATGCTGAAGAAGCTGAAGTTCAAAAGTTCTGTGAAGACCTACAAGACCTTCTAGAACTAACACCCAAAAAAGATGTCCTTTTCATCATAGGGGATTGGAATGCAAAAATAGGAAGTCAAGAGATAACCTAGAGTAACAGGCAAGTTTAGCCGTGGAGTACAAAATGAAGCAGGGGAAGAGAATGCACTGGTCATAGCAACCACCCTCTTCCACCAACATGGAAGAAGATTCTACACATGGACATCATCAGATGGTCGATACCGAAATCAGATTGATTATATCCTTTGCAGGCAAAGATGGAGAAGCTCTACACAATCAGCAAAAACAAGACCAGGAGCTGATTGTGACTCAGGTCATGAACTGCTTATTGCAAAATTCAGACTTAAATTGAAGAAAGTGGGGAAAACTATTAGACCATTCAGGTATGACCTAAATCAAATCCCTTATGATTATACAGTGGAAGTGACAAGTAGATTCAAGGGATTAGATCTGATAGACAAAGTGCCTGAAGAACTATGAACGGACGTTTGTAACTTTGTACAGAAGGCAGTGAGCAAAAACCATCCCCAAGAAGAAGAAATAGAAAAGGCAAAATGGTTGTCTGAGGAGGCCTTACAAATAGCTAAGAAAAGAAGAGAAGTGAAAGGCAAAGGAGAAAAGGCAAGATACATCAATCTGAATTCAGAGTTCCAGAGAAGAACAAGGAGAGATAAGAAGGGCTTTTTAAGTAAGCAGTGCAAAGAAATAGAGGAAAACAATAGAATGGGAAGACTAGAGATATCTTCAAGAAAATTAGAGATACCAAGGGAACATTTCATGCAAAGATGGGCTCAATAAAGGATAGAAATGGTATAGACCTACCAGAAGTAGAAGAAACTAAGAAGAGGTCGCAAGAATAGAAAGAATTATACAAAAAAGATCTTCATGACCCAGATATCCATGATGCTATGTTCACTCACTTAGAGTGAGACATCCTGGAATGCAAAGTCAAATGGGCCTTAGGAAGCATCACTATGAAGAAAGCTAGTGGAGGTTATGGAATTCCAGCTGAACTATTTCAAATCCTAAAAGATGATGCTATTAAAGTGCTGCACTCAATATGCCAGCAAATTTGGAAAACTCAGCAGTGGCCATGGGACTGGAAAAGGTCAGGTTTCATTCCAATCCCAAAGAAAGGCAGTGCCAAAGAATACTCCAATTACTGCACAATTGCACTCATTCACACACTAGAAAAGTAGTGTTCAAAATTCTCCAAGCTAGGCTTCTTCAACAGTATGTGAACCGAGAACTTCCACACGTTCAAACTGGTTTTAGAAAAGGCAGAGGAAACAGAGATCAAATTGCCAACATCCGTTACATCATAGAAAAAGCAAGAGAATTCCAGAAAAACATCTACTTCTGCTTCATTGATTACGCTAAAGCCTTTGACTGTGAAAATCGCAACAAACTGTGGAAAAATTTTAAAGAGATGGGAATACTAGACCACCTTACCTGCCACCTGAGAAATCTGTATGCAGGTCAAGAAGCAACAGTTAGGACGAGACGTGGAAGAACTGACTAGTTCCAAATTGGGAAAAGAATGTCAAGGCTGTATATTGTCACCTTACTTTATTTAACTTATATGCAAAATACATAATGCAAAATGCCAGACTGGATGAAGCACAAGGTGGAATCAAGATTGCTGGAGAAATATCAATAACCTCAGATATGCAGATGATACCACACTTGTGGCAGAAAGCGAACAGGAATTGAAGAGCCTCTTGATGAAAGTGAAAGAGGAGAGTGAAAAAGCTGGCTTAAAATTCAACATTCAGAAAACTAAGATCATGGCATCCAGTCCCATCAGTTCATGGCAAGTAGATGGGGAAACAATGGAAACAGTAACAGACTTTATTTTCTTGGTTTCCAAAATCCCTGCAGATGGTGACTGCAGCCATGAAATTAAAACACGGTTGCTCCTTGGAAGAAAAGCTGTGACCAACCTAGACAACCTATTAAAAAGCAGAGACGTTACTTTGCTGACAAAGTCTGTCTAGTCAAAGCTAAGGTTTTTCCAGTAGTCATGTATGGATGTGAGAGTTGGACNGAAATCTGTATGCAGGTCAAGAAGCAACAGTTAGGACGAGACGTGGAAGAACTGACTAGTTCCAAATTGGGAAAAGAATGTCAAGGCTGTATATTGTCACCTTACTTTATTTAACTTATATGCAAAATACATAATGCAAAATGCCAGACTGGATGAAGCACAAGGTGGAATCAAGATTGCTGGAGAAATATCAATAACCTCAGATATGCAGATGATACCACACTTGTGGCAGAAAGCGAAGAGGAATTGAAGAGCCTCTTGATGAAAGTGAAAGAGGAGAGTGAAAAAGCTGGCTTAAAATTCAACATTCAGAAAACTAAGATCATGGCATCCAGTCCCATCAGTTCATGGCAAGTAGATGGGGAAACAATGGAAACAGTAACAGACTTTATTTTCTTGGTTTCCAAAATCCCTGCAGATGGTGACTGCAGCCATGAAATTAAAACACGGTTGCTCCTTGGAAGAAAAGCTGTGACCAACCTAGACAACCTATTAAAAAGCAGAGACGTTACTTTGCTGACAAAGTCTGTCTAGTCAAAGCTAAGGTTTTTCCAGTAGTCATATATGGATGTGAGAGTTGGACTATAAAGAAAGCTGAGCACTAAAGGATGGATGCTTTTGAACTGTGGTGTTAGAGAAGACTCTTGTGAGTCCTTTGGACCTCAAGGAGATCAAACCAGTCAATCCTAAAGGAAATCAGTCCTGAATATTCATTGGAAGGACTGATGCTGAAACTGAAACTCCAGTACTTTGGCCACCCGATGGGAAGAACTGACTCATTTGAAAAGACCCTAAAGTTGGGAAGGATTGAAGGCAAGAGGAGAAGGGGATGACAGAATGAGATGGTTGGGTGGCATCACCAACTTGATGGACCTGAGTTCGCATGCTCCAGGAGTTGGTGATGGGCAGGGAAGCCTTTTGCTGTTCATGGGGTCGCAAAGAGTCAGACATGACTGAGTGACTGAACTGAACTGAGGTTTGTCGTAGCCTTTCTTTCAAGGAGCAAACATCTTTTGATTTCATGGCTGCAGTTACCATCCACAGTGATTTTGGAGCCCAAGAAAATCAAGTTTGTCACTGTTTCCATTGTTTCCCCACCTATTTGCCATGAAGTGATAGGTCTGGGTGCCATGATCTCCGTTTTTTAATATTGAGGGTTTTTTTGTTTTTGTTCTACCAGTTTGTTGCTAGCAACCCATCTCCCTCCACCCTCATGCACGCATGCTCAGTCATGTAACCCCATGGACTGCAGCCCACCAGGCTCCTCTGTCCATGGACTTTTCCAGGCAAGAATACTGGAGTGGGTTGCCATTTCCTTCTCCATTGAATGTTGAATTTTAAGCCAGATTTTTCACTCTGTTGTTTCACTTTCATCAAAGGATTGTTTAATTCCTCTTCGCTTTCTGTCATTAGGGTGATGTCATCTGCATATCTGAGATTATTGATACTTCTCCCAGCAATCCTGATTCCAGCTTGTGCTTCATCCATCCCTGCATGCCACATGATGTATTCTGCATAAAAGTTAAATAAGCAAGGTGATAATATACAGCCTTGATGTACTCCTTTCTCAAGTTGGAACCAGTCAGTTGTTCCATGTCTGTCACAGTATAATTCATAATAGCCCAAAATGGAAACAACCCAATGTCCATCTGTTGATGAATAAACAAAATGTAGTAATTGTGCTCTGTGCTAAGTCGCTTCAGTTGTGTATGATTCTTTGTGACCCTGTGGACTGTAGTCTCTGTCCATGGGATTCTCTTTGCAAGAGTACTGGAGTGGGTTGCCATTTCCTCCTCCAGGGGATTTTCCCCAGCCAGTGATCGGACACATGTCTCTTAGGTCTCCTGCATTGGCAGGAGGTTTCTTTACCACTAGCCCCACCTGGGAAGCCCAGTGGAATATTATTCAGCCATTAAACAAAGTACTGATACGTTCACAGGATGAACCTTGAAAACATGGGGAGTGAAAGAAGCTAGTCACAAAAGACTGTGTATAATATAATATGACTCCGTTTATTTGTGATGTGTGAGTGGGCAAATGAATAGAGACAGAAAAGTTAGTAATTGCCAGGGGCTGGGTAGAGGACGATATACAAGAAGTAATGCTAATGGGACAGGTTTAGTTTTGAAGCACTGAAGTGTTCTAAAATTGGATTATGGTGATGAGTGCGTCACCAAATATTTAACCCCGAGTATTTAAAAGAACTCTGATTTGTATACTTTAAAAGGGTAACCTTTTATACATCAATAAAAGTGAAAGTGAAAGTTGCTCAGTCGTGTATGACTCTTTGCAGCCCCATGGACTATACAGTCCATGGAATTCTGTAGGCCAGAATACTGGAGTGGGTAGCCCTTCCCTTCTCCAGGGGATCTTCCCAACCCAGGGATTGAACCCAGGTCTCCTGCATTGCAGGCGGATTCTTTACCAGCTGAGCCACAAGGGAAGCCCATATATCAATAAAACTGTCATTAAAAAAAAATAGAACAAAATAACAAAAATGAGATACTTAGGGATTTATACTTTAAAATTATACAGTAAATGCTACAAAAAAATTCTGGGAAGAATTAAAGACCAAAATAGAGAGAGATACTCACTGATTAGAAGGCTCAATACTTTTAAGATGGTTGTTTTCCCCAACTGATGTATAGAGTTCATGTACTGTTTTTTAAAAAATTGACAGCTGACTCCAAAATTTCTCTGGGAATACGTTGCATGGCCAAAATAATTTTGAAAAAGAACAAAATTCCAAGATTTGTACAACCTGAATCATTTATCAGACTGTGTGTTATTGACCTAAGAACAGACACTGATCATTGTAACACAGTAGTTAAGAACAGAACCACAACTATGGCTAGTAGACTTTTTTGGACATGGGTTCAAGTAGGTTCTGTAGGTAAAGAATAATCTTTTAATTTTTTTCTTTTGCTGCACTGTGCAGTATCTGGGATCTTAGTTCCCCAGCCAGGGATCAAACCAGTGCCCTCTGCAGTGGAAATGCAAAGTCTTAACCACTGAACTACAAGAGAAGTACCAAGAATAATCTTTCTGATATGCAGTACTGCACAACTGCATTTCCAAATTAAAAAAAAAAAAAAAGAATCCTGTGCTGTACCTCATACCATGTGTAAAAATAAACCCCAAATGAATCATAGACCTAAATGGAAAAATTAATACTGTAAGACTTCTTGAAGAAAATATAAGAAGAAATTTTTGAGATATTAGACTTGGCAAAGATATCTTAGCTATGACATCAAAAGTACAATTCATAAAATAAAAAAGTTGTTTTGCTCTTCTACAATTTTAGGAAATTTTAGGAAAATGAAAGCCACAGATTGGGAGATAATGTTTACAAAATATGTTTCTGACCAAGGATTTGGTTCCAGAATATATAGGCAACTCCTAAAACTTATTAATAAGAAAACTAACAACCAAAAAAAGTTCGAGAAAAATAAGTTGAGTAGATAGTTTACCAAAGAAGGTTTCTGATGCTCAACATTGTTAGTTATTAAGGAAATACAAATTGAAATCACAGTGAGGTACCACTGCACACCAATTAGAATAGTAAAATTTCTTTTAAAGGAAAGGAAAACAAAGAACTTATAATACTTAGTGCTGCTGAGGACGCAGAGTAACTACACCAGACATACATAACTGATAGGAATGCAGAAAGGTGTAGCCACTTTAGAAAGCAGTTTCTCTAAGGTTAACCAAGTTTCCAGGCAACTCAGCCATTCCCCTCCAGTGGTATTTCCTCAAGTGAAATGAAAATTTACATCTAGACTGATACTTAGGTACATATTTTTAGCAACTTCATTCATAATTGCCAAAGCAGAAAAGAATTCAAAGGTCCTGGAACTGATGAGTGAATTTAAAACCACCAGCAACCTTTGGTACATCTATATCAGGGAGCTATACTCCACAAGAAAAAACAATGAGTTGCTGGGATTGGGCACGCTCTTTGCCTGCAGAATGTCAGCTTTTCCCCTTCCAGTGGTTTACGCCTTGCTGGGAAATTCTGAGAGTCAAGAGAAAGTCATCTAGGACATTGCCAGACAGCTTGCCCAAATAGCATATGGAATCTGCCCAGGGTTCACGGACGACCCAGCTGCACAGTTTAGGAATGAGAGCCTGTCAGAGGAGGACAGGAGTATCTTTATTTGTTCAACAGATACAAAGATTTGGTTATGCAAGAAGAGTAAGTTTTGTTCATCGTTCATGAACAGATCTTCTGTACAACATGGTGCACGTTGTTAACAGTACTGCATTGTGCACTTTAAGTGGGCAGCTCTCATATGAAGTGCTCTTACCACAATAAAATCAGTTGGTTAGAACATTAGCCTGGAAGAAAACATTCACAATACATATATCTAACAATGTGGATTCAGACTATATTTTAAAAATGTCTTAAAACCCAAGATTGCTAACAACCCAGTTTTTTAAAACAGCCAAAAAATTGAACAGAGAAGCTAAAAGAATAGTCACATGAGAAGATGCTCCTCATCATTAGTAGTTATGAAAATGCAAATTAAAACACAAGATACCACTTTAGTTACCTAGAAGGGCTAAAATTAAGAAGACTGAAAAGATCATGTGACAAGGATGTAAAGCAAAAATGTAATGTTGATTAATTACTGATGCTAATGTAAAATGGTACACATACCTACCTAACGGCCCAGTAATTCCATTCCTAGGTATTTAACTTAAAGGAAGGAAGACATATGCCCCCAAAAGACTTGCATACAAATGTTCATAGCAGATTTATTCATAGTAGCATGTAACTAGAAGCAATCCAAATGTTCGTCTGTAGGTGAATGGATAAACATAATTGTGGTATCTTCAGATAGCTTAATCAAAAGGAATGAACTACTTACGTATGCAACAACATGAGTGAATCTCAGACATTATGCTGAAAACTTTAAAAGCCTTGTACTAAAGAGTATAGACTGATTTGGGACAAGCAAGCCTAAATTTTAGTAATATTAGGCTTCTTAGTGGTTATCTGGGGCCAGGAGTGAGATGAAAAACGTATTGACTGCAAAGGGACATGAGAAGCCTTCTGTTGTGATAGGAATGTTCTACAAGTTGGTTGGGATAATGGTTATACTGGTGTATACGTTTATCAACAAGTGTACACACTGAATTGTGCACTTAAAATAGGTGCACTTTATTGTATGTAAATTATATTATACCTTAATAAGTTGATTTTAATGTGTAAGATAGATTGTAAATTAATCCTAAAATTGAATCTTCAAACTAAAGTAAAATCTAACTCCTATATATCTAATTAATAACATAGCCATACAAATAATTTACTTAACTTTTGGATCAGTATTCTAACTGTATATACTTAATGGGACATCATCTTTAGACAAAAATATATTGTGAACAAATACTTTTACTTGGTGGTTTTGTTTTTGGTAAAGGTTGTGTTAAAGTATTTTCGGATAGAGCTAATGAGTAAATCTGTAAGTGTAAATTGGGATTCTGACTGTAGGAAAAGGAAAATACATGTGAAATGGAGGAAGATGAGGAATGCTATATTGGATTTGAGTTAGAGTTGTCATTATGCACTCATCATTTAAAAAAGACATGTATTTCTTAGCTTTGTCCACTTAAGGGGCTTAGAAGCAATGACAGCTCAGACATTGAATATACTCAACAACACAGATCTTGATTTCAAAATGCCATTGCCCACTAAAAGACTTCCTCTAGAAATGGTTGAGTTCAAATCTGGTACAGAATTTAAAAAAAACAAGATGAACCTGAAATATCTTGTGCTAGAAAGTAAGAATGTGTCAGAGCACCATGGAGGACATGTGAAAGGAAACAAGATTGAGGGGACAAATTGAATAGCATGATATGATATTTTTTAAGGTATACTGTGTACACATTGAAAAAGATATTAGTATGCATTTATATATTATGTATGTGTTTATATGGATAAGAGAGAGGAAAGGGGGAAATGCTCGTTTTTATAGAAGAATGCTAACTTTTAAATATTGCTGCTGCTGCTGCTGCTGCTAAGTCGTTTCAGTCATGTCCGACTCTTTGTGACCCCATAGACGGCAGCCCACCAGGCTCCGCCATCCCTGGGATTCTCCAGGCAAGAACACTGGGGTGAGAAAGTACTGTAATTAGAGCACTACTGTTTCTAATCTTCAGTGCAGTAATTAAAGATCATGAACAATTGGTGTCTGAAACCATTAGCTGTTGGGACAAGGTATTGACACTGTCTTAAACACCTTCCCAGAGTTGTGTATTAATTTTGAAGAGAAGAAATAACTACATTCAGAGATCTGACAGCACCTTAACCACTTCAAGTTTAACATCACCAGTAGTGAGACAAACTGAGTATGTGTGTCCTCATGAGATGCAATGATAATTACAAAGCATCTTTATGTACTTCTCAAGAAGCAATCCGACAAATCTGGTATTTGGGATAGTACAAATACATTTCAAGTACATTCAACTGACTTGGATTCCTCAAAATAAAAAAAGTCCATGTCATGAAGTCAAGGCAAAAGGAATCTGGAATTAGGGGCAGAGTGGAGACACTATTCTAAATGTAGAGACACAAGCAAATATAATCTTGACTTTTGATTGCATCCTACAAAGAAAGAGCTTTGAAATTGTAAACATTTTGATAACTGAGGGAAATTGGAATATGACCTCTGTATTAATCACATGCAATAATGACAACATTAAATTTTCTTCAAGTCTAGTAATAATATTTGGTTATATAGCTGAATGTCCTATTCCTAGGAGATACCACTGAATTATTTAAGGATACAATTTCATGACATCTGCAAGCTATTTTCAGGTAGCTTAAAAGCATATGTGTCTGTGTATAAAGGTAAAACAAGTATAACAAAATGTTAGCAGTCTTTGAATCTTAAGTGACAGGTATATAGATTATTCCTTGTTCTACTTAAGTTTTTCTGTGGGTTTAAAATATTCAAAATAAAAATCAAGGGGAGAAAAATATCTTGTTCTGAATTACTCTCAAAATGTATAAGCTTGAAATTTTCAAGGAGAGTTACTGGGAAATACTGTTAATTATCAATTCATTTGAACTATCTGATATTCAGAGAATGTCAGAGAGACTTTAGAGATTATCTTGTCTGGGTCCCTTATTCATACCGGTGAAGAAATTAGTCTGACAGTAGAGTCACTTACTGAAATCATATGGTAAGCCAGTAGTAGCTCCTGGATAGTGAATTCAGTGGTCCTGTTTTCCAGGATATTTGTTGCTTTTCCCACTGTGCCATGTTATCTCTTCCCGTAAAAAGACTTTGTTGGAGGTAAAGTTAAATTAAGAAAAATACAAAGTATCATTTTTTTCTTCCTAGTATGTCTTCAGTAATTTCCCCTGCATTTTGACAGTGTTATGAGACCATGTTTGATCTCTTGATATATAGGTCAGAGATTTAGTGAAAGATGTATGCTTCTTTTGCTAATTGCCTTCCTAGAATGCTTTTGATCATCTGATTTGAGCTGTGTGTTTTTTGTCATTTATTTTTTTTATCCTCTAGTTTAAGCTATGAAGAAGGACATCCCTCAAACTCTGAAACAGACCTCCTTCAGAGACCGACTTTTGCAGCCTCTCATCAGCTTCCTGGATATACTGCCGCACCTCAGCCAACTGGTAAAAATTCTACTGTGAAATATACCCTGAATCTGGGTGCATTTAGTGAATAAGAAGGAAAATCAACTTTCATATGTTGGGTTATGAAAGTGAACAAGACAGAACGGTTCCATGGGAAATGTTAGAATGAAAATGAGATTGAAAGCTTTGTCTGTTACTAATAGGAAATAGTTATACAGTAGATTAGTAAGGAAATCTTTTTTTCCTGCATCTCTATAGATTTTAAATTATAACTGTGCTTTAAGCAAATTAATACTTGTTTGCTATTCAAAATGAAGCAGTTTAGGGTTGTAGCACTTTGGGCCTCAAATTTCAGAGATTCCTTTAAAAAAATAGCATCAGAAATATCCTTTTATGTTAATATATATTTTTACTTTGGGATACATTTTATCTTCAAATGTAGGTCTTTCTGGAATATTTGATACTAGTGTGAACAATGCCAGCACTAACACTAAAGAATCTTCAGTGATGAATTTTCTCTCTGCTGTTGAATCCCGAACTGCTCAGGCTGCTTCTTCAGGAACTACTCTTTTACCACAATTCAGGGCCCCATCCTGGCAGACAGGTGATTCTTTGTTTTCAGAATTTTTAAGTCCTATAGAAATATTGCTAAAAATTCACTTTTTATAGTTTTGTCATGATGGTAGTGTGGCTGAGAGTGGTGTTAATTATTGATTTTCCAGTGAACTTTAAAACCTGGAATTGTTCACTATTTTAAGGTGGATAAAATTCAAGAAATTGCTACTAGCAGAAATTCAGTTTTAGCACTCTGTTGACAACTAACAAGTTGAAGAAGATAGGTAATTGTTAAAAGGTAAATGCTAGATATAAAGTTTTTACCTGGCAATTTAAGTAGTCACTTATTTACTTGAGAGAAGAAAAGATTAAATTTCTTTTCCTTTTATCCCCCATGTTATCTTTATAGAGGTATAATTGACATGTAAAATTTTAAGATATTTAGAGTGTACGTTGTAGTAATTTGGTACAAGTTTACATTGTGAAAGAATTCCTCCCTCTGGTTAATTAACAAGCCTATCACTTTACATGTTTAGCTTTTGTGGGGAAGTTGGTGAAAGATTAAGTTCTGTTTTAGTGCCTTCAGACTGGATAGGTGGTATAGTAAAAAACAATCTTAGAACTGATTTTGTCATTAAGAGTTAGGAAAGTTATCCTTAAGTGAATGGAATAAGTCATTCTTTAGTAAAAGCTAGTACAGATTGATGTTATTATATTATGTACTTTGATATTTTATTTTTCTTATTTTATTTTTCTGTTGCCCCTTGAAATTGTTTGTGTGTATTTTTATTTTTTGCGGATAACAGCTTAGTTTTTTTTTTTTTTTTAAGGTTTCATCTTAAAGGCTATACTTTTAAGTAATAGCTATTGGAAATATTTTATTATTCTGATGTAGATTCCATTAATACAGCTGTCTTTTCAGTATGTATGAGGAACTTCTGCTTCCAAAGAAACAATGTGTTAGTGTGTCATAAAACAATACAAAAGCTTTATTTATTGCTTCCTGGAATAATTTTACATTACATGCATTTAGTTAATTACAAGCATTATTTATTGTTTCAAGAGTAACTAGATGTTTTCTGTCCTTGTAGTCATAATACTCTTGATTGCTGCCCGTCTTCTGGGATCTTCTCCTCCACCAGTTAAACCTAGGCCCCAGCAATGAAAGATCGAGTCCTAAGTGTTGGACCACCAGGGAGTTCCCACTTTTTTGACATTTAATGGAAAGAAGTGAAAGAAGAATATTTTTGAAAAGGGCCAGAAGCCTTTTTCCCTCTATTTTTTCAAAATGGGGAAAAAAATTTTAATGGAAGCTCACTAAAAAAATATGTAAATAGGCTTAGAGATTGAACATACTGTTACAGGGAAAAACCGTGGGTGGGGGGAGGGTTTAATTGGGAATTTGGGGTTACCATATGGTGCAGAGAATGCTGCGCAATATTCTGAAATAACCTATATGGGCAAAGTGAAAAGAAACAGGTACATGTATAACTGAATCACTTTGCTGTACTCCCGAAACTAACACAACGTTGTTAATCAGTTTTGCTCCAATATAAAAATTCAAGAAATGGAAACAGTTAGGGCTTCCCTGGTGGCCTGGTGGTAAAGAATCTGCCTGCCTGTGTAGGAGACATGGGCTTGATCCCTAATCTGGGAAGATCCCACATGCCGCAGAGCCACGACTGTTGAGCCTGTGCTTTAGAGCCTGGAAGCCGCGACTGCTGACGCCCACGTGCCCTAGAGCCCGTGCTCCGCAACAAGAGGGGCCACCACAACGCGAAGCCCACGCATGGCAGCTAGAGAGTGGCCCTTGCTCCCCGCAACTAGAGAAAAGCCCACACAGCAACGAAGACCCAGCACAGTCAAAATAAACAAATTAAGAAAAAAAAGAAATGAAACAATTAAACGGTATATAAAATGAAAAGTGATAGTTTCTAACTATAGTCCTGCTTTTTAGAGAAGAGTTAATAGTGTTAACTCTTTATTGATATCTCTGTGCATCAAAACTTTTTTCTATTTTCACCTAAGCAGTGTTACAGCAGCAGTATTATTAGGATATGCCATAATTATTTTACCAGTCTCCTGTTGATGGACATTTAGTTTGTTTCTACCTGTTATTCACAATAACTGTTCTGAGTATCTTGTTTGAATCTTTGTGTCCACTTATTTCCATAGATCTAAATTTCTATAGAAACTTTTGGATCATAAGGGTATACATGGTTTTACTTTGGCTGTAAGTGGCTAGACTGCTATCCTGAAATGTTAACAATCTATTCTTGACAGTACTTCATTAATTTCTGGTCAGTTTTTTTGTGATAAGCATGCATTTATTGTTCTTGGAAGTTGTTCATAGGAAATCAAAAGTTGAAATGCAAGGATTTTTTAAAAATACATGTATTTTGATGAAAGAAACTTTGCAGTGTTAACCTCACTATTAGTTTTAGATTTATTTATTACATTAAATGTAGGGAATTTGGCTTCAGTTTTAATGTTATGAACATTTTAGTTTGTTCATTGGTATTTTGTATGGGAATTTCAGGGTAAAGTAATCACTAGAGGTGATATATTTTTAGTATTTTTGTAAATTTCAAATGACTTATCTGACTATATGTATAATCTCATGTTTATATAACAATAATAGAAATGAATTGCTGATAACCTTTGTAGTTTTGTTTTTGCCTTATAAAAACTAGTTATTTTGGAATATATTTTTTAGAATTTCTATGCAGAACTAATTTGTCAGACTTTTCAGTTTTAAAGAGATTTTGATGGATTAAAGGTTATGTAAGTTTTACGAGTCTATTATGAGAACAGATAGAAGTGTTTGTGCTACAACTGCATAAGTGTATTTGTTTTCTTTTCACAGGTATGCATTCCTCAGCACCAACTGAGCTGTTTGTTACTGGACCTTTGCCAACCACTGGAACAATTCCATCCCCTGCCCTCCCTGCTTATCAGCATCCTGCCTCCTTCAGCAATAGAAACTTTGCTACCACCTCACCTTTGGTGCTTCAGGATTCAACTTTTAACACTACATCAAATGGAATTTTAAGTCCTCATGATCCTTTGCTTCAAATCAAGACTTCCCAGGGAACTGTTCCAACTGCTTTGACATTTGAGCGCCTGGGCAGTTCTGCGATAAGTAACAGCATACCACCTCAGTCTTCAACGTACCGCTCAGCTCAAGAGTCTGCACCCCATCTTTTACAACCTCAGTTTAGTTTGTTGCCTTCAGCACTTGGAGGAGCTCAGCAAACTCCTCAAGCCTATGGTTCAACTCTCTTTACTAGTTCTACTGCTTCCATTGAAAGAGCTCTTCTCCGAGAATGTAGTGTTATTAAACACCATCAGCGGCCTTCAGGTACCCAGTCTATTCAGGCACAACTGACTGGTTCACAGCATTCCTTACATGGTTATCTATCAAATGCAAGTGGGGTTAATTTTCAGGAAACAAGCAGGCAGTCATCTTTATCCTGTAGCCCAGTTGGAGAGTCTACTCAGGTGAGCAGTGGAGGATTGCACCAGAAGCCCTCCCAGGTCTCAGTGGAACTTGCTCAGTCCTATTCATCTGCAATTCCATCATCAGGGTATCCTCCTACTACAAAAATAAAAAGCTGTTCTACAAAACAACCACTAGCATCAGCCAAGTCCCCCAAACCTCCAAGTATAATTCCTCCTGTGCAAACACTAAGCTATTCCAAACCTTTACATAACCAGAGTTCTGTAATATCAGGCCAAGCACAAATTTATTCTACAGCGCAGCTACCAAGCCTTTTATCAGTCAGTCAGTCTCAAAATTATGGTTTAGTACAGCCACATAATGTGCCATCTATTGTTCATTCACAGGTTTATAGGTCCAGCAAAGTTGAGAAGTTGCCATCCTTGTATAAAACATTGACTTTCTCTGGCTCGTCTCAGACTATAACTTCTGAAAATTCAACACTTAATTATTCTTCTAATCAGCAAGAGGTGTTATCTTCGGTTACTAATGAGAATTACCCTGCTCAAACAAGAGATCCATCTTCAGATAGCCAGTCTCAGAGTTACTCATCTGGTCATTCTCAGGGTTTATCACCAGTTAGCCAGGCACAAGTTAATTTTTCATCTCAGTCACAAGTTTTGTCAGTTGTTAGTCCTTCAGAAAGCTATGCTTCAGGTCAGTCCCTAACATTAACAGCCCCTTCTCTTTCTTATTCTTCTGCCTCTCGGGCTCAGAATATGCCAGATGCTAGTCCAACTCAGAATTTTATTTCTATGCATTCTTCCCAAAATGCTCAGACCCAAGGGTCATCATCTCCCCAGTCCCAAAAGTTTTTGCCTGCTGTCCAGTCATCATCTTTTGCGACCTCTACTCATTGTCAGACCTTACAGAATAACCTACCTTCCCCTGATCCAAAGTCTTATGCGGAAAGAAAACTTGACTCAAATGTTTATACATCTTCAAAACCAGAGGATGATTTTCCAATACAAGAGTTACAGGTATTACAGCCACAAGTATCTCTTGAGTCATCAACCCAAAGGCTGTCTGAGGGGGAAATGAACGTTCCAGAGTCAGCTTATAAGGTGTCAAAGGCAGATGACCGATATTCTCAGAGCATAATCAGAAGTAATTCCTGTCTTGAAGATCAGGTGGTTGGTATTGCTCTACAAGGGTCTAAAAAAGAAGAAAACATAGTTGGTTCAGTGACACAACTTAACCAACAAATTGGCCAAGTCAATAGTTCTGCAACCCTTGATATTAAGAAAACAACTAATTTAATGCAAACTCCGCAAATACGGTTGAATACTAAAGACCTAAACCAGCAGCATTCTCTTATACAGAAGGTACATGAAGCCAAGGTCCAGGAGCAGCATGATCAAATAATTAATGCCTCATCTCAGATTCAAATTCCAAACAATGCTTTAGGGCATGGCCATCAGGCATCTCTTCCTAATACACAGGTCCTTTTAGATTCTGCCTGTGATCTACAAATTCTTCAGCAGTCAATACTGCAGGCAAGTTTAGGACAAATAAAGACATCTTTACAAGTACAGCGTGTTCAAAGTCCTCAACAAATAGTACATCCTTTCCTTCAAATGGATGGTCATATTATTCGGAGCAATGGCGAACTTTCTCAGCAGCAACTCCATCCTCAAAATTCTGAAATTATGAAGATGGACCTTTCTGACTCTTCAAAACCATTACAGCAACATCTGACAACAAAGGGCCATTTTAGTGAAACAACTCAACATGATTCAAAGAATCATTTTGTTTCTCTTGGATCAATATGTTTCCCAGAGGCAATGCTCCTCAGTGATGAGAGAAATATTTTATCAAATGTAGATGATATCTTAGCAGCTACAGCAGCAGCTTGTGGGGTCACACCTTCTGATTTCTCCAAGTCAACTTCAAATGAAACCATTCCTGCTGTTGAAGATGGTGATTCTAAATCTCATTTTCAGCAGTCATTAGATGTTGGGCATGTGACATCAGATTTTAACTCCATAGCAGCTACAGTAGGAAAGCCGCCAAATATAAATGATATTTCCTTAAATGGAAATCAAGTTACTATAAACCTTTCACCAGTACCCACTCTTCAGTCAAAGATGACTCTTGATCAACAGCATGTTGAAGTACCTGGTCAAAATAAAGCTTCTAACGTAACTTCACCAGTGGTCGGACCAGGTCATGAAGTCCAGGAGCAAAATTCCGGTCCATTCAAGAAACAGTCTGCAGCCAGTCATGAACCTGAGGAAGACAGTGAAGTTGCTGTTGATAGTACATTAAAGAATAACAGAAATCAAGAATTCGTTTCTAGTAGTAGAGGCATAAGTGGAGAGAGTGCTACATCGGAGAGCGAATTCGCTTTAGGCGGTGATGACGGTGGTGTGTCGGTGAACTCTAGGAATATACTTGCCGTATTGGCCGTGGCCCAGCCTGGGGAGACAGTCAGTGTCAAGATGGAAGAGGAAAACCAAGATTTAATGCATTTTAACCTCCAGAAGAAGAAAGCTAAAGGAAAAGGGCACACTAAAGAGGAAGACAGCAGTCATCAGAAACAGCTGAAAAGACCTGCCCAAGGCAAACGCCAGAATCCAAGGGGAACAGATACATATTTACCGTATACTCCCCCTTCCTCGGAAAGCTGCCATGATGGTTATCAGCATCAAGAGAAAATGAGGCAGAAGATCAAAGAAGTAGAGGAAAAACAACCCGAAGTCAAAACTGGGTTTATCGCCTCTTTCTTAGATTTTCTGAAATCTGGGCCCAAACAGCAGTTTTCCACTCTCGCTGTGAGAATGCCTAACAGGACCAGGCGCCCAGGAACACAGACCGTGCGTACACTTTGTCCCCCACCGCTTCCAAAGACTGCAGCTGCCACACCCACACCTTCAGGGTCTGAGGCTGGGGCCAGCAGTCCATCAGAAAAACTTGATAACGAACTTAAAAACTTAGAACATTTATCTTCACTTTCTTCTGATGATGATGATCCTGGAGTATGCAGTCATGATATTTACAAAAGCAGCTCTACTACCTTAAATACTTCAGATGCCACTTCTGATAAAAAGAAGAAAACAGGTAAAGTTTTAAATTTGAAGTTCATAATTATGGCTTTTTTTTTTTTTCCTGGCTCTGGAACAAGTTTTATGCTTTCTTAGCTTGAAGCAAGTCTACAATTTCTCAAGACAGAATGCTTAGGCAGATATCTTAGACTTATTTTTTTTAATGTTCCTTGCCTCTAGGAAAGTTCTGAGTTTTAGACTACGTAGTTCTGGGTTATATTCAGCTTTTTATCACATGCAACATAGTTTACATAGTGCACTATCCAGATTTTTCTAGTCTGAGACATCTTAAAGTGGCTCATGGATATGGGACATTGTATTGAGGGCCATGTTGTTATGTATAAACTGGCATATTTTCTTTGTATGCTAATTTTACCTAAAAAATTATCATTTTGCTATTACATTGGTTATTTTGTGTGCAATTAAGTTCAAAACTTGAAAAATTTTGCACTGGTTTCATACTATATGCCCAGATCCTTAAGTGTATGTTTCACTTTTCTCTGTAGTTAAGGGAACATTTTAAGGAACTGTTTTGAGAACCATTGTCTTATGTAAACAATTGTCAAGCAGTGTAAAAGTTATTGTTTTAAAGAACATGCTAAGGGAAAAATAGCGGTCAAATAGCTATCACCTCTGGGCCAGGAACTATTAGCAATATCGTGAGATGTGCTTTGCTATGTCCAATATACAGATGATATAACAGACTAAATGAATTGTCTGGCCCATACAATTAGTCAGTAACAGAGTTGGAGTCCATATTCAGGTTTAAATCATGCTCAGGTTTATCTGGTTCTACCACCTGTATTCCTGCCTACCGCTTACCTTGTTTTGTGATGTACTTTTCAGCTTCTCTCCAGATTTGACCACCTTTTTAACTAATAAAGTGATATGCAACAGCCGGTATCCCAAATAATCTATTAGAGTAAATGTCTGCTAATACATTTGTCAGTAAAAGTTTTAAGTCTGCTAAAACATTTCTGAAGAATTCTCATTTTGTTATACAGGGAAATTAGCATACTGGAAAATTATTGCTAGAGTCAGAACATAACAGATGTAGCTAATCACAGTAAGGTTTTACATTCTTCTCCCTCAATTCAGAATACTTTGCAATTGCTGTTATATTCCCTCTTATGTTCTTAGAGCAAATCTTTTATAATCTCTGTTACAAAACATGAATCTAGAATTAGTTTTTTCTAGACGACTCTGATTATCTCATTTTTTGTTAAAACTGCCACCATCGGCCTGATCCTTATTAATAGATCTGTGAAGTTCTCCCTTTACGCATTGCCTCCTCTTCTGTGAGGATCCATCATGTCTTGCTTGGGACTATTGCAACAGATTTCTCATTAGAATCCTTCCCACCAGTCTCTGCACCAATCCATCTTCCATATTGTGATCACATTTATCTTTATTAAAAAGAAGAGTAGTGTAGTGTGTTAGTTGCTCAGTCATGTCCAATTCTTTGCGACCCCATGGACTGTAGCCTGCCAGGCTCCTCTGCCTATGGAATTCTTAAGTCAATTATTGATTCTCTGCTTTTGAAATACTTCTTGGTGCTCCATGGAAAAAAACAAAAATGTGTAAAAATTCTCCCTTTCCACATTTCACTCTTTGCTCACTCTTGCCACTTCCCCTCTTCTGTGATAGCTGAGTTTCTCATTGTTCCTTGGACCTGTGAGCGCCTTTCAGAATCATGCTCATTTTGAACAGGTTTTTCTCTTCCTGGGTCCTCCTCAGTTTTTTAGTCCAGTAGATACTTTTAGTTCTTCTTGAAGACCCTCTTCAAAATCACTTTGTGAAAGTTAACTCCTGGCAGAATTAGTGCTCATATCCTCTAAATTCCCACAGGTCTTAAATCTTTTCAAAGGGCAAAAGTTTTAAATTTCAACAAGTTCTGACTTATCCATTGTTCCTTTTATGATTTGTGCGTTTTGTATCCTAAGAAATCTTTGCTTAACCCATAGTCACAAAATTTTTCTGTTTTTTTTTTTGAATTTTAAAGTTTTGCATTTTGTATTTAGGTGTAGGATCCCTTTTAATTTGGGGGGGTGGTATAAGATGTGAGGTGTGGGTTGAAGTTTTGCACATGGACGTCCAGCTTTTCCATCACGTTTGTTGAAAAGACAATCCTTTCTCCATTGATTGCTTTTCACATCTTTGTGAAAAATCAGCTGACCGTGTTTGTCTTGTTTTTAATTATGTAGGTTTTGGGTCACTCAGTCATGTCCAACCCTTTGTGACCCCCGTGGACTATCAAGTCCATGGGATTCTCCAGGTCAGAATACTGGAGTGGGTAGCCTTTCCCTTCTTCAGGGGATCTTCCCAACCCAGGGATTGAACCCAGGTCTCCCGCATTGCAGGTGGATTCTTTACCAGCTGAGCCACCAGGGAAGCCCAGCTGACCATATTTGTATGAATCTGTTTCTGGACTCTCAATTCTGTCACACTGGTCTACATTTTTATACTTTGATCAGTCTGACACTGTCTTAATTGCCATACCACTGTGTGCTTAATCTTTCAGTCGTGTCCAACTCTTTGCAACCCCATGAACTGTAGCCTACCAGGGTCCTCTGTCTATGGGGATCCTCCAGGCAAGAATACTGGAGTGGGCTGCCATTTCCTTCTACAGAGGATCATCTCAGCTCAGGGATTGAACCCACATTCATGTGGTTTCTTTACCATCCGAGTTACCGGGAAACCCTTAATCAATTGCCTCATAATTAATTTGGAGAAGGCAATGGCAACCCATTCCAGTACTCTTGCCTAGAGAATCCCGTGGACAGAGGAGCCTGATGGGCTACACAGTCCATGGGGTCGCGAAGAGTCGGACACGACCGAGCGATTTCAGTCTCACGCACTGGGGAAGGCCATGGCACCCCACTCCAGTACTCTTGCCTGGAGAATCCCAGGGATGGAGGAGCCTGGGGGCTCCCGTCTGTGGAGTCGCACAGAGTCGGACACAACTGATGTGATTTAGCAGCAGCAGCAGCAGATTATAAAAATACAGTTAAACTTCATATGTTGATCTGAAATTTGCACAACTGATTTAAATATTTTTAAAAATGGGAATTCCCTGGCAGTCCAGATGGTTGGATGGCATCACCAACTCAATGGACATGGGTTTGGGTCGACTCTGGGAGTTGGTGGTGGACAGGGAGGCCTGGCGTGCTGCGGTTCATGGGGTCGCAGAGTTGGACATGACTGAGCGACTGAACTAAACTGAACCAATAGTTAGGACTCCGGCTTTCCCTGCAGGGAGGCAGGGAGCACAGGTTCACCTTCTGGTCGAGTAGCCAAGATCCTGAAGTACAGCCAAAAAAACCCAAAAACCAATAGATTCTTAAAAAATTAGATTCCATAGGATTGTCTATGTAGAAAATGATGGCAGAAAAAGCATTTCGTTTTATTGATTTTTTTTCTCCTTTGTTGACAGTTTTATTGATTTCTGCTATTTTTATTAATTCCTTTTTCAGTTTGTTTTTAGTTTATTATGCTCTTTTTGCCTATTTTCGTATAGTAGAAGCCTAAATTGCTGGTTTGAGACTTCTTTTTTTTTGAAAAAGATTTTTTTGATGAGGATCATTTTTAAAGTCTTTAAAATTTGTTAGAATATTGCTTCTGTTTTATGTTTGGGGCTTTTGGCCCTGAGGTATGTGGAATCTCAGCTCTCCAGCTAGGGGTCAAACCCACACCTGCTGTATTGGAAGGTGAATTCTTAACCACTGGACCACCAGGGATGTCCCCTCTTCTCTTCAGCTGCTGCTGCTAAGTCTCATCAGTCGTGTCCAACTCTGTGCGACCCCATAGACGGCAGCCTACCAGTCTCCTCTGTCCATGGGATTTTCCAGGCAAGAGTACTAGAGTGCGGTGCCATTTCCTTCTCCATTCTTTTCTGCTCTGAGCACTTAGTGTTACCAACTTCTCTCTAAGCCCTGCTTAGCTATAACCCACAAATTTTATTTTTATTATTTGTTTTTATTCTTTCAAGTTTTTCAAATTTCTTTTGGTGCTTTCTTTTTGGTCCATGAGTTATTTAGAATCATATTTCAGATTTTTCAGATATTTAGGGATTTTCTAGACATCTGTCCTTTATTGATTTCTGCTTTGTATAATTTCGGTTCTTTTAAATCTGTTACGGTTAGCTTTATTGTCCAAAATATAGCTGATCTTGATTAATGTCCCAGTGTACTTTAAAAGAAAATTGCATTTTGCTGTTTCATGGATTGTTGTATAAATTTCAGTTAAAGCAGGTTGGTTGTTCAGATTTTCTGTCTCATTACTGATTACCTGTTTACTTGTCCTGTCAGTTACTGAGAGAACATTTCCCGTGTTTCCAAATATATTTGTGGATTTGTCTGTTTTTCGTTTCTATCAGTTACTGCTTTGTGTATTTTGAGCTCTGTTTTTAGATGTGTACACATCTAGGATCATTAAGCCTTAGTGAATTGACCGTTTTATCAGTATATAATATCCTTCTTTATCCTTGGTAATAATCCTTATTCTGAAGTTTGGTTTGTTATTATAGCCGCTCTAGGTTTCTTTTGATGGGCTGCATGTATCCTTTTCTATCCTTTGACCTATCTGTGGCATTATTTTAATGTGAGTATTTTGTAGACAGTCATGTCAGTTGTGTCCAACTCTGTGAAACCCCATAGATGACAGCCAACCAGGCTCCTCCGTCCCTGGGATTCTCCAGGCAAGAATACTGGAGTGGGTTGCCATTTCCTTCTCCAATGCATGAAAGTGGAAAGTGAACATAGTTCAGTTTTGTCAATTTTTAAAACTCTAATCATGTAATCTCTCTTTCAATTAGCTTGTTTAGACCATTTACATTTAATGTAATTATTGATATAGTTCAGTCTTTCATTCTTTGTTTCCTGTTTTCCCTCTTTGTTTCTGTCTCTTTCCTATCTTTAAAAAAATTATTTGAACTTTTTACTATATTTTTAAAAAGTTTATCTCTGGGTGTTTTTTTTTTTTTTTTTTGGCTGTATCTTTTCATGTTATGTTTTTAGTGGTTGACTTAGTGATTACAATCCATTTAGTTAATATTTTTACTACATAAAATAAAATGCCGAAACCTAAAAACCATAGAGCTCGCTTTACCCTTGCTCTTATGTTATATATATTTGTCCTGTTGAAAGCCCTGATAGGGAAAAATTTTTTGCTTATAACCATCATACATATTCTAAATAATTTAATAGGAGCAAAATAGTCTATTATATTTACCCAGATATTTATAATTGCTCTTGTACTTCCTTTATTCCTCATACTCCATGTTTCCTTCTGGTATCATTTCCTTTCAACCCAAAGACGTATTCCATTTTTAAAACTCTTTCTTTGACTTTCAGTCATGTAATTGTTTCTCTGGATAAGGTTCATCCTGTTTGGGGTTTACTGAGCTTTTTNTGCTCTTGTACTTCCTTTATTCCTCATACTCCATGTTTCCTTCTGGTATCATTTCCTTTCAGCCCAAAGACGTATTCCATTTTTAAAACTCTTTCTTTGACTTTCAGTCATGTAATTGTTTCTCTGGATAAGGTTCATCCTGTTTGGGGTTTACTGAGCTTTTTGAATCTGTAAAATGTGTATCTTTTCCCAAATTTGGGAAGCTGGCAGGCATTCTTTTTTGTGCACCAAACTCTTTCTTTCCTAATTGGACTCCAGTGACATGAAAGTAAAATCTTTTAATATTATTCTACAGGTTCCTGAGTTTCTGTTTATTTTTTTCAATCTTTTCTTCCTCTCTGTTCTTCAGATTTTATCATTTCTATTGGTCTATCTTCAAGTTCTTTGACTTTTTCACCTTCTCAATTCACTACTGAGTCTACCCAGGGAGTAGTTTTTATTTCAGATATTTTCAAATATTTTTTTCAACTCTAAAATTTGTATTTGGTTCTTTTTCCTAGTTCCAGTTTCTCTGCTGAGAACTTACATATCTCTATTCATTTCAAAAGCATGTTTATCTTACCTCAAGGAGCGTGGTTATGATAGCTGTCTTCGAGTCTTTGATAATTTCAACATATGAGTCACCTTAGAGTGGCATCTGCTCATTATCTTTTCCCTTTGAAAATTGGTCACATTTTTCTGATTCTTTATATATTGAGGAATCTTGAATTGTATCCTGCACATTTTGAGTACAATACTGTAAGATTCTGGGTTTTGTTAAAATCCTCTGGAGAATATTGGTTTTCTTTGTTTTAGCAAGCAGTCAGACCTTAAGTTCTGTCTCACCTTTGAGTGGTGGTCTGATGTTAGTTCAGTTTTCAAAGCCTTTGCTCAGCTTCTTTGGATCTGACTCAGCAGTTAGTCTGAAACTTGGATGCACGGTAGACTTTGTTATAGTTTAGGTCTCAAAGACTTTGCTGTACTAGTTCAGGTCTCTTCTGCATATGTGCCGTTTAAGCATGAAACTAGGATTTGTGTGGCTTCATGCACAGAATTAGAGGATACCACTCTTCAATTCTCTTCTCTGGGTATTTCCCTACATGCCCAGCTCCCAGGGTTTCCTTACTTGGTCATTTGGACTAGAAAGCTGGAATTTTCCTTGGACTTTTTAAAAACTGCCCATGCTTTACTATGATTCTGTGTAACTGGGACTGCCCCTGGAGCAGTAGAGGAGGGAAAAAAAAGAACAGGTAATTTTCCTACACATTGTCCCTCAGCTTTATGGAGATATAATCGACATACAACATTTTCTACTCTTCATGGCCCATTCAGGTTCCTCTGGTTCTCCAAAAACGCAGGTGTTTTGTCCAGGTTTACGATGTTGGGTTTACTGCTTCTGTGTTGCAGCCCTGTGACTTCGGTCGCCTTTGGGGCAGGGCTGGGAAAGAGAAAGAAGAAGAAAGAAATAGCATAGCCTCCGCGTACTCTGACCTTGCATGGGTCTCCTTTCCCACTCCTCTGTCCAAAAAGATAGATTTTCTTGGGGGTTTTGTTATCTGTGTCCTGTATAGTTCTGCATAGGGGCCACCCTCTAGACCTGCCAGGTGATAAGAGGAAAGAAAATGAGGAAACATCTTTCTCTATATAAAGATTGTTATTTCAGTTTGGCCTTCCCTTCCCAATCTGCCTGTAGTTACTAACTTTTCATCGTCTTCCGGTAGTTCCATTTTATATTTTGTCCAGCAGTTTTAGTTGTAATAAGTAGATCTAATGGACTTAGTTGGCACCAGAAGCCTTTCATGAATTTTAAAAAATTTATTGTCTTACAAATTACATTCGTTATTTCTGATCCTCAAACTATTCTATAAGGGGCCAATAGAAACCCCTTGAGTGTTTTGATTTTGATTTTAATTACATTGAATTCACAATTTTAAGGGAGAATTGTTGTCTTTACTATACTGTCTTCTCATCCACTTACGGAATGTAATGTTGTTCTACTTATTCAGATCTTATGTCTTTTAATATCTTATGATTTTTCCACATAGATCATCTATATTATAGTCTTAATAGTAATTTTTTAGTATTTTAAATACAATTTTCTTGATAACTGTTCTCTCATTAGTTACTGATAATGTATGGCATTGGTTGGTTTCCATGTCTTCAGTGCGTTTGGTATTTTTGTTTAAACTTATTTTATTCATTATTTTATTTTTGGTTTCACTGCACCTTGGTTGCTGTGCATGGCTTTCTCTAGTTGCAGTGAGCTAGGGCTGCTCTTAGTTGTGGTATGTGGTGGTCTCAGCGTGGTGGCTTCTCACTGCAAAGCACGGGCTCTGGGGCACATGGGCTCAGGAGTTGTGGTGCGGGGACTTAGTTGCCCCGTGGCATGTGGAATCTTCCTGGACCGGGGATTCTTATCCTGGGAAGTCTTGGCATTTCTGTTGAATTTTTGTTTTGACTGTTTTTCCACCTGATTCTCTTGGATTTTTAAATAGGTAATTGTATCTTCTAAAAATAACGGTAGTTTATCGTTCTCTTTCTTGGGGGGGGAGGTGTTGGTGGTAATTTATCTTATTAGCTCAGGCCTCTGTTGTTTAATGATGGCAAGCATCCCAGCCTTCTCCTTGATATTTAGTAAAACACGTAGTGTTGGAAATTATTTATCAGTTTCTAATATACTGTACTCTTTAAGAAAATGTCCTAAAAAAAAGAAAATGTCCTTCTCTTTTGAAGTTCTTTAAATTTTTGTTGTTTTTTCTATTAACAGTAAGCACTAAATTTTGTCAGATGCTTTTTTGAGTTTTTTCTGAAAAAACCTGCCTTCTTTTTTCCCACATTAATCTGTTACTTGATTTCCTAATGCTGAGCTCCTTTTTAAAATTTCTGCCATGAACTCTGCTTGGTCATGATGAATCACTTTCATCCATTGTAGGATTTAAGTTGCTAGTATTTTGTTTGGAATCTTTACACCTAGATTCACAAATGGGATTAGTGTATAGTGTTTTTGTTCACTTTTGTTTTCAGAAATTTGCTAACCTTATAAATTAAATTAGGAAAGCTTTTATATTTGTTTAAATTTGAAAAAGTTTGCTATATATAACTGGAATTTGGTGGAACTTTCTAAGAATACATCTGGGACTTAACAATTTTTTCCTGATAGTTTGATCTCTCTGGATCAGTTTGATCTCTCTGGATCAGTTTATTTATTTATTTCCTAGTAAAATGATTTCTCTAATTTAGATTTTAAATTTGTTGTTATAAAATTGTACATAGTGTTTCCTCAGAAGTTTTCAGTCTCCTCTGTTCTGCACTTTGTTCTCTTTCTTGTTTTGATTATTTGAATCTTTTCCATATTAATCTATGGAACAATTGCCTATTTAATGGTTCATGTGGTTTTTTTTCCCTCCTATCACTTTTTACTCACTTTTTCTTACTTTCTGCTTTTATCAGTTCTTTTTCCTATTCCCTGGGTTGAATAATCTCTCATTGGCCAGTTTTTTTGTTGCTTTCTAATGAATGGGATTAGAGTTGTAAGTTTCCCCG
>SJYV01010795.1:153918-183006 GCA_006410875.1 Neotragus pygmaeus | reverse complement strand
ATGGTTTGTCATTTTAGTTTTGATTTCCTTTTTACCCCAATAATTATTAAGAAGAGTGGATTTTTACCCGTTTCCTAGTAGGTTTTTGGAGTTTTTGTTGTTTTTATTCCTTTATTACTATTAATAATTTATAGCCCTGCTGGTAGTCCTTTACTATTAATTTATGGCCCTGTTCTGTTGTGGTCAAAGGAATATGGCTCAGGTAATGGCTACATTTTGAAATTTACGGAAATTTTGCTAGTAGCTTGGTAAATGTCAATTTTTATAAATGTCCCATGAGTATCAAGTGCTAATAGATTTTACTGGTAATATTGTTCAAACCCTTTATATCTTTATTTTCTGTTTAATATAATAAATGACATTAGGTTGCAGGTATAATAAATGATATTATTATGTTGCAGGTATAATAAATGATAAATCTGAAACTTGCCTTAAATTATCCAAGCAGATATAATAGGGGTGACAGAAAAATAAAAGAAGTATATCAAAGTGTTTATGATTGTTACAGTTGGGTTATGGTATATGAGGGTTTGTATCCTTTAATTTTATGTATGTTTGAAATTTTTAATAAAAATTTTTTTAAAATCCTCCCTATACTTACTTGTTTTTAGATTGCTTGATCTGTTGACTCCTGAAAAAGGTGTGTTAAAATATCCAACTATGTTTTATTGCTTTTCTAATACTGTTCCCTTGATGTTTTAAACCCATATAATTGGGTGCATAAAATTTTACTACAGTTATATTTCCTTTTATCGTAATAAAATCTTTTTCACATTTCTCATTTCTGTTTTTAATATTGCTATAGTAATCTTATTGTTAGCATTTTTAGTATATTTTCTGTATCTCTGTTCTTTCAGAACATTTTCTCTTGGGAGATATAAGTCACGTGTGTGTGAGTGTGCATGCTTAGTCACTCAGTCGTGTCCGACTCTGCAGCCCCATTGACCGTAGCCCACCAGCCTCCTCTGTCCTTGGGATTCTCCAGGCAAGAATACTGGAGTGGGTTGCCATTTCCCTTTCCAGGGGACCTGCTGGACCCAGGTACTGAACTCGGGTCTCCTGCATTGCAGGCAGATTCTTTACCACCTGAGCTGCCAGGGAAGCCCTTCATAACTTATGTATGAAAATGCAATACACATGAGGAAAACACACACAAAATTTTCATAAATTTGAAAATGTGGATATTAAGACATATTCCCTAACCACAATGCAATAATTTCGTAAAAGAAAAGCAGAAAGAAAAAAAGGACAAAAAGATTAAAAAGTAAGCTTTTCCTAAAAGTTCTAAATAACTTCTGATAACTTCTGAATAACTCATGGCTTTAAAAGGAAAATTAAAACTGAAGTGACAAACCGCTTAGAACAGTGAAGCGTTATATTTTGAAACCAGTGGAATGTGCCAAAAGTGAGTGGAGCAAAGAAGAAAGTTTACTGTGTTAAATGTTACTCATTGGAAAGCAAGGAAGTTCAAAAATAGAGTATTAAAGTAGATCCAGGTCATAATCTATAGAACTAAACACTGACTTGCTTCCATGCTTTTCTTTTATAATTCTACCACGTGTGTCTGTATTTTCTTTGGCTCATTTTAAAACTTCTCATAAAGGACATTATATAATATTGATAAGTTTTTCCTTTCACTAATTTGGAAGCTATTTTTATAAAATATTTTCCTGACTTTTTTATTATGGAAATTTCAAACACAAAGTTATAAAGATTGATATAATTAAACCAGTTTATGCATCATTCAGTTTCAGTAATCATTAATACATGGTCAGTCTTCATTCTTACCCTTCACCTCCTGATGACTATGATGAAATATTTCTGTTCTTTTCCTGATTTTAATAGGGATTACAGTATGCATTTTCACCTGCTCAAAATCTGTTAGTATCTTCTTTTTCTCCTGAACAACATAGAGACTCTGAGCACTAAAACTCCATTTTATGCTCTCACTTTGCCCCACTCTTTTTATTGGTACATAACCGTATATTTTAAATTTTTTTTTTTTTTTCATTTTGGCCATGACACAGCTTGTAAGATCTTGTTTCTTTGACCAGGTCCTGAAGTCAGGCCTCCAGCAGCAGCAGAGAGGAGTCCTAACCGCTGGGCTGCCAGGGAGCCCCCTGTGTATTTTAATTCTATCCTGTCTTCTAATTATTACTCAATAAGAAATATTTTTTTTAATAGTGATTATTTAGTTTTATTTATACATTTACCCTGGTAGCTCAGCTGGTAAAGAATCTGCCTGCAATGCAGGAGACTCCGGTTCGATTCCTGGGTCAGGAAGATCCCCTGGAGAAGGGATAGGCTTCTCACTCCAGTATTCTTGGACTTCCCTGATGGCTTAGACAGTAAAGAATCTGCCTGCAGTGCAGGAGGCCTGGGTTCAATCCCTGGGTTGGGAAGATCTCCTGGAGGAGAGCTTGGCAATCTACTGCAGTATTCTTGCCTGGAGAATGCCCATGGACAGAGGAGTCTGGCAGGCTATAGTCCCTGGGGTCACACAGAGTGGGACCTGACTGAGCGACTGAGCACACAAACCGTTACCATATTGCCCTCCATTCTTTCCTGCACCTCATGTCTTCTCTTTGGGATGACTTTGCTTGTGACTAAAGCACGTCCATTACAGTTTCCTTTTCTGAGAGTCTGCTGGTGGCAGTATCTCTGTTTTTGTTAGATAGCTATGTGATCTGTTTTGCCATGTAACTTAGAAACAGTATATTTTTAAAATTCAGTGACATTGGTATAGTAAAATCTCCTTTATTCCTTCATTTTTCCATTATTTATAAGAACAGTGTTTCCCAGTTTTTATATCAATAAAAATGAAGGATAAAAATAAAAGTGGTTATAAAACCCATGTCAATATGTAATATTCACCCATGAATTCATAAATGAATAATTTTAAAATGCCGCATCCACTCAAAAGATGCATTCTTTTTACCTTTATATTTGTTTTATATTACACTGGAAAAACAGTATTACTTTGGATCTACTGTACAAGTATTATAATGTTAGAAGTGTTTAATACACAGAACCTTCCGGTCACAAGACATAAAAATTTTTTTTTCCATTTATGTACATTTTTGATGGGCTTCCCTCAACATGACTATGTGTTGAAATAATACTTTTGATATATTGGATTACATTTTTGAGGAAGAAAGCATAATACATAATTATAGTAACATAAAAATATATTAGAACAGGGGACTTAACCTGGTGGTCCAGTGGTAAAGAAACCACAGTTTGCTTTAAACACAGGGGATGGGGTTCATTCCCTGGTTGGGAAGCCAAATCCTATGTGCCTTGGATAACCTAAGCCTGCTTGCCACAACTATAGAGTCCTGTGTGCCACGCTTAACATTTTTAGAAGTGGCCAAACTGTTCTCCAAGGTGGCTGTACCATTTTACAGTCTTTGCATCAGGGTACAAGGGTCCTCGTTTCTCTTCATGTCTGCCGGTATGGTTTTTTTTTCCTGTGTTTTTAGAGCCATTCTAGTAGGTTAGACGGCAAGGCTGCAGTTAGCTCCTGAAGTTACATTGATCTAATGCAACTGGCTTACAATGTTGGGTGGCCTTTCATGCGCTTATCGACAATTTTTATATTTTTGGACAAACAGGTCTCACTCACTTTTTAAATCGGGTTATTTGTCTTTCTTCTTTTTGAGATTTAAGAGTTCTTTATATATTCTGGATACTAATATCTGGCAGATGTATGACTTGTAAACAGTGTTTCCCATTCTGTAGGTTATCTATCCAGTTTTGTGTTGGCATCAGCTGTACTACAAGTTTTCAATTTTGGTCAAGTCCAACTTATTCTTTCTTTTGTCACTTGTAAGGTCGTGAAGCTAAGACGTTTATAATTTTAGCTTTCACATTTATGACTATAATCAGCTTTCAGTGAATTTTTGTATATGGTATGAGGTAGACATCCAGCTTTATTCTTTATTGCTATCCAGTTGTCCCAGGACCATTTGTCAAAAGGCTTTTTCATAGTTCCCCCATGGAATGGTTTTGGCACCCTTGTTCACAATCATTTCACTGTAAATATAAAGTTTACTTCTGGACTTTAATTCTAGTCTTTTGATCTGCATATCTATCCTTTGCTACTATCACACTGCCTTAATTACTAAAGGAGTAATTAAGTTTTGAAATTCAATTACTGTGGTATGATTTGGAATTTCTGAAATGTGAGTCCTCCAAATTTATTCTTCATTTGCAGCATTATTTTGACTGTTCTGACTCTTGCTTTTCCATATGAATTTTAGGAGTAGTTTGTTATTTCGATTTTTTTAATTGGTGGATAATTGCTTTACAGGGTTGTAGTGGTTTCTGCATACAGCATTCTGCATACTGTTGAATCAGTCACACACAAATGTATATGTATATATATATTCATATATCCTCTTCCTCTTGAGCCTTCCTCTGTCCTCTCACATCCTGCCTGTAGGCTGTGGGCGGGTGCAGGCTGGTTCCCTGTGCCCCGCGGCAGCGACACTTGGTGGTGCATGTATCAGTGCTGCTTCCTCGGCCCGCCCACCCTCTCTTTCGCCCTCTGTGCCCAGGTGTAGGCTGGCTTCTTGTGCCACGCGGCAGCGACACATGGTGGTGCATGTAGGTCAGTGCTGCTTCCTCAGCCCGCCCGCCTGCTCCTTCCCCCGCTATGTCCACAAGTCCATTCTCTGCGTCTAGCAAGCATTCTTTAATTTCATTGTTTCAAACAATTTGATGGCAAAAATAATAAAGTCTCTTTGTAAACTGTGCAGATTTTACTCAAAGCAAATACATGTTTGATGTTTTGTGTTGCTAACTCGCATTCGCTTGATCTGGTTTCAGAAGCCACACAGGTGGCGGCCGCCAGCACACCTTCCATTGCTACTGGTACTGCCGCTACTTCCTCCGCCACCGTGGGTGCAGTTAAGCAAGACACTCTCTACTCCACTCCATCTACAGTGAAGACCCCAGAAAATACAAACTCTTCAGAACCCCCAAAGTCCATCGAACTTGACGGTCTTCTTTCAGACCAGTTTGCCAAAGGACAGGACACTGTTGCCATAGAAGGTTTTACAGATGAGGAGGACCCAGAAAGTGGAGGAGAAGGCCAGTACAGAGAGCGTGATGAATTTGTGGTAAAGATAGAAGACATAGAGACTTTTAAGGTAACGTGAATGTTCCCAGGTCTAAAGGTCATAGTTAGGGAGTGTGTCTTCGAGATGGCCTAATACCTTGCGTCTAGTTTAAGTTGTGAAGAATTATGAAGTTTGGAGAAAATGGTTATTTATGTAATTTTAAAATTCAAAGAAAATAATAGGAATATAATGTGAAAGTAGCATTAGACTATTTTTCTGTAATTTCAAATTGTAGAATATTACAATTTCATGTAAGAAATTTTAGCACTATTATAAGAACACTTATTTTGGGAGTTTTGTTTGCTTGCTTTTAATTTTAAATTTATCAATTTTTTAAATTGAAGGATAATTGCTTTACAGAATAGTGTTGGTTTCTGCCAAACATCAACATGAATAAGCCATGTTTGCCTGCTTTAATTTTATTTTTTAATTGCCGTGGAGAGAAATGGCATTAAAAAATACAGTGAAGAACATAACATTTAAATTATGCTTATTCCTTCCATTCACAATTGTCTGTTGTTAGTATTTTAGCATATTTGTTTCTGATAGTTTTGAATATGTATGTGCTATGTGTAATAAAATTGCAGAAACAATGTATCATTAGTGGAAAACTTTCCAATAGCTATAGAAAAGGGTAGTGGGCTACTTTGTTTATTTGTACTCCCTGTTTCTGGAAGAATTTAAGCAGAGACTGAGTAGCTGATGTATAAGAATTACTGTGAAAGTTCAGCTAGGTAAATGATAAAAGGTTGAACTAGGGAGTTCTTTAAGATTCCTTTCAGCTCTCAGAGTCTATAAATCTAGACTATATTGCTAGTTTTTATTAATGTCGTTAATTCTTCTTACAGGAGGCTTTAAAAACAGGAAAAGAACCCCCAGCTATTTGGAAAGTACAAAAAGCTTTATTACAGAAGTTTGTTCCTGAAATTCGAGATGGGCAAAGAGAATTTGCTGCTACCAATAGTGTAAGTAAAATGCTTGTTTACATTAAGCTTCCTATTTTTTGACAGTGATCTTGGGTAAAATACAGAATGATATAAATTTAAATGTATTGCTTAATGTATTTATATTGAGCATCTATGATATATTAATAAGTAGCATAAAATTTGAACTATGGAGTATATGATGCTCTGATTTTAAAATAAAATTAATATATAAATACCAACTACTTAAATGGCTTAACTCTTTTTTTTTTAAATAATGGAAAGGAATTAACATTAGTGTGGGAAGAATTCTGATGGACCTAAAAATGCTTACATTGATTATTCTGCCAGTTAAATATCCTGATTTACCAAGAAGACTTACAGAATTATTCCTTTTTACTTGAGTAGTTGTTTAATAGCATTGAGCAAGTAAGCATCTGACGATTAGCCAAAGAAGACTGTGTCTATATATAGGCTTGCAGTTAAGAGTGAGGCTGGGATCATTTTTATTGAGGGTGCAATTAGCCTAGCCTGAGCTGCATTTTGAAGGATGACTTTATGACAGTCTGTCATGACAACAAGGGAATATTTTATGTATGGAATATACAATTAAGTAATTCAAAGTGCTTCTTTCCTTAGTACCTTGGATATTTTGGAGATGCAAAGAATAAATACAAAAGGATATATGTGAAGTTCATTGAAAACACTAACAAAAAAGAGTATGTCAGAGTGTGTTCCAAAAAGCCAAGAAATAAGCCTTCACAAACTATCAGGTATTTATTATTTTATGTAATATGTTTGTAATAATTATTGGAAAACTTATTATTGGTGATATACAAAGAATTACATCAATTAAAGAGACTGATTATTTTTTTTCCATTATATACAAGTCTGAAAATCATTGCTTAATGTCGTAAGTGATTCCTTTTGAAGTAATGAGACAGGAATTATAAAGCCTGTGGCTATCATGGTGGAGTGGATACCTTTTTCTTCCCTGAGTCCTTTTGGTGTCACCCTAGTATAGTGGAAAATAATTGGATTTACAGTCTAAAGATTTGAATCCATCTCTCTATGACCTAGATTAATACAGCATTTCTAGGGACTTCTCTGGTGATCTAGAGGTTAAGATTCCATGCTTCCACTGCAGGGATTCCAGGTTTGATCCCTGGTCAGGTACTAAGATCCTGCACATGGTGAAGTGAAGTGAAGTGAAGTCACTTAGTCGTGTCCGACTCTTTGCGACCCCATGGACTGTAGCCTACCAGGCTTGTCAGTCTATGGGATTTTCCAGGCAAGAGTACTAGAGTGGGGTGCCATTTCCTTCTCCAGGGGATTTTCCCGACCCAGGGATCAAACCTGAGTCTCCCACATTGTAGGCAGATGCTTAACCCTCTGAGCCACCAGGAAAGCCTAAGATCCTGCACATGGTACAGCAAAAAAAAAAAAAAAAAGACAACAACGAAAAAAGATAACCTTGCTTAGCTCCCCTTTTTTAATCTAAAAGTAAAATGAAAACAATACCGAAATGTCAAATTTAAAATGAGAAAAAACTGTTTAAGGCCTGTACATTACATTAGAATTGTCATTCATATGTTAATGTGACTCTGGCTTGTCTGGAGCATGAATTTGGAAGTGATGACCCAGTCACATTCTCTTTAATCTGTATGGGAAAGCAGGTGTGAGCCTAGATATTCTCAATCTAGTGCTCAGAAGATCTAGTTAATGAAGATTCCAGCTTACTGGACACAGCCACTTTATCTCTGTGATGGAATTTTATCCTCTCCTTCAAATCTGCAAAACCAGGACAGAGTCCATATCAAAACTTGGCACTAACAGAGCCTGTGAGAGTTCCAGTGTTCCAGGGTTGATGTGACTATATAAGTCCATTGGTCATCTGCAGTACAGCCTCATAGTCAGGAAAAATGAGTTTGTGAAGGGAAAGGAGTGGAGGGAGAGAGAGAAATAATACGGGTTGAATTAATATAGTCCCTTACTAACTGAATATGTTGAATGTCAGTGTTAAAGAGTATATTTCAAGAGAATTTTGGAGCAGTCACCATTGGCTATGTGTAAGGCTTAGACTTTATTTTGGAGGTATTGGTGAGGTGATTAAATTTTTTTCACCAGTGTTTCTCGATTTTCTGTTTATTTTTAATTAAATTATTTATATAAAATTTTTTTATTCTAAATTTTTATTTAATTATTTACTTTATTTGGCCAAGTTGTGTGTCCTGTGGGATTTTAGTTCTCCAACTAGGGTTTGAACCTGCACCCCTTGGAGTGGAGGCACAAAGGTCTAGCCATTGGACCACCAGGGAAGTCCCTCGTTAATTTATTTGAATTAGACAAGATTTCAGTGTACTGATGAAGTCTGTTTATAACATTGCAGAACTGTTCAGGCTAAGCCAAGTAACAGCAGTAAAACATCTGATCCTCCAACACCAAAAACTGCAACAACAAAAGCCCCTTCCATGAAACCCAAAGTTAAACAGCTGAAAGTAAAGGCTGAGCCACCACCAAAGAAAAGGAAGAAATGGAAAGAGGAATTTTCATCATCCCAATCTGACTCATCTCCTGAGATCCACTCTAGTAGTAGTGATGATGAGGGTAAGTTATTCATGAAATGAATACCTTGATAATTTGAGATTTGCTGCATTAATGGAGAGGAACAATGATGCTGACAATTCAAAATGAATTTATTTTTCCTTATTTAGGTAATTTAGGTACCTCATTAAGTTCTGCTTAGGCATATATTTGCCCATGACTAAGCTAAAAAACTGTGTCTTAGTTTCTCTTTTATAAAGTGAAAAGATTGAACTACATAGCAGTTATCTAACATAGTTTTTGACCTTAGAACCCTTGTACGCTGTTAGAAACTGTTGAAGACACCAGTGAGCACTCATGTAAGCTCTTTATATATTGAAATTAACTTTATTAGAAATTAAACCTGAGACAGTTGTAAAACTGAAATGTACCAGGAAACATCCATCAGCCATCAAACTTATTGTGTAACATTTACAAGAAATTTTCAGCAGTTCAATAGTCCAGGGCAGAGGCAGGCAACTCCTACTGGTGGGCTAAATGTGATCTGCAGCCTATGGTTAATAAAGTTTTATTGGAAAACTGGGAATTATTTACATGTTTTCATAAATTACTTTCCCCTTATAGTGACCGATTTGAGTAGTTCTTACAGAGAGCATGTGACCATTAAAATGCCAAATANCTTATTTCACTTAGCATAATGTTTTTAAAGTTCATCCATGTTATATAGCATATGTTAGAAGTTTTTACGACTGAATGCAATTCCATTATCAGTTTATCCGTTGTATGCCCTTATCTTTTTATTCTATTGATAGACACTTGGGTTACTTCCACATTTGGCTGTTGTAAATAATGGTGCAGTGAACATTGGCATACAAGTATCTGTTTAGGTTTGTGTCCTGGTTTTCCAATTATTTGTATACCTAAGGGTGGAATTGCTGAGTCATATATTTTATATATTTAGCTTTTTGAGGAACTGCCTAACTGATTTCCACAGTGATTATACTATTTTACATTCCCACTAACAATACATAGGTTTCCATTTTCTTCACATCCTGACCAACCCTTGTTATATTTTGTTTCATGATTATAGGTATTTTAGTAGGTGTGAAGTGATATCTCATTGTGGTTTTGATTTGTATTTTCCTAGTGACCAGTGATGTTGAACATCTTTTCAATTCCTTACTATTTTCTTACTTTCTCTGGAGTAATGTCTATTCAGATTCTTTGGCCAGTTCATTTCTCCTTTGTTCCTTAGTTGTAGAAGTTTTTTATATATTGTAGATGTTGAACCCTTATTGGGTATATGATTTGAAAATATTTTCTCCCATTCTGTAGGTTGATATTTCACTTTTTTTTTTTTTTTTTTAGTATATGTACTGTGGAGGTGAGTCCTGTATTTCAGTTTTTGATAATGTCCTTTGATGCACAAAATTCTGATGAAGCCAAATTTATCTGTTTTATTCATTGCTATTGTTTTTAGTGTCATATTTGTAATCCATTGCCAAATACTAGGTCATGAAGATTTATCCCTGCGTTTTCTTCATCAGAGCCTTATGGTTNTATCTCACTTTTTTTTTTTTTTTTTTTTTAGTATATGTACTGTGGAGGTGAGTCCTGTATTTCAGTTTTTGATAATGTCCTTTGATGCACAAAATTCTGATGAAGCCAAATTTATCTGTTTTATTCATTGCTATTGTTTTTAGTGTCATATTTGTAATCCATTGCCAAATACTAGGTCATGAAGATTTATCCCTGCGTTTTCTTCATCAGAGCCTTATGGTTTTAGTTTTTACATTTACATAATAAATTTTTGCAGTATTAAAAAATAACATTTTTAATATTACCACTAATTTCATCAATGAAGTCTTTAAGTATTGAAATGATCGTCAGGCTCACAATGGTGGAAATAAGTTTTCTGAAATTCTAATTTTCACTTAGAACCTCACTTTTGTCATTGGCAGGAAATACTCTCAGTTGTTTTCCTGAGAAAACAGGAACAGGTAGGGACAGCTTCACTTCCTTAAGAAAATATCTGCCAAATACTGAATAGGGGTAGGGTATCTGTTCTTTTTTAAGTAAAAATGGTCTTCCAGTGGAGAGGGTGGCTGGTTCATCAAACAGTTGCATGGGTGCTCTTCCTGGAGATAACTGTCATCCCTCATAGCAGAAGTGCTTTATAGATACCTCTCATTTCATCACACAGAGTTTTAGGACATTTACTCGAGTAAAGATTTAATACAGTTCAATTTTTACTGCTTCTTCAAGGATTATTCTTAAGTGGAATCAGTGTTTGGGGGTTATTTTTCCTTCAGATCCATGACCGTTAGGTGACAGTCACGGCAGAGTACATGGCTACTAGTACAGCTTGGCGTCAGTGTCTCAGTTCATGCTAGCAAAGGCCCACAGCAGTTTTACAGCATTACTTTTACAAATGTCAACAGAGTGACAAAGGTATATAACATCTTAATGTTATTAGGAAGACAGTTTGACATCAGAGATCCCTGAAAGGATTGTTGGGGAAACACAAAAGGGTTTGGACCAAACTCTAAGAACCCCTATTAAAGGTTGTGATGAAGGTTCTATATTTGAATAAAAAAGTAAAACTTAAGACACTCTGATCTTGCAGTTCTTACCATTGAATTTGAGTGAAATTTTTTTTAATACAGATTGTGTTTACATTAAAATTTTTAAAACTATGTCTTGACTCTAGACCAGAATTTTATAGTAATTTAAGTGTAGAAGTAAAAAGAAGAGATATGTATATGTTTAACTTATACATTAGGTGTTTTATGGTTTCTTTACTAATTAAAGACTAGAAAAACCATCCAATTTTGAGGTTGCACAACCTCGCAGTGGATATCTGGTAGGGCCAGGGGAGGGGAAACAGGTCCCTACAGGGCAAATGTTTCCACATGTTGGGCTGGTATTAGACTTCAGAGGCACCTGGGATCTTTTAAAGCTGAGCATTTAAGCTTTGTTACCACTCCAGATTCGTTTTAGTAAGTCCAGCAGTCTGGGTTTTTTTGTTGTTGTTTTGTTTTGAAAGTTCTCCAGTGATTGTGATAGGCACAACCAGCTTTGAGAATCTCTCATTCAAAGTGTTTTTACAAGCAGAGTGGGAGAACCTTGCCTTTGAAGAAGTTTTATCTACAACCGTTTATCTGCTTGTAGGTCACTTGCTGTTGGGTAACGTGTTTATAAAGTTATCAGAAAGGAATATTTAATATTTCCTCTTGTCTCCCTCCCAGAGTTTAATCCTCCAGCTCCTTTTGTCACTCGTTTTTTGAACACAAGAGCAATGAAGGAAACCTTTAAGAGTTACATGGAATTGCTTGTCAGCATTGCTTTGGATCCTGACACAATGCAAGCCTTAGAGAAGAGCAATGGTACAGTCCGCTAAGTAATACTTTCTTGGCAGTACTTTCCAGATCTTTTTCATTCTTCTCTGTTAGTTATATGTTTAATATGTGGTTTTTGTGATATATCCTGTGTTGTCAGTTAATAAACTGTTGATATATTGGTTCTATAAATACAGCTTTATATTTCATAGGGTCATAGCTTTTCATGAAGTGTTTGAATAGTTGAACAATTTTATATTAAATGTATTTTTATTGATTTCTACTCATGAGAATACTTCAGTATTCCTGTTTGGAGAATTCCATGGACAGAGGAGCCGGTTGGGCTACAGTCCATGGGGTCAAGAAGCGTCGGACATGACTAAGTGACTACCTACCTACTAGTTTCTTTAAATCCTAGAATCTTTTTCATCCTTATAACATTTCACTAAGTAGCTATATTATGTAGAAGGTCCAGATTTCAATCAATTTTTATATTTCTGTCTTCTAATAATTGGAAGGATGGAGCAGATAACAGTAGTATAAAGATTAAATGTCCACTAAAAGATACATCACAGAGTAAATAGTTTCTAATCAGTTAGTAGTAAAACCATAAATGCTGTGGATTATATTTATTAATATTATTCCTTTTTTACTCTTTCTCTAGTAACTTTTTCTTCTGGTATAGTAGGGATGAAATTGACATATGAAATAAGCTAATAATTCATATATCTAATGTTGCTCACTAATATTTACCCTTCAGGTACTACAGCTTTCACCAGGGACAGTTAAGAGAATAAAAGTATTAATGAGCCAGTTTCCATTATCCTTCTATCAGAATGAGTTGAACAAGTGTAAGATCAAAAAGATAGTAACAATGAAAAAATAGTCAGTAACAGTATACTTCAACAGCAGTGCCTAATGATATAAATTGTTTTATTATTTCCATATATACTTTGACATACATTATTCCCCATAATCCCAGAACAATTTAGCCATTTTTGGAGTAAAGACAATGAGGCTCAAAAAGGTTAAGTGACATGCTTATTAAGAGCTCACAAACAGCAAGTAGCAGAAAAAAGGATAAAGTCCAAAGTCTTCTAATTTCTAGTCTTGCTTTTTTGATCATATAATCAGAAACAGTAACAAAGAGGCTGCACGTGTTTTCTCTGTCAATCAGAACTCCTTGCATCATAAAATACATATTTCTTAATAGTGGTCATTTCTAGGTAGTTGTATTTTAAATGATTTTTTTCCTATTATATATTTAAAAAATTTTTCTCCATTTAAAATGAAGGGTATAGATTTTAATGGTTATATTTCAAAACAATCCACAAATGTTTAAAACTTGTTTTTGTAAAATGTAAATTTTGAATAGACTTAATCACTGCTAGAAAGATAAAATGAAAGCTATCAGGTATGTTGTGTTGACTTTGAACGGCATTCCTTACTGAGGGCTTTTTCTTCAACTTGAGGAAAGTATTCTTTTGCTAGTCTCTGTGCTTGTGTTTATTTTCCAGATATAAAGAGTCATTTTATTTAGCTATGAAATTAGTAACCAAATTCTGAGGGTTTATATATACATTTTCAGAAAGGTCATTAAAGATAATTGGTATTATAAAATGTTGCTATGCTGATAAATTTTTAGTAACCTAAACTATTTACTACAGCACCAAAAGTAATTAATTTATACTCTGAATGTATTTTTCTTCTTCTAAAATAACTATTTGGACTCTTTGCTTGTGTATTTGAAAGTGAATTTTGACTATTTTTTCTTGCCCCCTACTTATCCTTTGCCCCATTGTATAGTGAATTAGGAATATCATGCTCAGTATTTTATTTAAAAATTTTAATGTTAAATTTATGATTTGAAATATTATTATTGTTCACTTGGTAAATGAAGTATGGAGAGATTAGGCAGTTGGACCATTTGTTGATCAATTCTAACGCTGGGGTTAAAACCCAGGGCTTCTGTTTTCTCATCCCAGTATGCTGCTGCTTTCTCAGTTAGCTATTGTAAACTTTTTTTTTAAAGCTAACTTTTAAAAAAAACCTTGTGTGTAATATTTTTAAATCAATACTTTACACCATGAATTTAATGTCAGTCTATTAATGTTTTGTGGAAAAGCTGTATTTCTAACGAGGTTTTGTGCTGATAGTTCATCCTGTTATAGCAAATTCTTATCTTGTTTTAGATGAGCTACTTTTGCCTCATATGAAAAAAATAGATAGCATGCTGAATGATAACCGAAAGAGACTTCTTTTGAATCTTCATTTGGATCAGTCATTCAAGGTATTTCCTTCACATGGTTTATTAGCAAACTCAGTGGCAATTATAGTCCTCGACATAACAGGAAAGAATATTTTGGAAGTCATTCTCAGTTTTATAAAGTTGTCCACCCAACAAAAATTTGATTTTTATTCATTATGAGTCTTGTCTGAACATGTCTTTTTATTTTATTAAGTACATTCTTAATGTTTATCATTTGTTTTTCTTTGCTAATATTCATTTTTCAGGTTTTTATGTTCATCTTTTGTTGTTTTGTCGCTAAATTGTATCTGACTCTTGTGACCCCATAGACTGTAACCCACCAGTCTCCTCTGTTCATGGGATTTCCCAGGCAAGAATACTAGAGTGGGTTTGTCATTTCCTTCTCCAGGGGAATCTTCCAACCCAAGGATCAAACCTGCATCGCCTGCATTGGCAGGCAGATTTTTTACCACTGAGCTTGCCTGGGAAGCCCTTATATTCATGTAGTATTCCTTATATATAATATTATAATTTTCAAATGTTTTCAAAAATGCTTCCCTTAAACTACTGTATTCCAATCTTGTTTTTCTTTTAACCCTTTTTAAGTTTCCCATTTCATTTACACTTAGAATTGACCATAGCAGTTATCAAAATTCCCTTTATTTGCCTGGTTTACCCAATGTCTAAGGAAAAATTGATCTTCACAAAATGGTAGGAGATATTATACATCTGTTAACATATCTTGGCACTGTAAATTGGTTTTTGGTATTATCAGAAATTCAGTTCAGTGGCTCAGTTGTTTCCGACTCTTTGCGACCCCACGGACTGACTGCAGCATGCCAGGCTTCCCTGCCCATCACCAACTCCCGGAGCTTGTGCAAACTCATGTCCATCAAGTCCATCTATTATCAGAAATAGAAAACAACAGAAAGCTAATCTAAACTCAGAAAATTTATCATAGAATCTACTGAGTAATCAAAAAATTTCCAACTTTTCTTATTCAAAGTGTAACGTAGCATCTAGAATCATTTGATTACATCTAAACTCAAGAGTCGGACATGACTGAGTGACTTCTCTTTCACTTTTCATTTTCATGCATTGGAGAAGGAAATGGCAACCCACTCCAGTGTTCTTGCCTGGAGAATCCCAGGGACGAGGGAGCCTGGTGGCCTGCCATCTATGGGGTCGCACAGAGTTGGACACGACTGATGTGACTTAGCAGCAGCAGCAGCAAACTCAAGAGAAGTGTTTTTTTAATACATTTGTATAGCTTTTTTATAAACAGTCTTTATTTTTGGAGCAGTTTTAGGTTCACAGCAAAACTGAACAGAGAGTACAATTTCCATGTATCCCCTGCCCCCACACATGAATAACCCCGCCCCCCGATTACCACCGTTTGTCTCCCACAGAATGGTACATTTGTCACAACTGATGAACGTACTGACACATCATGGTAACCCCAAGTCCATAGTTCACCTTACAGTTCATTCTTGTGCATTCCATCAGTTTGGACCAACATATCCACTATCATAGTATCGTACACAGTAGTTTCACTGCCCCCAAATCCTCTGCTTTGTCTGTTCATCCCTTTCCCTCACCTGACCTCTGGCAATGACTGATCTTTTACTTTTACTTCAACTGTATGACATTGAAATATAGTTGAAATATGGTATGTAACTTTTTCAGATTGCCTTCTTTCACTTACTGATAACTCATTTAAGTTTCTGCCATGTCTTTTTCATGGCTTAGTAGCTTATTTCTTTTTAGCCTGAATAATACTCCATTGTCTGAATACCCCACAGTTTATACATTCACCTACTGAAGGGCAACTCGGATGCTTCCTAGTCCTAGCAGTTACTGCTGTACAAATTTGTGTGAAGGGTTATGTGTAGACATAAGTTCTCAAGTCCTTTGGGTGATTTATATAGCTTTCTCACATCCCTGTTTTATCTGAACTCCATGCAAAAGTGAAGATCAGCTTCGTTTTAGTTAGGTGAGAATTGATGCTCTGAAGTTGGTTTAGAAGCTGTAGCCAGTTAGCGTGTGTGCTCAGTCGTGTCTGACTCTTTGCAACCCCAAGGACAGCAGCCCACCAGGCTCCTCTGTCTATGGGATTTCCCAGGCAAGAATACTAGAGTGGGTTGCCATTTCCTTTCCCAGGGGATCTTCCTGACCCAGGGATTGAACCCACATCTTTCAAGTGTCCTGCATTGGCTGACAGGCGGGTTCTTTACCACTAGTACCACCTGGGAACCCTGATTAGAGGTTAAATGACACCAAACTCTGCTAGCCATCCTGTAATCTTCACTGACACACACTGACAGAGGGGAAAAAGAAATTCAGAAGTTAGTAAGATAACCAGTGCTAAGAATTTGTTCTGCTTACTCCTTCCTAATCCAGTATTTTCTGTTTAAATGCTGTCTTCAAGTGAAATAGTTTGTGGGGAGACACTATGTTTTCTGCAGACAATGAAATATTGTCAGATTATGTTCTGTGAATATTTACTAAATCTTACAAACGACCAGTTTTGGCTAACCATTTTAGAAATGTTGAACTATTTCCCTAAAGACTTGTGTTAAAATAAAGCCATCATTTGGAATTTAGTAGACTCAGTAGGTATTTCAATCTTATGTAGTAGTTTATGGTGGACAACTGAAAATTTTTCCTATTCTTGTTCTCATAGAAAAAAACACAAATTTTCTAATTTTGAAATTATAGTTACTTAATGTAAACTCTAAATGGTAATAGTGATGTCTATGATAGATAATTTTCATTTATAGCAATTTCAAAGCCAAAATATGCACACAGTATTAAAAGTTAGAATGATGTGATGTAAAATACTACAAATAGTAGATTATAAAAGATTTTATTTTTAGAAATATTTACTACTATTTCCCATGATGATTTTGATAATTTTAGGAATCTTAAAGCCTTTTGAAGTTAATAATGTTTTTTTTCCTCTGAAATACATTTATTTCCAATCATCTTAAGCATCTTGTTATTAGAGAAATCATTAAATTTTCTGCTTTCATCCCCATCCCATTGTTTCTAAGTTTAGAACCCATTTTTGTCTTTAAGTTCCATTTGTTATAAGGAGTAATTCTGGGTCCAGAATTTTTCAAATTTGAACGTGTTTTATATGGAAAGCACAAGAGTATTTAGTAAAAGCACAAATAATCTAAGAAAGAGAATGAAGCTAGAAACTAATAGCTCATTCTGATAGAGAATGCTGAAAGTTCTTTTGTTTCTATTAAATGAAACAGTTCACTTCTACACTTTTGCTTTAAAAATGAAGTTATTTGTTTAAGAAATGTAATGTGACCCCTGTTTGAGGGGTCACAGTACTAGGTGCTTGGGAACCGATACAGAATTTGGAAAAGAGTGACCTTGAAGGTTGAAACTGTTTATAAACAGTTAAAACTTATAGCTGTCCTTCCCCTTGACTTGAAGCCTAAGAGACAACACTAAAAGGAACACTGCCTCATTCCGGAGTCCCTGCAGTGTCACATGCTGTTGCTTAAATCAGGTCATAATGTTGGCTCATATCCAAGGGGTGGGAAAATAGGTTCTATATCTTGATGGGAGGAGCTACCAAGAATTTGTAGCCATGTTTAACACCCCATGTATGTTTGTGTATATATGTAGGTATATATTGTATATATTTACCACACCCCATCGGTAACCCCCACATATATTTTTTGTGTATATATGTACATGTATGATTATGCTTTTATATTTAAAAAATAAATTTTCAATAGCTGGAGGTAGTCAAGCTCATGTTTTTCTAACATCAGTTATTCTTGCTTTATTCTCAAGAATGCCTTGGAAAGTTTTCCTGAACTAACAATAATTACTCGAGACTCTAAAGCAAAAAGTGGGGGATCTGCTATTTCTAAAATAAAAATGAATGGCAAAGCTTATAATAAAAAAACTCTAAGAACTTCTAAAACAACTACTAAATCTGCACAAGTAAGTATATGTTGACTGATGTAATTACAGATTTTTCACTTGTTAATATAAATCCTGCTTAAAATGTTGAGAGAGGCAAGTTTCTTTAATTTTAACTTTTTTAAATTATGAAAGTATGATAACACATTTACAGGAGACTTGGAAAATACAGAACAAGGTTACATATAGTTCTACTATATATGACAATTATTTTTTAAGTAGATAAATTAAGATTTTTAGTTGGAGTTTCAATATCAAACTCTCAAAAATTAATAGAATCAATATACAGAGAAGTAGAAGAATATAGTAGACCTGAAAAGCCCTGTGAACCAATTCAACGTAATTAAGATTTATTCAGTTTTCACACAATAGTAGGATACAAATTCTATACAAGTTCCCATAGGCTATAAACCAGGAGACACTGAAACATATCTAGGGACATAAAACAGGGTACAAAAATTTCATGGTCTAAAGGTATTGAAATTGTACAGTGTCTGTCTTCTTATTACTGTGAAATTATGTTAGAAATCAATATCAAAAGATATTTGAAAATAACCCATGTTTTTTCAAGTGCAGTGTGACGTTTACTGAGAGAAATCTTCAACTTAGCTATCGAAAGTCTCAATAAAATTGGACTGAGCCAACAGGAATTTGCTGTATGGATCAGGAAACTCAAACAGGGGCTCTGTATCAACCTAGAGGGGTGGGATGGGGAGAGAGATGGAAGGGAGGTTCAAAGGAGAGGGGATATATGTATACCTATGGCCAATTCATGTTGAGGTTTGACAGAAAACAACAAAATCATTTTTAAGGCAATTAACCCTTCAATAAAAAGTAAATTTAAAAAAATTAGACTGAAAAAAAAACCCACAGAGAGTGATTGCAAGGAAGAAAGCGTTTAAATGAGAAGCTAATATTAAAGATACTTTAAACAAAATTTCTTACATTTGGAAATTAAGTATCCACTTTTAAATGATAGGTATATCTAAGAAGCTAGAGCAAGGAAAATTAGAAAATATTTGTAATAGAATGAAAGTGAAAAGAGAATTGACCAGAATTTGTTGCATGCAGCTGAAGCTGCTCAGTGCAATTAAACACAATACGGAATCTTGACTAAGGTATGAAAACAAATAATGGACACTAGCATAAACTTTTGTGAAATTTGGTTCCTGGAAAAGCAAGAGAGCTCCAGAAAAACACCTATTTCTGCTTTATTGACTATGCCAAAGCCTTTGACTGTGTGGATCACAATAAACTGTGGAAAATTCTTCAAGTGATGGGAATACCAGACCANTCCGTCTAGTCAAGGCTATGGTTTTTCCTGTGGTCATGTATGGATGTGAGAGTTGGATTGTGAAGAAGGCTGAGCACCAAAGAATTGATGCTTTTGAACGGTGGTGAAGTCCCTTTGACTGCAAGGAGATCCAACCAGTCCATTCTAAAGGAAATTAGTCCTGGGTGTTCTTTGGAAGGACCGATGCTAAAGCTGAAACTCTAATACTTTGGCCACCGCATGCAGAGTTGACTCATTGGGAAAGACCCTGATGCTGGGAAGGATTGGGGGCAGGAGGAGAAGGGGACGACAGAGGATGAGATGGCTGGATGGCATCACCGACTCGATGGACATGAGTTTGGGTGAACTCCGGGAGTTGGTGATAGACAGGGAGGTCTGGTGTGCTGCGATTCATGGGGTCGCAAAGAGTCGGTCACGACTGAGCTACTGAACTGAAAACAAACAAATATTTTACTCTGTTGTTAAATGTGAAGTGTGTTCAAGAGGAATGAGCACTTCCCTGGTGTAGGGAGCAGAGTCTCATTCTTTATTTTTCTCCATTGCTTAGCCACAATATCTGGCATATAGTGAGTGCTCACATATTTTCTAAATGAGACTGATAATTATTCCATGCTTATATTTTTAATATTTTTGTATGTCATTGAATACAAATGCATACAGATAATGAGTATGCACACATTGCGTAAGAATCAGCATTCCATATCTGTAAAATATTAGACTTGGAATTCATTTATTTTCAAACATAGTCTAAGTTACTTGCCATTTCAGAAATCAGTTTAGCGACCTAGCAATTACCCATCAAAAATGAGTTTTGTAGAAACATTCATAAATACATAAAACCATATGCCTTTGCTCATTGTAGAATTGTTTGTAAGAACAATTCCAAATCCATATCACCAGTATGAGACTGAATAAAGAACTACCCAGATAATGTAATACTGTGTACTTTTAAAAAGAAGAGAGAGATTCAGTCTTTCAATAAAATTTTTTTTACTTCCTATAGCTTCCCAAATATAGTTCTAAGTATTAAGAATACAACAGTGAAAAATGATCCAAAATCCTTGCCCTCAATTTCTATGGAGGAGTGAGGGCAGTGCTTAATAATTTGAAAGATACCCAAGTTTTGTTTAGGTTAAAAAAGTTATGAAAAATAAAATTGTGGAACAATATGTACAGTATGAACTCCTTCCCATTACAAAAATTAGTGTTATTAATATATGTTATACATGGGCGAAACATGGAAGGATATATTACATGCTGTTAACATTGTTTACCTCTGAAACAAGACATAGAATTCTTTTACTTTATAAGTCATCTTTTATGTTTACTGTTTAAACTTTTCTATAATGTTTAACTTTTTGGAAATAGTATACTTATATGCAGAAAAAAATAATAGAGATTTTAAAATATGATTTAAATTCTAATTTTGAATAAGCATCTTGTCCATATTAATACATATTAATACTAGCCATATAAGTTTTTTAAGATTTCCATTGAGAGTTTTGCTCTAACATTTTCATAAAAGTATTCTTAGTTCAGATGCTCTATGAAATAAATGTGTATAAATTCTTTTCTTTTTATAGGAGTTTGCTGTTGATCCAGAGAAAATACAGTTGTATTCTTTGTATCATTCACTCCATCATTATAAATATCATGTTTATCTGATATGTAAAGATGAGGTAATTACTTTTTTTGTCTTCTTAAAAAAGAAATGTATGTTTTCCTGAACTTTAAGAAGATTGTAGCTACAATATTTTTATATGTAATTTTTAAAGGTTGTGTTCCATTTACAGCTACTACAAAATATTGGCTCTATTCCCTGTGTTATACAATATATCCTTATAGCCTATATATATATAGTTCATACCTTCCAGTCTCTGACCCCTGTATTGCCCCTCCCCCTCCCACTGGTAACCACTAGTCTGTTCCCTATGTCTGAATCTGCTGCTTTTGTTGTTGTATGTTCTAGTTAGCTGCAATATTTTTTAATGCCTTAAAGAGAATTGTTAGAAATAATTTTTTTAAATATGCACCTATGCTGTCTCTGTTAAATTCTGTGCTCAGATTAGTCTGAGGCTCATTGCTTCTCATAGGACCTGTGAGTGGTAATGTTTTTGAGCTGTTATATTTGTTTTACATTGCCATGATAAATGGCACTTTACTGCATTTTCTTCTCTCATAATATATAATCATCCTGTTTAATTAATTCATTTTAGTCACTGCTTTAAATATCTTGCTGTTCTCTTTATCACCAGAATGACCTTATCCCAATTAATTGCAGAGAAATGGAGGTTTTTTCCCTTGGCGTGAAGAAATTATAGTTAAAATTTAATTGTATCTTTTCAGTATCATAATTTAAGTTGCTCAGAAATTATATATGACCATACCACTTGATGGATGGGATATAAGGATTAACCTCAGGGGTTAAATGGTTGTACACAGTAACTTTTTTTGACAAGCATTATCAGTTTTTTAATTTAAAAGGGTTGTGGCTCAAGGCTGTACAATCATGTATTTTATAATGATCTGGTATGGAAAAATGTGCGTAAATCTAAAATCTGTCTAGCAAAGGAGAAAGTAAGTATGGTCACGCAGCATATGTTGGCTATTTTTACAATGCTCTGGAATGCAGGAACTGACCCCAAAATTTGTTATTCCACTTTTAACACAATTGGATGGAATTGAGAAAGTTTGAACCATTTATCCTAGCCTTCCTCCTTCCCCACTTGGAGCCGACAATGATAGGATTAGACCATTCAAATTTATGTGAGATAGTCATTTTCTGCAGATGGAATTTTTTTTAAAGTATTTGGCAACTTTTTAAATCCTCTTTTCATTCAGGATAGAGAAACAGTGAGCCATTGTGAAGAGCTTATAAAGTGATAAGTATAAACTAATTTAGTATTTCTTTTCATTTTAGATTTCTTCTGTGCAGAAAAAAAATGAAGATTTAGGACAGGAAGAAATTGTTCAGCTTTGTATGAAAAATGTTAAATGGGTAGAAGACCTATTTGAAAAATTTGGAGAACTTTTAAATCATGTACAGCAGAAATGTTCCTAACATTGCCACAAAAATTCCATCTTATTTTCTGGCACTAATGAGATGGCAGAGGCAGGTGGTCAAAGCAGGGTCTGGAGACCTCCGATAATTGAATGTCAAGCGGTGGTCTCGTGTAGGCACGCTTGCTTTGACCATGAACTTGCATCGTGACCTCTGCTAAAGAACAGTGGTGCTGCCAAGGAAGTCAGTCCTTTGGAAATGAACCTGAATGTCACCGTGCTTTTATCCTAATGAATGATTTTTCTATTTTGTAAACCATTGGGTAACTTGAGTTTTATTTTCAGAAATGTTTTTTGACAAATGATGAAGCATGCACTAAATATAATGTTTCTTTATTGCTAGAGAGATAACACTTAAGTAACTTGATTATTTTTTTCCTGACTCTGACCAAACACCAGAATGAAAGAGAAGTGGCAGAAAGCCTATGTTTAACTTCATGTCTGACCACAAAACGGAAAGTATTGTACATCATGTAAGCAGATCTGGTGTGATAATGACATTCTGTATGAGAATATCATCAGTTTAAAAATGTAAAATTCAAAAACAGCATTCTGCTTTATGAACTTTTAACATGTTCAGGAAACTGGATGTGGAATTGGTGCAATTCTATGACTGCTTTTTGTGTCAAATTATATGGTGATGAAAAAACAATGACATACTATTTCCCTATCTCAAAAGAAAAGTATTTTCCTTTATACCATTTTTCCTTTGGAAAAATTTTCAATTGTACATTTTATTTCACTAATAGTTGTATTTTTCACAAGGAAAATGTGGTTATAATTATGTTTGATGTATCTGTACTACACTTTTCATTATTTTCAGTAAATCTTATTTAGTTATATGTTAAATTTCTATTGTGAATTTATGTTGAGGTGTAACCCTCTTTGTTTATACAGATTTACTTCAGTGTTTTCCAGAATATGCCATCAGTACTAGAATTAGTTTAGCTTTATAAATGGGGTTGTGTTAGACACTGCAGTCATTTTCTGATTCGTGAAAATAAATTTCTTAGTAAACTAGCACTTGGTTAACTGATTTGTCAAAATTAAAATTAACCACGTTCTACATTTTGAAGAATAAAAATTGTAATTAGACTACATGCAGTGTTAAACACAGCTGACCTGACTCTTAGAACTGGAAGTGGTAGAGTCCTCGTTTTGGTGCCTTTCCAACCTTTATACATGCTATTGTAGCTCTCTTTAGTCGGATAGCTAGTGTTTCTTCAAGTAGTTTAGCTGAGACCGTGAATGTATTAGGTTCAACATGACCTTCTGTTTTTATTTGTGTTTGCCAACAGGATGCCTTATTTGTTTGAGAAAAAGTTTTTTACTAGTGTCCAAGTGATCTTCTTTTTTAGGATTCTAAAGAAGTTGTTAATCATCATACTTGTGTTTATTTTACCACCATTTAGTGCCTTAAGTCCTATCAAAAAAGCAGTGTTACTGCTCAGTGCCCAAGTAAGACATGCTGACGAGGCTATTGCTGTTGTCTTTATTTTGAGTTAGCAGGCCAACTTCTTACACTTAAAACCTCAGTAAATTGGCAAAGAATTAAAGGTAGCATGTAACTTGATTTGAGAATCAGACAACGTAGCATTGGGTGGAAATGGAGTATTTGAGTTCAGCTTACATATTTATTTCTGACGGTTATCTTATTGAAAGCAATAATCCTTAATCTCACAATCCTTATACCTGCTGTTAGACAAGGAAATCATAGAAATTCCTCTCAAGAATTAAATGTTCCATTTCTGAACATTGAGGCAGCTTATTCTGAAAGCAAAAGTAACTTATTAGATTCATTTTGGAGTTAGTCCAATAAGAGAGTATCAGCACTGAGAGCAGCATAACAGTAATTTCACTAAGTGGAGAAAAGTAGGAAGCAGCCATATTTCTTTCTGGTACTGACTCTGGACAGAATGGGTTTCTTTCATTTCCAAAGTGCAGAGTAGAGAACTACATCATCTAATGTAGGATTGTAAGTACACATCTTTATGTTACTTCCCACAGCTTATTTGCCTGAATCATTAATGATTTAAACATTTTTAAAAGCCATCCTGCATTTAGGTAACTCTGGAAGTGCAAGTTTGAAATCACTAGCCACATTTCCTTCATCATAAGGCCCATGGAAAACAGAGACATTCCTTGTTTCCTGTAGAAAATAATTCCATTTCCTTTTCAACTGCAGTTGCCCTTCAGCTGTTTGCAGTTGTATTCATATTAGAAAACAAGTGTTTTCATTAAGCCAGAGGCCAAGTCTGTGATACTGCCTGAAGGAAACTCAGTTTACTTTGCACCGTCTTCTCTCATTTGATCCATATAGCATAGGCAAAGACATCAAACTCAGGCCTTAGTGAAGTGGGGCTATTACTATGACATCCATACACAAGTCCTTTCTTTGTATGAAATTGAATAGATACCTAGCTGGTTAGCACTCACATTCCTTGCCAGGGAGTTTGAAATGTGTAATATAGAAATAAGCTTAGGTTGTAGATAGAGTTCAAGAGATAAAGCACATGTTGCCACAATCCAGGAAAGCGTTTTTAAGAAAGATTGGATTTTCGTACCTACAGAAACCTAGACACAATTTACTATTTTTTAAAAAATTGTTTTGTTTTGGTATTTACTTCTAGTTCAGATTAGTGATTAGAGAAGGGGCCTCCTTATTCCCATTTTCATGATGACCTAGTTTCTACTTAATTGACCTAATGAAGTCATAAATTTATAATGACATGAATTATAGTAAACAATAAAAACTACCCATTTTTGTATTATACTATCAAATAGAAAACAATGATGAGATAGAAAAATCTAAATTTTAAATGGCTTAGAAAATATTCAGATTATCTTTAAATTTCTAAATTTCATCTAATTTCTAAAACAGAAAATTATAGGTGAAAATTATAGGTGACTCATACATCTCTTACTGTTTTTCAAAGTCTCAGTTTCCTTTTAATATATGTATTTATTTTTGTTAAAGCAGCTATTTTCCAACCTGTGACTTTGGAGATACACCCATAAAACTAATATGGCAGCAGGGTTATTGAATCAGCTTTGGGTCCCAGAAGTTGCTTCAGGTGTGCACGTTGTGAATTTTATTGTATCTATAGAATATAATTTTTGTTTTAAACTTTAGTTCCATCTGTTTCTCAGAAGTACTTTTCAAAGAGTGAAAAATTCCAGGATAACTGCTTCTGTGTCAATTACACTTGACACATAACTGCACAAATGAACAATGTACACTATTAGTTGTACATTAACTTACATGTACGACTTTTGGCATCTGTGTTCACAAATGCATGTTTTTGCAAATCACCGTTATTTATAAGTGACAATAATTGAGGTTAAGGTTACAAAGAAACCTGCATTTGTAGTCCAGAGTTTTAAGTGGTCCATAATACAATGTACGGAAATGTGAAAGACAATTTTGTATATTTGTTTGTTACTAACTCAGATCATTAAAATGAAAACAACTTTTTAAACAACAAAATCAGAATGTTTTGGGGTTTGGTTCTTTTGTTTTTAAGAATTGAAAACTGAGGTATTGTATTATTCATGTATCATCAGGTTATAGATTCAACACACATTATGAAGTCCTAAATTAGGTGCAAATGGTAAAGGGCCCACCCATCATTTTCTCAAATGATTAAGTCAATATTTGATGAATTATTCAGCTTCAGCTGACAATGTTAGAGAGTACTTAGGACTTTCTGTGTTGAGATATGACTCTTAGCCTTTCTCTTTCTATAAGGAAGTATAAATTCTGTAAATCTAAGTTTTATTTGAAAACAATGCATAGCTAGAAGCAATTGCTAATATCCAGATACTTTTAATTATCTATGTAAACTGTTGAGTAGGTAAAAAAGGATTTTGTCTTGACTGATCCTTTACTTTTCAAAATAACATTTTGCCTTTACTTTTATGTAAATATTTTAAAATGTTAAGTATTTCAATGAAAAACATTGTCAGCATATTTGCTAGGTTTTAATTCATCTTGAATATTATAAAGCACTTTTCATTCCTTGGTTTATTTTACACAGTACAGAAATAAGACTATCAAAAAAGCTTTAGATGTGTCTGATGCTGCACCCATCTTTTTAAAAATACACTTTATATATCAGAGAAGGTCTCTTAAACTCAGTTATTTAAGGTGAACTTCTCAAGGAAACTGTGAAAGATGATACTTATTTGTACAAAAAAAATTGAAGAATATGAAAAATATATTTTAAAAAGATATAAATCACTCTCTACTTAATCTTGACATCAGCCTAAAACATATTCTTAATTTTCAGTATGGGCTGAGTCACAAGATTTAAACTTTATTGCATTGTCCCTTTTCGGTGGTATGGCTTTCAGTAAATTCCTAAATTTCAGAGACACTCATGTTTAAATGAAAATTGAAAGGCACATTCCTAAGTGAAACAAATTATCTGGATTATTGATCAACTTAGGTTATGTTTGTGTCTTTCTTAGGTTAGCATGAATAATTTAGAACTGACTGGTTTCAAATGAAAGGAAGATACGATTACCTATTAGCCTATTGTTAAGCCTTATCTATTTTGTGATGTTAATCAGTAGTTAAAAAATTGTAAGAATAGCTTATGTTTTACTTAATTTACTTGTGATATATAGTATATTGTTTTCCCTCAAATACAGATTTTCTTTTTATTTTGCTCCTTACAGTGTTTAAAATAAGGCAAAATGAAAATCATTTAAGACATAGAGTTGAAAATAATGGACATAGTGGAAATATTTTCTTAAATCGCAGCCAAATTATCTTTCTCCTGTCCTTCCCCTCTTTACAGCCTTTCCATGACTTTTCATTGCCTTTAGCCCAGACTGTCACAGTCTACAAAGAAAGAACAATTCTTTCCCCATTGTGGCACAGGCTTAAGGAACATGTAGGTTTTTCTTGCCTTCATGTTCCCTCTGCTAAACTATTCATCTCAATCTTCAGATTTCACTTTAACATCATTTTTGTTTAATCATAGTAGGTTGGGGTTTTTTTTGAAGTATAGTTTCTTTACAGTGTTGTATTAATTTCTGTTGTACAGTAAAGTGACTCAGTTATGTATAAATATACACTTTTTTATACTCTTTTCCATTCTAGTTTATCTCAGGATATTGACTATAGTTCCCTGTGCTATACAGTAGGATGTTGTCCAGCAACTCTATATGTAATAGTTTGTATCTCCTGACCCCAAGCTCCAGTGTCTCCCCGCCCCACTCCCCTCCCTGCTTGGCAATCACAAACCTGCTCTCTATATGAGTCAGTTTCTGCCTCATAGGTTCATCTGTGTCGTATTTTAGATTTCATGTATAAGTCATATCATATGGTATTTGTATTTCTCTTGACTTAATGTGATAATCTCTAGTTGCATCTCTTTGCTGCAAATGGCATTATTTCATTCTTTTTATGGCTGAGTAGTATTCTGTTGCATATGTATGTACCACAACTTCTTTATCCATTCATCTGTTGATGGACGTTTAGGTTGCTTCCATATCCTGGCTATTGTAAGTAGTGCTACATAAACACTGGGGTGCATGTGTTTTTGAATTATGGTTTCTTCTGGATATGTGCCCAGGAATGGGATTGCTGGATCATATGGCAACTCTAATTTTAGGTTTTAGCCTGTAACAATTTACATTCCTACCAACAGTGTAGGAGGGTTCTCTTTTTTCCACACCCTCTTCAGATTTACTGTTTGTGGGTTTTTCTTGTTTTTTAATTTTTATTAAGGTATATTTGATTTACAATGTTGTATTAGTTTCAGGTGTACAGCAAAGTGAATCTATTACTCATATATATATGTATATACATACATATATATTCAGTTCAGTTCAGTTGCTCAGTCGTGTCCCACTCTTTGGGACCCCGTGGACTACAACACACCAGGCTTCCCTGTCCATCACCAACTCCAAGAGCCTGCTCAAACTCATGTCCGTCGAGTCGGTGATGCCATCCAACCATCTCATCCTCTGTTGTCCCCTTCTCCTCCTCTCTTCAATCTTTCCGAGCATCAGGGTCTTTTCAAATGAGACAGTTCTTCGCATCAGATGGCCAAAGTATTGGAGTTTCAGCATCAGTCCTTCCAGTGAATATTCAGGGTTGATTTCCTTTAGGATGGACTGGTTTGATCCCTTTGTAGTCCAAGGGACTCTCAAGAGACTTCTCCAACACCACAGTTCAAAACCATCAATTCTTCAGTGCTCAACTTTCTTTATAGTCCAGCTCTCACATCCATACATGACTACTGGAAAAACCATAGCTTTTTAATATGCTGTCTAGGTCAGTCATAACTTTTCTTCCAAGGAGCAAGCGTCGCAATTTCATGGCTGCAGTCACCATCTGCAGTGATTTTGGAGCCCAAGAAAATAAAGTCTGTCATTGTTTCCATTGTTTCTCCATCTATTTGAAATGGAATGATGGGACCGGATGCCATGATCTTAGTTTTCTGAATGTTGAGTTTTAAGCCAACTTTTTCACTCTTTCACTTCCATCAAGACTCTCTTTAGTTCCTCTTTGCTTTCTGCCATAAGGGTGGTGTCATCTGCGTAACTGAGGTTATTGATATTTCTCAGTAATCTTGATTCCAGCTTGTGCTTCATCCAG
>SJYV01010795.1:117213-151912 GCA_006410875.1 Neotragus pygmaeus | reverse complement strand
TTTTCCAGTCCTGTGGCCACTGCTGAGTTTTCCAAATTTGCTGGCATATTGAGTACAGCATTTTAACAGCATCATCTTTTTAGGATTTGAAAGAGCTCCTCTGGAATTCCATCACCTCCACTAGCTTTGTTCATAGTGATATTTCCTAAAGCTCACTTGACTTCGCATTCCAGGATGTCTGGCTTTAGGTGAGTGATCACACCATTGTAGTTGTCTAGGTCATGAAGATCTTGTTTGTACAGTTCTTCTGTGTAATCTTGCCACCTTTTCTTAATGTCTTCTGCTTCTGTTAGGGTCATACCATTTCTGTCCTTTATTGTGTCCATCTCCTATACATATATATATATATACTTTTTTAGATTCTTTTCCCATATAGGCCATTACAGAGTATTGAATAGAGTTCTGTTTGCTATAAAAAGGTCCTTACTAGTTACTTATTTTGTATATAGTAATGTCTATGTGTCAATCCCAGTCTCCCCATTTATCCCTCCTACACCTTTACCCTCCCCAGTAAACATAAGTTTATTTTCTACATCCATTACTCTGTTTTGTAGATAAGTTGAAGGCGATGTCACCCCACTCCAGTACTCTTGCCTGGAAAATCCCATGGACAGAAGAGCTTGGTAGGCTGCAGTCCATGGGGTCACGAAGAGTCGGACACAACTGAGTGAATTCCCTTTCACTTTTCACTTTCATGCATTGGAGAGGGAGATGGCAACCCACTCCAGTGTTCTTGCCTGGAGAGTCCCAGGGATGGGGGAGCCTGGTGGGCTGCCGTCTGTGGGGTCACACACAGTTGGACATGACTGAAGTGACTTAGCAGCAGCAGCAGCTTTTTTTAAGATTCCACGTAAAAGCAGTATCATGATATTTGTCTTTGTCTGACTTCATTCAGTATGACACTGTCTAGGTCCATCCATGTTCCTGCANCACACACAGTTGGACATGACTGAAGTGACAGCAGCAGCAGCAGCTTTTTTTAAGATTCCACGTAAAAGCAGTATCATGATATTTGTCTTTGTCTGACTTCATTCAGTATGACACTGTCTAGGTCCATCCATGTTCCTGCAAATGACATGATTTTATTATTTTTATGGCTAAGTAATATTCCATTGTATATATGTATGATATCTTTATCCATTTCTCTGTTGGTAGACATTTAGGTTGCATTCATGTCCTGGCTATTGTAAACAGTGCTGCAATGAACACTGTGGTGTATGTATCTTCAAATTATGGTTTTCTCCAGATATATGCCCAGGAGTGGGTTTGCTGGATCATATGTTAGCTCTATTTTTAGTTTTTTAAGGAATCTCCAAACTGTTCTCCATAGTGGCTGTACCAGTTTACATTCCCACCAATAGTGTAAGAGGGTTCCCCTTTCTCCACACCCTCTCCAGCATTTATTGTTTGTAGATTTTTTTTTTTGATGGTCATTCTGACTAGTATGAGGTGATACCTTATTGCAATTTTGATTTGCATTTCTCTAATAATAAGTGACAATGAGCATCTTTTCGCCATCTGTATGTCTTCTTTGAAGAAGTGTATTCAGACTAGGTTCTAACGCTCCGAACCAGATTCTATGCCCTGTGACTCCTCTAATGTAGGATCTACTGCACTGAGTTGTGGGTGCCTGATCCCGTCATCTGATAATAGGGCCACGTGTGTTGTGTTCACCACTGCCTTCCTAGCATCTAGTGCAATATTTGGTCTAATTAAATATTTGATGAATAAATAGATACATGAAAGGAAGATTACAGGAAACATTAAAAAGGTAAAAACAAAGTATACAAATCTGTGCAAGAAAGGTATTCATGATCTTAATAAGCAATAGCAATTGCAACATCAGAAGAAAATTACAGTACCAAGCATTGGTATAATAGGAAAATTGCTGGTACTTTATGAAAAGGCGAAATGCAGCAGCCATAATTCTCCCCATTTTGCCCTCATGCAGAGTGAGTCCAAGGATGAGGACTTCATGTTCCTGACTTGTGGGCTTGAGACTCTCCAAGACAGAGTAACTAGGGAACAAAGTCCTGGTAAAAATAAATGAATATTTCTGTAAGATGTACTCACTGTGAGCAAACACCCCTTGGAAGGAAGGTTCATTACTTGGGGAGGGTCACGGAAGGCTTTATGGAAACAATAATGATTAACTGGAGCCTCAGAGTTTGGGAGGACTTTTAAATGGAGCTGGCTGAAGAAGGCATAATAGTTTGTATTCAGGAGAATGATTTTGTTTCAGTTCTGCCACTAAACTAGCTCTATCCTCAGGCGTGTCAGGTGAAGCTTAATTTGGATGTTTCCTCATCCTGAAAGGAAGTCTTCTAAAGCTGTTACCGTTCTTCAATTCTGGATAGAGAGACTGGACCCAGGTTCGATCCCTGGGTCAGGAAGATCCCCTGGAGAAGGAAATGGCAACCCATTCCACTATTCTTGCCTGGAGAATTCCATGGACCAAAGAGCTTGGTGGGCTACAGTTCATAGGTCACAAAGTTGGACCTGACTGAGCAACTAACACACACACACACTAATGTTGGGAGGAATGCAAAGTGGTTGAGTTTGGCAGCACCAAAAGAGATAACGGTGGAATAGTGAGAATGGCCTTACTCCATTATTTACAGTCTTTTGCCAGCAAGACTTATATCACAATCATTAAGTAGCTTATCTTATACACACACACCCAGCAGCGCTTCGTTCATCTTGTGACACTAGTGTAATATTACGTAGAATCATGTCTGATGTCACCTGTCAGTTGTGAAGTACTTAAGATCTATATCCACAGTCTTCAACTTGATATCTTCAATAGCACAGAGACTTTCCCACAATAGGCACTTAATAGGTATGTGTTGAGTAGACGGGTGACTGTATAAATGAGGATTTCTTTGGAATCAGTTTAACGTGTTTTCAAGTTGACTTCTAAGTAGTTCAAAATGCTATATTGTCAGTGATCCATTCCGTTTTCTCTTTCTATCTTTAAAAGAAAACATCTCATATAGAACACATCGTTTACATGTCACTGAGTTCTCACTCAGTGCTTCTCAACAGACCAAGAGTCCATTCTTTTAATTCTTGTATCTAACTTCATTTACTCTATGAAAGGAAATGGGCTATCATCAGAGAGTAGCTGTCTTCAAGCAGTGAAGCAAAAGAAATGGAAAACACTAGCAACAAAACAGAAAGAACCTGGGTTCAGAATGAATTTTTTAAATTAGCCTTGTTTACACAGACTCTGTACCAATGACTGAAAAAACCGTTAAGGAGCCAATCAGCAGAAATTCTTTGCAGTGCCAGTTGTTCACTGAGCTCATTATAAGATAATGTTATTTGACTAAAGTAGAAGTCAGGAAGGCGAGTTTTCATAGCCAACACTAATGCAAATACATTAACATTATCAAAGGAGTTTGCAAATAATTAGCTATCAAAAAGATTATGTATTAAAGCACCATTCATGAAGTGTTGTAAAGCAAATATTTGCCTTTTTTTTAAAAAAGTATCCCCGTTCTGCTTATGAGGGCTTGCCTGGTGGTTCAGTGGTAAAAGAATCTCCCTACCAAGGCAGGAGACACAGGTTCAATCCCTGGGTTGGGAAGATCCACTGGAGAACGGAATGGCAACCCACTCCAATATTCTTGCGTGGGAAATCCCATGGACAGAGGAGCCTGGCAGACTACAGTCCATGAGGTTGCAAGAGTCAGACATGACTTAGCGACAGCCACCACTGCTCATGAACATGCTGCCATCCAAATGAGAAAGATGAGAAGTCACTGACTGGAGGCTGAGCACCACTGCATTATTCTTGGGCTGCTGTCACAAAATACCATCGACTGTGTGGCTTAAACAACAGAAACTTATTTTTTCCCAGAATTCCCAGATCAAAGTCCAGCAGAGTCAGTTGCCCGTGAGGGCTCTCTGCCTGCCTTTCTCACGTTGTTCTCAAATGGCAGTGAGAGCCATTTGAGGCATTGTGATGGTCTTTCATTCAGGCATGGAAACCAACATGAGTGCCCCTCACTTATGACCTCACTTAACATAATTACCTCTCAAAGGCTTCATCTCCAAATCCTACCACATTGTGGGTTAAAGCTTCCACATATGAATTTGGAGGGACAGATAGACTGAGTCCATAACAACCACTGATGTATCAGTGAAGGCACAGAAAAGGTGGAAGCTGGCTCTCCAAATGGTCACCACGGATTGGCTTCAACTTGTCTCTGCTCTAGTAGGAAGCAAGGACACCGTTTGTATATACCCTTCTCTTCTGTTGTAGGATCTTCGGAGGTTCACAGTGGAACTCCCTTAGCACAGAGATCAAAGACTTGTGTCACCTGAGTCATATTCTTTGAACTTCACACAGGCAATAATATCCTGTCCACCCCTAAATAAATGTTACCTTTCTCCAATTCTCTTCTTCAACTGTCATTTTATGGCTCCAAACCACCATCAGCTGTCAGGACTACTACAGTTATCTATGAATTGCTGTTTCCACGCCCCCTTCCATCTTGCTTTCCTTCCATCCATTCTCCACAAAGTAGTTATATGTCTCCCCTGTGGAAATCCTTCGATGATGTTCACTGTGGTTAGGATAAAGGCCAACACTTTACTGGCAACCTCCACTTTCAGACAGGATGGAGTAATGAGGACCAGATATAACTCTGCTTTATAAAGGAGGACAAAATTATGAAAAAGGTTTTCAAACATTAAACAATAGGCAGCACAGTGTAGTAATCCTCAGGGAAGGGGAAAAAGCAAGTTGAGCCCTCTAATCATCCTAGCTTACTACCTGGGAAGTTTTTAGGACACTACAGGAACAGTGAACCCAGAGCCAGTAGGTCTCACTAAATTAAAGAGAGAAACTTCAGATGCTGGGGTGACCTAGGCAACTAGAATTTACAGAGTAGAATATACCAGAGGAGAGAAAGCAATCTAATACAGGCACAGAGTCACTAAAAGAGGGAAACAAACAAACAAAAAAATAATGGCTAAAGTTTTCCACAATTTAATAAAAATTACAAACCCAGGTGGTGCTAGTGGTAAAAAACCTACCTGCTAATGGGTTTGATTCCTGGTTTGGGAAGAGCCCCTGGAAGAGGGCATGGCAACCCACTCCAGTATTCTTGCCTGGAAAATCCCTTGGACAGAGGAACCTTGAGGGCTACAGTCCATGGGGTTGCAAAAGGGTCAGACATGACTGAAGCGACTTAGCACACACACACTCACAAGCCCAAGGGACTTTCCTGGTGGACCAGTGGTTAAGACTCCATGCTTCCATGCTAAGGAGGGCAAGTTTGATCCCTGGTTAGGGAAATAAGATGCTGCATGCAGCACTGCATGGCAAACAACAACAACAAAGCCCAGTATTAAAAAAAAAAAAAGTAGAAACCTTACATTGAAGCACATCATGATCAAATTTCTTAAAGCCAGTGATATATGCTGCTACTGGTGCTGCTAAGTCGCTTCAGTTGTGTCCGACTCTGAGACCGCATGGACAGCAACCAACCAGGCTCCTCTGTCCACAGGATTCTCCAGGCAAGAATACTGGAGTGCATTGCCATTTCCTTCTCCACTGATATGATATATAGACCATCTTAAAAGCAGCCAGAGGGAAAAGACACATTACAGAAGAGAAAGACTGATATGACAGCAAAAATTTTGTCAGAAACAGTGAAGTCAGAAAACTGGAATATTTCTAAAAGTACTGTCAATGTACAATCCTATACCTAGGGAAAACATCCTTCAAAAATAAACGTAAAAACTTTTTTAGAACATACAAAACTTAAAAATTCAACAGCAGAAAACCATCCCTACAGGAAAAGTTAAAGGCAGAAGATAGAAATCTGGAACCATACAAAGGATTGAAGAACATTGGAAGTGGTAGCTATGTGGCAGGGGGAAAAGAACAGGAGATTTTATTATTTTTAAAGTCACTTTAAAGGAAAATTATTGAAAACAAAATAACTACAATATATTATGGCATTTTATAACATATATAGAAGTAAAATATGTGGTAACAATGCCCAAAGGCTGGGGAGAATGGGAAAATTAAGTATGCTGTTGGAAAGTTCTTATACTATACCTGAAGTGATATATCATTTGAAGTTAGGCTGTGATAAGCTAAGGATGTACATTATAAATCCTAAAGAAATCACATACATATACATATATACTTAATAAACCAATAAAGGAAAGGAGACAGAGAAAGTACAAAGAACAAATGAGACATATAGAAAACAATGGTAATTGATATGTTCATTCTCTGACCACAATGAAGTTAAAAATAATATCAGAAAAATATCTGGAAAATTCCATACATTTATAAGCTAAACAATATACTTTTAAATAACCCCTAGTCAAAGAAGTGACAAAAGAAAATATTTTCAACTAAATTACAAAGATAACATCAAAATATGTTGAAAGTAGTTAATGCAGTGCTTCCAGGAAAATTTATAGCATGTAAAACTAGGAAAACTCTAAAATTGACGATCTAAACCTCCTTCCTTCTAATTAAAAGATTAGAAAAAGAAGAGCAAATCAATCCCAAAGTAAACAGAGAAAAAGGAGCAGAAATTATGAAATATAAAATAAATAATAAATCAAGGAAACCAAAACTGAGTTATTTGAAAAATGAAATTAATGAACCTCATGCTGGAATAAGTAGAGGACAAAGAGAGCTATTACCAATAATGGAAATGAGAGCTATTACCAATAATGGAAATGAGAGTGAAGGCAACTCTACAGTAGCGCAATCCTATAGACATTAAAAAGAGAGTAAGGAAATGATCATGAATAACTCTATGTCAACAAACTAGATAAAGTGGACAAATTCCTTGAATAGAAACTATGAGCTCATTCAAGAAAAAACAGATAACTTGGAAAAAAAATTTCGTGTATTGTGTTTATGCCCTGTAACCTGAAAACTTATTTGTTCTTATCATTTTTTAATGGATTTCTTAAGATTTTCTATATAAAAGATCATATCACTCACAGACAGTTTTACTTCTTCCTTTATAGTGTTGCTCCCTTAGAACACCCAATACAATGTTGAAAGGCAGACTTCTTGTCTTTTCTCTGATCTTAGGGGGAAGCACCCAGTCTTTTACCTTATAATATGCTGTCAGCTCTCAGGTTGCTCCTCAGGAAGTGGTTTGGGGTATGCCCACAGTCATGCTGAGATAACAGTGGTTTTGATGGAGTCGTCTTCCTGTCTTTTTTTGGACACACCCAGGCGTTGCACTTCACTAATTTCCAGCAGATGGTTCTCTTGTTGTTAATTTATGACTGGGCATAAATTGCTGTTCAAGTTACTCCAGTCAAGGCTCATTTGAAGGGATAGTTTCTGAGGTCAGTGTTTGATATTTGTTCTGACTCCAGGAGGATTCCTCCTGCTTTTGTTTGTTTGTTTGTTTGTTTGTTTTAGCAGTACCCTATGGCACATGAGATTCTAGTTCCGCAACCGGGGATTGAACCCACACCTCCTACAGGGGAAGCACAGAGTCTTAACTACTGAACCGCCAGGGAAGTCCCCCTCCTGCTGTCTTCTTTCTGGTTCTCTTCTGAAAATTCACCAGCCTGCAGTTTAGCATGTATCTTGAATCTCCTTCCAAATGTTTTTCACCGCAACCTGCAGTGTCCCTGTGAATACTCTTAGACTTGGTCTTCTCCGTGGTCTGCTGCTAATAAAGTTGGTTCCTTTAGTAATTATTTTTTTATGACCTGATTCTACTGCCAGACACTGTCTCTGAGCCAGGTATCTGAAAATGGGTGGGGCATGATGGCAAGCTGCTCTTTAAACAACACCCTCATGCTAGGAGCTGGGTGTTTGTAGGGGTGTGGAGGGCAGCTGCATGGTGTCCACTGGGCTTGCCTCTCCTGGCATGGAACTACTGCTTTATAAAACAGGGCAAGGATGCTCAGGATCTCAGTGTTGTCTGAATGTCACACTCAAGGTAGAGCCTACATTCCATGAGTGGGAACTGGGCAGAAGGGAGTCCCCACCCCTCAACCACATTCAGTGAGAACCTAGCCTCAAAAGAGGTAGTTAGGGACTTCCCTGCTGGTCCAAGGGTTAAGAATTCTGCCTGCGAACACAGGGGACATGGATTCGATCCCTGATCTGGGAAGATTCCACATTCCTCGGGGCAACTAGCCCTGTGAGCCACAACTACTGAGCCCATGCGCCCTGGAGCCCGTGCTCCATAACAAGAGAAGCCACTGAAATGAGAAAACTGCACCCCACAACGAAGAGTAGCCCCCACTTGTTTCAATTAGAAAAAGCCCACAGGCAGCAATGAAGACTTAGTGCTGCTGCTGCTAAGTCGCTTCAGTCGTGTCCAACTCTGTGCGACCCCATAGACAGCAACCCATCAAGCTCCCCTGTCCCTGGGATTCTCCAGGCAAGAACACTGGAGTGGGGTGCCACTTCCTTCTCCAATGCATGAAAGTGAAAAGTGAAAGTAAAGTCGCTCAGTCGTGTCCGACTCTTCGCAACCCCATGGACTGCAGCCTACCAGGCTCCTCTGTCCATGGGATTTTCCAGGCAAAAGTACTGGAGTAGGGTGCCATTGCCTCCATCGAAGACTTAGTGCAGACAAAAGCAAATAAAAATAAAAGAGGTAGGTAGGGGCAGGATAAGAAACGTTAATGTTTTGCTCCACCTAGAAAACCCTCCTACTGGGAGCTCGAGGGATAGGGAGCCCTGCAGCTATGGGGAGCGCTGTCTCTGCCTTGCTAAATTGGGGAGGGAGTGGTCTTGGTTCAATACCACAGATTCTTGTTTTTCTTAACTCAGTTTTCACAGATTCTCTGAATAGATGTTTCTTCTTTTGTTGTTTGTGCTTTGCACCGTTCCTAGAGGCCTGAGGTGGTTGGGTTTTTAGAAATAATTTTCACTAGTTTCGCTGATGAGTGGGTCAGTGGAGCTCCTCTTACTATCATGGAACCTCCAGCTGCTTAAATTTTTTAAAAGACGTTTTTGTGCAAAAATGCAGTGGTCCAGAAGAGTCTTTGTATAATGTTTGCATTTGATTAAAAAAAAAAATTAAATAGAAATCCCCTAGCAGTCTAGTGATTAGGACTCTGCTCTCACTCCTGTGGACCAAGGTTCGATCCCTGGTCCAGGAAGTAAGNAGACGTTTTTGTGCAAAAATGCAGTGGTCCAGAAGAGTCTTTGTATAATGTTTGCATTTGATTAAAAAAAAAAATTAAATAGAAATCCCCTAGCAGTCTAGTGATTAGGACTCTGCTCTCACTCCTGTGGACCAAGGTTCGATCCCTGGTCCAGGAAGTAAGATCTTGCATGCTATGCCGTGTGACCAAAAAAAAAAAAACCAGACAAACTTGTAATATAATTTTACAATATAAAGTATATATAATGTATGTATACNGTAAAACGGGGGCGCAAGAATTTGGCAACTAAATTACTGGTCTCAGACCACTCACCTGAGATAACCCAGCACTGGGTCTCTGGATTTTCTGTTCTCAACGTCCCCTTAACAGCCCCCCTTCCCTTCTTTCCTAGCTCTGTCCCTAACCCACTTGACCCAGAGTTATTTTGGAGGCGGCACCGATTTCCTTGGCAGCCAGCCCCAAGGCAAGCCAGCTGCCCTCCGGACTGTGAACTCTAGACATTGCTCTCCCGGGCCAGATAAAGATTTGTTCTTTACAGGAAGGGATGCGTGAAAAATTCGAAGCATTTATCACCATGACAGAATTTTAAGCACTTATGTTCCAGACCCAGCAACTGAAATACATGAATTAGCTCGTGTAATCTTCATAAAAATATTCCGTGAAGCGGGTACTGACATTGCCCCCGCGTCACAGGTNGAAAAATTCGAAGCATTTATCACCATGACAGAATTTTAAGCACTTATGTTCCAGACCCAGCAACTGAAATACATGAATTAGCTCGTGTAATCTTCATAAAAATATTCCGTGAAGCGGGTACTGACATTGCCCCCGCGTCACAGGTGAGGGCACTGAAGCCCAAGGCAGTTAAGCAACAGAGCTAATCCACGGTGGATGCGCCTTTCACCGAAGCTGGCTTGAGCCTGGGCGCGTACGCCTGCCTGCGCGTGGGCTGTGCAGACGGCGGCGGGATGCTGGTTGCATGGGGCCGGCGCGGACTCGCAGGGCTCAGCACACCAAAACGCTTCCCACCTGGCTACCTCCAGGGCGGGGGCGGGGCCCCACCTCTCCCTCGCTCGCGGGGCCGCAGGTTACCCTGGGCCGCGGCCTGCACGTGACCGGCGGGGAGCGGAGCGCGGCGGGGGCGGAGCCTGGCGGGAGCCCCGCCCCACCCCGGGCCAGTTAACTGGCTGCTCCGACGCGAGCGCCCACTTCGCGGTGCGATCGTCTGAGGTGGTCGTGNGCGGAGCGCGGCGGGGGCGGAGCCTGGCGGGAGCCCCGCCCCACCCCGGGCCAGTTAACTGGCTGCTCCGACGCGAGCGCCCACTTCGCGGTGCGATCGTTTGAGGCGGTCGTGTCCCGCCGGCTGCGGCCATGGCAACGGTGCGGGAGAAGGCGGCGGCGCTGAACCTGTCGGCTTTCCAGAGTCCGGCGCAGAGGCCTCCTGGTAGGTGCCGAGGACCCGGGCCGGAAACGGTGGGGGCCTCGGGGCGGCGGGGGGGACGCAGGCTGCGGTTCTCGCCCGGACGGCGACCCCCAGGGTTACAGCCAGGTCTGCGGCGGCCTCCGCGAGCCCCCGCGCTGCCGTGGCTCCTGGGACCCGCGCCGCCGCGGGTGGGCTGCCGCGCCGGAGCCTGCTGTCCTCGCAGCCAGCTTTCTCCTAAGTTCCCCAGACTTGAACTTCGCCGCGCGCGCGTCTGTGCGCCAGCTGCCTGCCGGGCATTCTCAGAAGGCTCCACATCGTTACTGGTGACTGAGCCACACACCGTGGCTCCACGGTGTAGCCAGCGGCCGAATGCCTCTCTTGCCTGCTTTGTTCCCCAGACTCTTCCTGGGAGGGCTGAGAAGTTTCTGTTAATATAAGTTTAACTTCTACCGGCAGGGGCATAAAAGGCATTTATTAGTTGCGCTTTCCGGATAACCAGTATTAAAATGAACAGAAGTTTTTGATTTTCAGCGGTTGCTTGAGATTAGGGGAGACAGTGATTTTTGCCAGCTTAATCATGTCTTTGGGGGCAGGTTACTTAGGATGTTAGTATACTACATCTTGTTTAAATGTCCAAACAATTGAACGGAATCGGATGATCAGTTAAACTTGCTGATATGTTAAAATTCCGATTCTAGCATACCCTACATCTCAGTAGATAGAGTTAAGGAGTCCAGATAACACTTGGCTTTCTTGTTTTCCTTTTAGAAATGTTACACTCCGCCCCCGCCCCTCTCTGTAGCTACTATGTGGGATGCTTAGAGGATAAGCCTAAATTCCCTTATTATTAAAAGTCTTCCATTTGAACATGTGAGTCCTCCCTCAAGGTGACAGTGGTCAGTGAATCGACGTGGGTAAAACTGGGTACATGTCAGTGGCCCCGCTGTTGTGTTTTACTTAAATAAGAAATGTTCTTTTAATTTTCAAAATGCTAATGATAAATTGTGATAGACAACCACTTCTCATTTGTACTTTCCTAAGAACCATCTTAATACTGATCTTACTCTCCAATTGAAAGGATTCAAATAAGCATCTGATGGGTACATTCAGAATTCCTCCAGTCTTTACAGTGTGAAGAGAAGGGGGATACTTCATCGTTTAGGAGTATAACATCAGCAATATTGGAAACAGTCTTGAGAAATCTTTAGGCTTACTTTCTGAGTGAAATTCCCAAATCTTACATGATTAAAAGCCTTGTCTTCTCTAACAGCTGAAATACCAATTCTGAGCTTTGGTCATTAGTGAACAGGTTCTTACGATAAGGGAATATGTATTCAAAATTAAATAGATGACTCTCAGAGGAAAGACCTGAAATGTTGGTTATCGAATTTGAACCTGAGGAAAGAACCACTGTCTTCTGCACACCAGGTGCGGTGGGCAGAGAAGGGCCCACTGCCTTTTCTCATTTGTTTTGCTTGCTGCAGTTGGAACCCTACCTGTTATCCAGTGTTAATCCCCCTTCCACTCTTTAGTAGCCTTGTCACAGTCCTCGTGAGCACGGTAATGGGAGCCTCTGGTTCTTGGTTCCTTGCCATTCTCTTTCTGTGTGCTCTGGCAAGCAGCTTTGTATGCTTCTCTACCTATTAATAATTCTTCCATAGTTTAAAGGGTCTGTAACAACCAGGGACCTGATTTATGTAGAAGAAATAAAGTCTGTATGCTTTTAGTAAGACCTTTGAAGATATTTGTCTTTTAATATAGAGGAGCAAAAAAGTGGTGTGTTATCCTGTTATCCCTTTCTAACTGTAACCTAATTCTTTGAATTCACCTGATATCACTTTTCCAGGGAGCTCAAGTACTTCCCATATGCTCTCTCATTAATCTGTATGAATTAAAGCAAGGGCCACTGCCTACTTTCGTTGCTACTTTTCTAAACAGATTTTTAAATTGTTCTTTATTTATTTTACATAGTTTACCTGCAGCCTTCGTTTCAGAGGCAGTGTCAGTCTTCAGTGTGACATCTCGAATGCTGTGTAAGAGGAAGACAAACTTTGGGCTAACCAAAACCAATATACAGTAAAAAGTGTTGCAGTGTTGATATTGGTGTATAGGAAGTTTTCCCCACTCAAGTCGCAGCTGCCTAGTTTAACACCCAAAGCCCAGCTCTCTACATTTATCTATTTTCATGAGATTTTGGTTAATGTCCAATAAATGTAGTTCTTTTCCTTTGTCTTAATTCTGTGAGTAATGTTTTAAAAGCTCTTTTGAAAAAAAGTAATTCTTAAATACAATTCTCCCAATCCTAAGTGATTTCAGATTTTATATACTTATCTTCTGATGAGTTAAATCTTCTGGTATGAGTCACATTTGTCTTCTCATCTGCTAGTGATCTTTGATTGACTGCTCTTCAGAGCTTGACATCATCATCCAGGTGGTAGGAATGGGTAAAGGGTAAATGAAGATGGGGACTGTGTCCCCTTAGTTCAGAGAAAGGAAGAGGAAGAAAGAGACCCTCCTTTTTTTTCACTTTTTAAATAAATTTACAAATTTTTAGAATAGATCTAGATTTACAAAAAGTTAGGAAGTTGGTGCATAGAGTTCCCATATATCCTTCACTCAGATTCCCTTATTATTGGCATCTTACATTAGGGCTTCCCTGTTGGCGCAGTTGTAAAGAATCCGCCTGCCAGTGCAGGAAGAGGAAAGTTCAGCCCCTGGGTCAGGAAGATCGCCTGGAGGAGGAAATGGCAACCTACTCCAGGTATTCTTGCCTGGAGAATCCCATGGACAGAGGAGCCTGACGGGCTGTACAGTCCATGGGGTCGCAGAGAGTGGGACAGGACTGAGCGTGAGCACGCTGACTATTAACACGCTGTTTTATTAGTCTAGTACATTTGTCACAGTTAGTGGACTGGTACTGATATACTTTTACTCAGCTTTTCTTAGTTTTTGCTGAATATCCTTTTTCCGTTCCAGGGTCCCATCCGGGATGATGTTATACATTACTGTGAGTCCACGTCTCCTTTGGCTTTTCTGGATAGAGACAGTTTCCTGTTTCATTTCTATACATCTGTTAATTGCTGGATATGTGCTAGCCACTTTGCATGTGAGAGTCTCAGATGACCCTCACAATAACTGAGAGAAGTGGAATTAGCTATGTTTTGCACCAGAAAAGTTAGGCAGCTTGCCCACGATTGCATTATTAGTAATTATGGAGCCAAGAATAGAACCCAGTTCTCTGGATCTCTAAAACCCAAGCTGTTGTCTTTCTCTGTTCACAGAACCCAGCATTAGGCCTGCTGCATTAATGCAACTTTTTGTGTCTAAACGGTATTCACTTAACCGAGGATTTCTGAGCTTCAGTGTTGTGGACATTTTCTTTGTTGTTGTGGAGGCTGGCCTGTCACTGTGATGTTAAGCAGTGTCCCTGGCCCCTCTACCCACTAAACATCAGTAGCACCTCCCCCTCCTTGGCATATAGCAGCCAAAAATGGCTCCAGACATTGACAAATGTCCTGGACAGGGGATAAAATCACCCATTAGGAACCACTGTGTTAACTCTTCTTTAAAATATTTTAATAGTTGGCAATAATCTGCAACTAACAAGTATTGAATAATTTGAATCTTTGTGAAATATAAGGAAATTTGAAAGGAATGGATTTCCCTAGTGGCTCAGGAGATGTGGGTTCCATCCCTGGGTCAGGAAGATTCCCTGGAGAAGGAAATGGCAACCCACTCCAGTATTCCTGCCTGAGAAATCCAATGGACAGAGGATGGGGTCTCAAAAGAGTCGGACATGACTCAGTGACTAAACAACAGCAAGGCCCTAGCTCACCGTAAGTTTTGTGCAAAATATGCCAAACACAAGCTGTCTGAATTCTTGTTTGTGTGTGTTGGGGGAGAGGGGGCAGTTTAATGCTCAAAAATGAAAATAAAATGGTTACATACTAATTTTGAAGTAACATGTTTTAGCAACATTGTGTGTATATTTACCTTACATTGGGATCCAGCATTGGGATCCAGTTTTATAATCTCTGTTGATCTTCTAAGGAGATCTATTAATCTATTTGAAATGATTATAGAATTGTTTTCACCCTTATATTGGTTCTTACAGCAAGGCCATAGTTAAAACTGACTACATAGATCATGGCTGATACTCATTACCTGCTTGTGACATATGAGTAAATGTAATTTCTTGACTTGTCTGCCTTATAACTTGATTTTTAGGAAATTATTACTATAATAACTTGATTATTTAGCATGCATTTTTTAAAAGTAAAGATGATTAGTGGTATTACAAATCATATCAATTCAGTATTAGAAGTCTAACTTTTTGTGGCTGGTAGACTTCTTTGGGTATATTTCAAATACACGAAAAGGATTGGTCTTTGCCTTTGAAAAATAGCTCTTGTTTTCAAGCAGATAACGATGAACCTGCTTGAAAACTGAATGTTAACTAGCCTAGACTTATGTAGTGCTCACGAGCATGTGTAGTATGTTCTAGACCTAGTTTCAAACAATTTCAGAGCCTCTTGATAGCTTCTCAAAGCTTTTTATCTGACAGGTCAAATTTGTTCCCGTGATTCGTTTCTTATATTTTGTTTGATGTTAAGTGTCCATATCTAAATGGAGAGTGATCTGTTTTAGTCTCTAAAATCCTATAAATCAGTTTATACTTGAAACCTACCATAAACATAGGGTTTAACTCTTTTATCATTAAATGAAGGAACCACATTATAAAAGTTATATCTCTTACTCAGAGTTGTTGCAGCCGGTCTCTATAGACTTTGATCATTAGGTTAGATGTCTTTACAACATGCTTAACCAAATGGTAAACAAAGAAGCATCATTGTAGATAGTGGTGAATTTTAAAAAGTGTCCAGTTCATATGCAAGTGAAGTTTAAGGATAAGCTGAAACTTAAATTCTGATTGCTAGACTTAACATAAAGCATTCATTTTATACTTCTGGTCTCTTGAGTCCTGTTTAGAAGCCTCAGTAATTCATCTTACTGGGCCATGGTCAGTGATCCCAGTGTTCATTTCAGCTCTTAGATGATGATAAATACGAAGTTTCAAACCAGTATGTGGGGGATTTGTGTTCAACTGGTGAAGTCAGCATTAAAAAAACAGGTTATCCTAGTGTGGGTTTTGGCACATTTACTTGTCCATGGTATATTATGTTTTAAAGTATCTGTATGAACATGAGCTAGTTTGGGTCTGTGGGTGGTGATGCTTGAGGGGAAATATCCCAGGATGCAATGGTTGCAAATTAATGGTCATTGAGAACAGAAAGGACCTGAAAGGGTTGAATTGTATTATGCCTGGAGGACTCCGGAAACGTTGTAAGGCTCACAGGTGCCTACTACCCTGCTCTAACCTGTTCTTTAATCTTTTATATTGCGTTATACAGCCTGCAAGACTTCCTGATTTCCCATATTTAAACAGCAAGTTAATATGGGGAAATATATTCTGTATATCCTATTTCCCCTGTGAAGATTAGCTATTTTCAGGTCACTGAGGCTCTCACCCCCATCAGTTGTCTTATTGATCTCAAATTAATAAGTGAGTCAGCTTTATACCTTAGGATTTGTATGCTTCCTTATAGCTCAACTGTTGTTATATATGTTTCATCTTTAATATTATTACTAGCCCAGAGGTCTGTTTTGTTGGAACTTACTAGGCAGTCTGAGCTCTGCAAGTTTAAACCTTGCTTATTTTCCTTTCCTGTGTACTGTGGATGGTATATCATAGAATTTATGATACCTATCTTTGTTTTAGGATTAATGACTACTAAGTGTTTCTAAATAGCTTGGTTAAGGATTTACAAATATTAAAGTTGTTTTTTGTTTATTTCATCTCATAGGCTCACTTAAAACTTTCAGATAATCCAAGTCTTCAGTGAAAGGTTAATGCTAAAACTATCTGGTGACTTACTTTTAATATATTTATATTTGCATATTAGGAAATGCTAATATATATTTAGTAGCATAAAACTGAAGATAAGTTTAGTTCACTGAGCCTCAATTTCTTAAAAATAGGATTATTAATAACTATTTCAGAGAAGTATATTAGGATTAAATGAGAGAAAGCAGAGCTTGTTATATTGTAAGTCCTCAGATGTTCAGTTCAGTCCAGTCACTCAGTAGTGTCCAACTCTTTGTGACCCCATGAATCAGCACGCCAGGCCTCCCTGTCCATCACNGTTATGACCAACCTAGATAGCATATTGAAAAGCAGAGATATTACTTTATCAACAAAGGTCCATCTGGTCAAGGCTATGGTTTTTCCAGTGGTCATGTATGGGTGTGAGAGTTGGACTGTGAAGAAAGCTGACTGCTGAAGAACTGATGCTTTTGAACTGTGGCGTTGAAGAAGACTCTTGAGAGTCCCTTGGACTGCAAGGAGATCCAACCAGTCCATTCTGAAAGAGATCAGCCTTAGGATTTCTTTGGAAGGAATGATGCTAAAGCTGAAACTCTAGTACTGTGGCCACCTCATGCGAAGAGTTGAGTCATTGGAAAAGACTCTGATGCTGGGATGGATTGGGGGTGGGAGGAGAAGGGGATGACAGAGGATGAGATGGCTGGATGGCATCACTGACTCGATGGACGTGAGTCTGAGTGAATTCCGGGAGTTGGTGATGGACAGGGATGTGTGATGGCGTGCTGTGATTCATGGGGTCGCAAAGAATCGGACACGACTGAGTGACTGAACTGAACAGAACTGAAGGGAAATAAGTCTTCCCTGGTAGCTCAGATGGTTAAGAGTCTACCTGTAATGCGGGAGACCTGAGTTTGATCCCTGGGTTGGGAGGATTCCTTGGAGAGGAGGGCTTGGCAGCCTACTCCAGCATTCTTGACTGAAGAATCCCATGGACAGAGAGCCTGGTGGGCTATGGTCCATGGCGTTGCAGAGTCAGACATGACTGAAGCAATTTAGCATGCTCACGCAAGGGAAGTAATCAGTTTTCAATTTCTTTGCCAAAATATCTTGAAAATAAAGGAAGTTGTATACTTAACAAAAATGAGGGCTTAAAAACCAGAATACTGAATATTCAGAGGGTCGTTCAAATAACACATAAAAAGGTATACTGTGTTTCCATAAAAAGAAAGAGCAAGCCAGCTAGCCAGCAAGCTGATGATTAGCTAATTTTAATTCCATTAGCTTGCTAAAAGTTAAGGTCCATTTTCTTTTCATAATTTCTCCTTTTCTTCTTCGTAGCTATGTCACATATCAATTTATTAAAGTGAGGAAAAACATAAATCTTTGAAAGCATGTTTTCTTTCATTTCTATTTGGCTAAAACCTAACTTTATTTCTGTGCTTCTCCTATCTTTGCAATAGTCTTTAAGCTCCTGTTGAGCAGGAACCAAACTGTTAGTTTACAAAGCACTTAATTCATGAGCATGCATAATAAGAAGCTTTTAAAAATTAGTTTATTCCAACAAGCATTATGTGTGAATGTATAACTATACATCTGTCTGTCCAGCTATCATTCTGACTAATAAATGCTTTGAAATCATATAGACCGTGAACCAAATCCCAGCACCACCATTACAATATAATGTTCAGAAGTTATACCTAACCTCTGTACATCTGTTTTCCATTTCACAAATATGATGTCTGCTTCATAGAGTTTCTAAGATTAGATCATTTATGTGAGGCATTTAATAGAGTTCCTTAATTGGTAACTGCCACAAGGCCCTATTTGATCTGCACCACTCACTCCCGTTTTCTCTGATTCACTTCTGTTGTTCTTTTCCTTGGTCACCTGAATAGGTTGTGGTGGCCAACATACACTCTCCTGTTCTCATAACACAGCATCTCCCTCCTCCTCAAGACCTTTGCTCTTTCAGTTTTCTTGGCTTTCCCCTCAAATAACTGCACAGCTTGCCCCCTGATTTTACTCAGGCTTCTGCTAAGGGATCACCTTGTCAGAGAGGTCTTTCCTGACCTCCCATCTAAAATAGCATTCTCTCTCTTACCTGGCTTTACTTACCTTCTTGGCACTGATCTAACATACACGTGTTGTCTGTATCTTCCCACAAAGTGTGTTTAAGTCCTTAAGAACAGGGACTTTATTTTGCCCATTCTTGTATGCTAAGACATAGAACAGTGTTTAGCGTATAGTAGGCACTAACTTTTTAATTAATTGCTACTAATAATTTCATATTTCAATAACAAGCTGCCCTTATAATTGTTCCTTATTAATAGCTTTGGAGATTGCTACTTTTTAACTTAAGGCTTGCTTAGACCTTATCACAAATGAGCGAGGTGAGTCTGTGGTTTTTCCTATTTCAGGTTTCAGTGTAGCCCAGAAGCCATTTGGAGCCACATATGTTTGGAGCAGCATTATAAACACTCTTCAAACACAGGTGGAGGTGAAAAAACGAAGGCATCATTTAAAAAGACACAATGACTGCTTTGTTGGTTCAGAAGCTGTGGATGTCATTTTTTCTCACCTAATGCAGAATAAATATTTTGGTGATGTAGATATTCCTCGGGCCAAAGTGGTAAGAGTTTGTCAGGCACTTATGGACTACAAAGTATTTGAAGCAGTTCCAACCAAAGTCTTCGGAAAAGACAAAAAACCCACATTTGAAGATAGTAGTTGCAGCCTTTATAGATTCACGACGACACCTAACCAAGACAGTCAATTAGGGAAAGAAAACAAACTGTGTTCACCTTCCAGGTGAGTATATGTTAGATTTTCATTTACTATTGGCAGGAAGAGGCACCTTGTTAGCACAGTCAGTCTCAGGATATTGGCAGAGGGGATGTTTACAGGATTTTGTCTACTTTTTAGTGAGATGCTGACTATCTTTTACTTTTGAAATAGTAAATTAGGCTAAAATCTGGGTCTGTGGGTAAATTTGATAAAGTAGAGTGAACTTTTATTTGATATCTCCTAGAATTCTTATTGACTTCCCTGGTGGCTCAGATGGTAAAGTGTCTGCCTGCAATATGGGAGACCTGGGTTCGATTCCTGGGTCGGGAAGATCCCATGGAGAAGGAAATGGCAACCCACTCCAGTACTCTTGCCTGGAAAATTCCATGAACTGAAGAGCCTGATAGGCTACAGTCCATGGGGTTAGCAGAAGTCATCAACAAATTTTTATTTTCCTGCTTCAAGTTACAATCACAGTATAAAGAATATTAGAGAGTTTATACGCAAAGTGGTATGAGAACGGGAGAGGTGAAGACAAATAAGGTGGGTTGTCACTAGAATCCAGAAAATGGTAGATGTGAAATATGAAGGGAGCCAGAATGCAGAAAACTTCATAGGACATGTTAGGGAGTTTGCATGTGATCACACAGATGTCAGGGAGGCCATAGAAAGATTCAAAGTATGATGAGATTGACCTTCAGAAAGGTCATCCTGGCAGCTATATGGACAGCCTCATGGGGAGAGCTAGGTAAGAATCTGTTGCAATACTGTGATCTACAGATGAGGAGGGAAGTAGGCAGCAATGGTGGAGAAGGAGGAACCATTTAAGGGGAGACAGAATTGTAGACCCCAGTGACTGAAATGGATATAGGTCACAAGTGCATAGTTAATGCAGTTATTTGTCATGAAATAAAACTTTTCCCTTTTATTCCCCTCAGCTAAATGGTGAGGAGGTGACCGTGTATTGAAACTCTTAAAGTTCAGATCCGACCCAAAGTCAGACGTATAGTGTATTGACTTTGAAATGTTTTTTAATTCTATATGTAAAACATGATAAAACTTACTTCTCTGTATATGAAGGAAGTAGGACAGGTAGGGCATGGTCAGTACTTTCCAAATGGAGATCCCTGTGCTTTATCTGAAACCTTTGGAACAGATGCTTATCAAAATTTGGAACTTTGGAGATTTTAGAAAGCTAATAATATACATATATCATTTACTAGATAACACTCCTAGAGACAGGAGACATGAGTTTGATATCTGGGTCAGGAAGATCCCCTGGAGTAGGAAGTGGCAACCCACTACAGTACTTGCCTGGAGAATTCCTTAGACAGAAAAGCCTGACAGACTACAGTGCATGGGGTTGCTCAGACATAGCTGAGCATGCATGCAGATAACACTCCTAGAGGGATCTGGGACAGCATCTGGTAATCAAACACATTAATATTTCTGCAGTGAAAACCTTCATATTAACTGGGATAGATATAAAGGCTGTGATAATCTCAGAACAGGTTTTGTCACTGTATGAATTCTGAATAGACAACTTTGAATTTTTCAAAGCTTTTTGGGTTTCAGAATTGTGAATAGGGGATTGTAGATCCGTATTTGATGACCACTGTCTACCAGAGAATGCCCTGGAAATAAAGATCACTAATAAAAACGATAAGCATAATTAAGTTTGACTATGTCTGATTGTGTTTTAAAATTGGAGACACAATTTTAGTCATTGAATCACTTTAAGTGCTCAAAGGAGAATTTATTTAGAATGTATATTCAGGCTTGAGAAAGAAGGTGGCATGTCTTATATTTTATTCTGCTCTTAGAATTTGCATTTGTTATGCTTTTGCTGTGAAATACATAAACTATCTAGAAACTCTTAGCTCTCAAATGCAAAAATATTTCTGTAGGCTTACTAATAAAAATTTATGAAATAAATTTGTTTTAGATATGCAGATGCATTATTTAAGTCCTCTGACATCAGATCTGCAAGTTTAGAGGATCTGTGGGAAAACCTGAGTTTAAAGCCTGCCGACTCTCCTCGTGTAAATATCTCTGCAACCTTGTCTCAGCAAGGTAAGCTAAAGATGATACAGGAAGGAATAGAAGACTGACTTCAAATAAAGTTATTTAAATTTTTTCAGTCTTAACCTTTATTAGAATTTAGATATTCAGAGCACAAAGAAAGAGCACACTGTGTATTAAAGCTGTTTATATTAAGTTTTAACAGAGGTCTATTATCTTTAACAAATAGATCAGTGTTGCAATTCTGAACACTGACTTTTGTCCTATCAGCTGGCAGAGGTTCAAATCTGAAATATTTTGCATGCAGATTTAAAAAAAAATTTATTTAAAATCTGCTCTCAACTCTAGCTTTCCCTAAGATTTTATTAGAGTTAGTAAAAAATTGGAAAATTATATTAAAATGTCAACAGGATTCTTATATTCTTTGTCGATGGCCGTGGAATGTGGTTTTAAGGACAGATTTCCACCTTCCCTCCCCCATCCCAGTTGTGGAAACCCTGAGTGGAATAATCTGCAGCCAATAGTTTCAGACCAGTTTTCAGACTGAATGACTCATTCTTTCTTCCTCGGTCCTTATTAACATGTTATATGACTTGGTCTCTTATCAAGCCATATTGCTTTTTACAGTACAAGAACGAAAAGAATTCCTGTTGTCCAAAGTCTGTTCTCCTACACTTTTAAAACAAATCTTGAATTGTTGTTCCTTTGTTATAAGAAACCACTTCATAAAACTGACTTTCTCTTTTGTTTTCTTTTTCTACAAATTTATTAGCTTAGACCTGCCTAGGCAGATACTGTGGTGAGCCTAGTAACTATTAACTGTTAACTTTTCCCCGTGTCATTTTCCCTGTGCAGTTATTAATGAAGTATGGCAAGAAGAAACAATAGTGCGACTGCTCCAGCTTATAGACCTTCCTCTCCTTGATGCCCTCCTCAAACGTCAAGAGGTGATACCTAAGGTTGCTCAGCCCAAGAAGCAGCCTGACTTGGTCAACAACAGGAACTATCTGGATCGAGGGATTCTCAAGGCTTACAGTGATTCTCAGTATGTGGAAATACCTATAATAATTTGAGTGTGTTTGTAGGAAGACAATTAGTTTTAAGATAATCTTTTGAATTCTTCTGTCTATACAATCAGATATGCTTTGTCAGCTGATATTATCATTGTTGGGAAAAATGAAGAACAAAATTACCTTGGTCAAAATTGATGAGATTTAAATGTCATTTTTTTTTCATATTCATTTTTTTTCGACATATATCTTACTTGCATATCAAGTGAAGAAAATGATTATGCTCCACCTTCTTTGTTAAAATACAGGTCTGTCTAGTCTCTTAGAGCTGTCTGGTCTTACATTTCTAGTACTTCACCAGTTCTACATTCTAATGAACTATTAATATAGTTGAATGTCAAAGGTAGCTTAAAACCTTATGTGAAAAAAAATAATCCCAACTTAAGAATTTAAATGACATTTATACAATTTAAATTAATAGGCAAAGGTATTTTATAATTACCTTAAATTTTAAGTACAGAGTCAGAAATTGACCTTAAAGATCATCTGTCTACATCTTAAGATGAAGCTGATGAGCACAGGAGGTGACCTGACCTGGGTGGTGGCAGAATTAGTTGTCTTGAGTCCACAGCAGTGGAAGATACGATTTTTTAAAAAAACTGTTTGTTGTTGTTGAGTTGCTAAGTTGTGTCTGACTCTTTGCGACCCCGTGGACTGCAGTATACCAGGCCCCCCTGTCCTCCCCTGTCTTCTGGAGTTTGCTGAGATTCATGTCCATTGAGTCGGTGATGCTATCTAACCGCCTCATCCTCTGCTGCCCACTTCTCCTTTTGCCTTCCATCTCTCCCAGCTTCAGGGTCTTTTCCCGTGAGTCAGCTCTTCACATCAGGTGGCCAAAATATTAGAGCTTCAGCATCAGTCCTTGCAATGAATATTCAGGGTTGATTTCCTTTAGGATTGACTGGTTGGATCTCCTTGCAGTCCAAGGGACTCTCAAGAGTCTTCTCCAGCACACAGTTCAAAAGTGCTCAGCCTTCTTTATGGTCGAGTTCTCACATCCATACATGACTACTGGAAAAACCATAGCTTTGACTATATGGACCTTTTATTGGCAAAGTGCTATCTCTGCTTTTTAATACACTGTCTAGATTGTCTTAGCGTTTCTTCNACAGTTCAAAAGTGCTCAGCCTTCTTTATGGTCGAGTTCTCACATCCATACATGACTACTGGAAAAACCATAGCTTTGACTATATGGACCTTTTATTGGCAAAGTGCTATCTCTGCTTTTTAATACACTGTCTAGATTGTCTTAGCGTTTCTTCCAAGAAGCAAGCGTCTTTTAATTTCATGGCTACAGTCACTGTTTGGAGCCCAAGAAAATAAAATCTGTCACTGTTTCAATTTTTTCCCCATCTATTTGCCACAAAGTGATGGGACTGGGTGCCACGATCTTAGTTTTTTAAACGCTGAGTTTCAAGCCAGATTTTTCACTCTCCTCTTTCACCTTCATTAAGAGGCTCTTTAGTTCCTCTTCCCTTTCTACCATTAGAGTGCTAGCATCTGCCTATCTGAGGTTGCTGATATTTCTCCCAGCAGTCTTGATTCCAGCTTGTGATTCATCTAGGCCAGCATTTTTTACGATGTACTCTACATGTAAGTTAAATAAGCAGGGTGACAATACACCGCCTTGTCATACTTCTTTCCCAATTTTGAACTAGTCAGTTGTTCCATGTCCAGTTCTGTTGCTTCTTGACGCACATGCAGTTTTCCCAGGAGACAGGTAAAGTGGTCTGGTACTCCCATCTTTTTAAGAATTTCCCACAGTTTGTTGTGATCCACACAGTCAAAGGCTTTAGCGTAGTCAATGAAGCAGATGTTTTTCTGCAATTCCCTAGCTTTCTCTAGGATCTATTGAATGTTGGCAATTTGACCTTTGGTTCCTCTGCCTTTTCTAAACCCAGCTTGTATATTTACAATTTCTTGGTTCATGTACTGCTGAAGCCTGTATTAACAAATTGAATGTTAAAAGTTAGTCATTCTATTTCTTAAAATGTAGCAATTTTCTTAAGTTACCCAACTGGGATTTTATTAGAAATGGCTAATTAATATTTAATTATTTTGAAACCCTAACTTGTCTTCCTCTATTCTCTTCTAGCCAGAGTCAGAGATGATAGATCATACCCAGAGCTTTGAAGTAAGCCACACTATATGAGAAAAATGCTGGTTTAGGAATCAGATCTGGGATCTAGTCCTGCCTGGGACCCTGAACTAGTAACTTAGAATTTCTGGACCTCCATAGTAAATTTAAGGAGTAGAATTTGAATTCTGATGTCCTTTTCAGGCCTGTATTACAGTGGATAGCTTCTGTTTTTGCTTTAAAAAAGAGTGAAGGCTTATTAAAATCAACTTTTTATCTGTGATACATGACCTAGCTATAGAATTATACATATCCATTATATAAGCTATAAAGAATTATACATATCTTTGGCTTCCCAGGTGGCTCAATGGTAAAGAATCCGCCTGTCAAGCAGGAGACATGGGTTTGATCCCCGGGTCAGGAAGATCCCCTGGAGCAGGAAAGGGCAACCCATTCTAGTATTCTTGCCTGGAACATCCCATGCAACCCTGGCGGGCTACAGTCCATGGGGTCACAAACAATCAAACATGACAGGGGCTAAACAGCAAATGGCAGCAGCAAAGATGTATAGAGATTCATCTTAGTAGGAAACTTGAAACAGCTAGTAAATCAGGTATGGGTTTACTGGTTATCCTTTGCTTTTTAAAATAATTCTTTTCTCTCATAGGGAAGATGAGTGGCTCTCTTCAGCAATTGACTGCTTGGAATACCTTCCAGACCAGATGGTGGTAGACATAAGCAGAAACTTTCCTGAGCAACCAGATAGAATAGACTTAGTGAAAGAACTTCTGTTTGATGCCATTAGCAAATATTACAGTAGCAGGGAGCCTCTGTTAAATCACTTATCTGATGTTCATAATGGAATTGCAGAACTCCTAGGTAAGTAAGATGTTACTGAATACTAAAATTTCTCTTTGGAGGGAATTGGACAAAGTTTCTTGTCCCAAAATTAACCAAAATGATACTACTTCAAGCTAGGAGTGGATCTAGACTAATCCATGGAAAGTATGTTTTTTCCAGAACTTCCAGGGTTCATTTGGAAAGCAGCTTTACTGAGCTCTGAAGTCATGTAGGGACTTCTGGTTGCTACAGGTGAATGCTGCTCTCATTCACTGGAAACTTAATAAGCATAGAGTAGCAGTTCTCTTTTTCAGAAAGTGTTACCAGCACTGTCACCATTCTCCATTCATCCTCTTCACAATGGCAGACACTCTGCTTTGTCCCTGTACCAGTGAGGCAGACTGTTCCATGTGGTTTGTTGAAAACAAGTTGCAGATTTCAAAGAATCCTATTTTTCGCAGAGTTGGCTATATCAGTACTGTATACATAGTGTACCCTTGAAATGTCATGAATTATTGGAAAACATGGGCTGAGAATTTATTTACAAAGCCACATTAGATTTAACATCCTAAGAGTTGTGCATGACAAGGACTTAGGACTTGCCAATTTGAGTATAGGCTTTTTTGATGGTATTGATCATTCATTTTAATTCCTAGTCTCTTTGTTTTGCTGTTGAACATAATTTTGAATAAGTTTACTGATCAGCTTAAGTTTTAGCTGGACTTTTGTTCCCTTTGATATAGTTGTGTCTGGTCAAAATTAAAGCATTTTTTTCCTTTTGGCAAAAGTGAATGGGAAGACTGAAATAGCATTAGAAGCTACTCAGCTCTTTCTAAAGCTTTTGGATTCCCAAAATAGAGAAGAATTTAGAAGACTGCTGTATTTCATGGCTGTTGCAGCACATCCTTCTGAATTTAAATTACAGCAAGAAGTAAGTCTTTTGTCTAAATGTTAATTGTATTCAGTATATGTAATCCTTAAACAGGACATATTATTCCATTATCAGCATCAAGTATGTGGAAATGGATAGTAGCTATTAATATTTAACATTGCTTTTTATATTACATTTATTCTTAAAAATAAATTCTATTGGGTATATGTTCTTTTACAGAGTGACAACCGAATGGTTGTGAAAAGGATATTCTCAAAAGCTATTGTTCACAATAAAAATTTATCCAAAGGCAAAACTGATCTTCTGGTACTCTTTTTAATGGATCATCAAAAAGATGTTTTTAAGGTAAAACTCTGAAAGTAAAGTTGAACTTATGTAATAGATCATTAAATTAAAATGTATAATGCTCCATGTGCCTTCTTTTTTTTTTAAGATTCCTGGAACTCTACATAAAATTGTCAGTGTTAAACTCATGGACATTCAGAAGGGAAGAGATCCAAACAGAGACGCAGGTAATCTGAGAAATACTCCTTCCATGTCTCACGAGGATAAGTAGTTGCATTTTAGTTTCAGCTAGACTCTAACTCATCTTCTCAGAGCTATTCAGACTTAGCAGAGAGCCTTTTTATGTCAGAAAAGCAACCTGACAGGGTTAGAAAGTCAGCAGTGCTTAGCACCTTTACATGCATTTTATAAAGTCAGGGGGAAAAAAAAAAACATATATATATATGTGTGTGGTTTTCTTCTTGTTAAATCTGAGGACTAGATCCATTAACTGAACTTTTTACTTTTAAACTTTAAGGATATATTTATTGCCAGAGAATTGACCGAAGTGATTATTCTGACCATACAAGGAAGACAACCAAGGATGAGCTATTGAATTTACTAAAAAATATTGATGAGGATTCAAAACTTTCCACCAAAGAGAAGAAAAAATTGTTAGGTCAGTTCTATAAGTGTCACCCAGACGTCTTCCTTGAGTATTTTGGGGACTGAGTGTCTAGTGTCTGTATATAACTTGTGTATTTTAAGAATAAATTATGTATCCTAAAGATTCAATCATATTGTAATATTAGATGTTCCTCTAAGTATGAAACAGTACTTAATAAAACATTTTTTGTATAACTTTTTGTGAAACTGAGTATTAGATGGTGTATTGCTGTTAAGTATTGACCTCTCTCAGGTTAGNTCCTAAAGATTCAATCATATTGTAATATTAGATGTTCCTCTAAGTATGAAACAGTACTTAATAAAACATTTTTTGTATAACTTTTTGTGAAACTGAGTATTAGATGGTGTATTGCTGTTAAGTATTGACCTCTCTCAGGTTAGTTGATTTATAATTATTGTGCACAACACTTTATAGAACATCCTAGGAATTTAAATGATGGGACATTGCAGCATTTATAAAATAAAGTATTAAACATTAAGGAAGTCTGTAATTACAAGTTAATGGAGTGTGGTTTGTACCTTGAAAGGTATATTTCTTGAAGATACAAGATAGAAATTTAGGCTATGCTAAAATGGATTTGTCAGTTACCATAACTGTAGACAAGTCAGAAATTGAACTGTCCTAATACTTTTGACAACTTCAGCATCTTTTAAAGCTTATTGTGGATAATTTCAAACATAACCTAAATATGGGGAGAATAGAATAATGAGCCCTTCATGTATTCATCATCCAGTTTCAACAGTTGTCAACTCATGGCCAGTCTTGTTTATTCTGGGCTCCCACCTCAGCAAATTTCCTACCTCCTATCACTTCATCTATACAATTTCAGTATGTATGACTAAAAGATAAGGACATTAAAAACATAACCCCAGTATCATTATTACGCACACATACAGTCACAATTCCTTAATATCTTCAGAAATGCAGTCAGTGTTCACAGTTTCTGATCTCAAATGACTGTGACATTTAAGTAGGGATCCCAAGAGAGTTCATACATTGCAATTGGTTAATGTGCTTCTTAAATCTTTATAGGTTTTTCTCTTTGTTTCTCCTCCCTTCTTTTCTCTCTGTTATTCAGTAAACCTGGTCGGCTGTTCTTGAGTTTTCCACAGTCTAGATTTAGCTGATTGCAAGCCTGTACTATTCTTTATCATGTTCCTCTGTGTCCTTCATTCTTTGTAAATTAGTCATTAGAACTAATGTCTCAACAACTTTTTATTCAGTTAATGGTTATTTTGGAACAACTGCACTGTTACAATATACTTGGTAAATAGGCATGCAATATAATACTTTGTATAATACAATTTTAAATTATGCATTTTTACAATAATAAAACCAAAAGATTAAAATGAGACTGAATTTTAAATTCAGACTTTTATTGAGGTGTAGGAAAACTAAAATGATGTACCAATATGCTAGCATGTCAATCTTTTGTTTTTAAAGATATAACTTATACTGGCTAGTCTTTAAAAAGGAAAAAGTTGAGGACTCATCTATAGTACGTAATATAATTCTAATAAAGTAAGAAATAATTATGTCAGTAGGTTCTTTTGTGATGTATATTTTGCTTTGTTGCATAGGCAGGAAAGGAAGGCAGCTTTCTACAGTGAAGTGAGAGAAGACAGTTCATGATTTAAGTGAGGAAGTTTTTAGAAACAAACTACTTAAAGTGTGGTGAGACCACAGTTGACTGAGCAACAGTGTGTGTACTTCCTGATTTGCAACCATTATTTTGCACAGAATGGAATGAGGTGAAGGTGAGGTGAAGTCGCGTCCAACTCTTTGTGACCCCGTCGACTGTAACCTACTAGGCTTCTCCGTCCAGGGGATTCTCCAGGCAAGAATACTGGAGTGGATTGCCATTTCCTTCTCCAGGGGANTGCACAGAATGGAATGAGGTGAAGGTGAGGTGAAGTCGCGTCCAACTCTTTGTGACCCCGTCGACTGTAACCTACTAGGCTTCTCCGTCCAGGGGATTCTCCAGGCAAGAATACTGGAGTGGATTGCCATTTCCTTCTCCAGGGGACCTTCCCGACCCAGGGATCGAACCCCGGTCTCCCGCATTGGAGGCGGATGCTTTAACCTCTTGAGCCACCAGGGAATTTGGCAACAAAACTAACACCTCTCCTTCAGGGGAAGACAGAACTTTCTAGTTATATTCATGGTCCTAGAAGAAGAAGCATTCTAATACAATGTTAATTTCATGGGCAATCTAGTAAAACCAGTTTACCTCAAACTTCATAAGCGTAAAGTTTTAAGAAGATTGGTCATGTTTATGGCAAGCACTGCCTGGTGCTACCCTGAATGCCTTGGACAGCCTTCTTGCAGCACTGGAGCTGTCAGTTGTTAGCTGCTTGCTGTTATTCACGCATCCATGATGCTCTCTAGGGAACCCCTCCCCACTTAAAACACCTGATGTCTAGGTGACTGTGAGCTTCCCCTCCACTCTAGCTCAGTAGCCCATGGCTAAGCCCTGATCTGAAGGGCTTCCCTAGTGGCTTATCTGGTAAAGAATCTGCCAGCAATGTGGGGGACCTGGGTTTGATCCCTGGGTTGGGAAGAACCTCTGGAGAAGGGAACAGCTAATCTAGAGACTATGGTATATTGGAAGGACTGATGCTGAAGTTCCAATACTTTGGCCACCTGATGCAAAGAGCTGACTCATTGGAAAAGACCTTGATGCTGGGNTTTGATCCCTGGGTTGGGAAGAACCTCTGGAGAAGGGAACAGCTAATCTAGAGACTATGGTATATTGGAAGGACTGATGCTGAAGTTCCAATACTTTGGCCACCTGATGCAAAGAGCTGACTCATTGGAAAAGACCTTGATGCTGGGAAAGATTGAAGGCAAAAGAAGGCGTGGCAAAGGATGTGATGGTTATATAGCATTACCGACTAATGGACATGATTTGAACAAACTCTGGGAGATAGTGGAGGACAGAGAGGCCTGGCATGCTGCTGTCCAAGGGGTCATAAAGAGTCACCTTAGCAACTGAACAATACCAAAAAGTATATTCATCTCGACTCTGAAGTGAGAAGTGAATGTTTTCTTCCTAAATCTTAGTTCCAGTTAATACGGCACCCTCCTCCCCCTCAAAGTGAATCCTCTTCTGAGAACTCTGTGTTTCAGGAAAAATTCTTAATGTGCTAGTTAATGATTGGCTTAAGGGTGTTGAATTATTGCACACAGTCTTCAATACTTCAGGAATAACTGCCCATGTGTGATCTATTTAGAAGTGGAGTTTGAAAGCAACTCCTAATTCCACTCCATCTTGTTTTGTTCAAGTTATTTAACAAGTTTATAGGCTGCAGGTAAGAGGCTTGTAACCTTCATTTTAAGGCACACATGTTTGATGTTCATTCTTAAAGCATTTTACAAAAGAACAGATAAAAGTTACGGAACTTTTGAAGATTAGAACCCCCCACAACTATTTCTATTCGTGTAGTTTGCTGTCTTACTACACAGGCTGAGAAAAGCATGCTTTTCTTGGATCAGCAACTGTTCAGGGCTGCGACAGCCACGGCCCGGGTACCTGGGAGAAAGGGGAAGTAGGCTTCAGAAGAAGCTTGTCTTAACACGGTGTGTTTCTTTTCTAGAATACAGATGGCACATAAAATGCTGAGTGCTGTGTTTCTGAGCTCTCTCAAGCGAGTTGAATCCTCGTGAGAAGTCTTTGCCTCCTTGCCTTCCATCCTTTCAGGGCGAAGGTCTCGCTCTTCCTGTCGACAAAGTGTAGCGGCCGCTTAGATAAAAGAGATGACTCAAACCAAATCGAATCTGTGCCGTTAAAATGAAACTTGGTCATCCGGGTGGTGGGCATGACTTTTTTTGTTAACAACCAAAAAGGAGGGGAGGGGAACAAATAGCGTGGCTATAAACCATGATGTAATATTTAAGTTTGAAAACCTGGGCGGGGAAGGCTTGGCCCCGAAACAGCCAGTCCTTTCGCTTTCCTCGACTGCCTCCGCGCCGCCTCCCCCGCAGCCAGCCTTTCCGTACAGAAGCATGGCGCCGCCCGCCGCGGGGCGGGGCCTCCCGGATCCGAGTCGCAGCCCACCGAGCCCCCGCAGCCGGCCCCCGGCCGCGCCTCCCGCCTTTCCGTAAGGGAACATGGCGACGCCCTACGCGGGACAGGCGCCTCCCGGCTGAGAGCTTCCTCCCGCTACCCGACGCTGAGGAGCCGCCGCGCTGGCCGCTGCCCACCCGAGCCCGGCGGGGAGGACCGCTCGCAGCGCAGCGAGGGATGCGGCCTCCGAGGGGCAGAGGTTGAACCGGCCCTGCCCGCCGCGCATCCTCCCCGCCGCCGCCGCCAGATCCCCGGCCGAGCGGCAGGAGGGAAGACGCCCACTCCGCAGCAGGTGAGGGAAGCGGATGCGCAGGCTGGCAGGCCTGCGGAGCCCGCCCGTCAGGGACGAGGTGGAGATTGCAGGCGCTGCTTCGCCGTTTTCCGTCGATCGGGGCCCAGTGATGTCGGGTGGAGGCGAGGAAGAGGCAGACACAGCGGGCAGGTTGAGGCTTAGCGCGGCCTTCGTCCCGCCCCTCGAGGCCACCCTCCAGGCGCGCCTCGCTAGCTCCCGGCCGGCCACTCCCTCTCCGGCCCAAACAGTTGTTTACAACGGAATCCGGACGCTGGGCGTGCGTGGCGCCTGGCGAAAGGGTTTCTCGCCGGCGCTGGACAGAGCTCCTTGCTGTTGCTGAAAGACCCTTTCTCCTGGAGAGACTCTTGAGAGCAGCTTGGGCTCGGCGTGAGGCTCAGACNGCACCCAAAGAGTGCAAAGACCTCACTGTAAGCACATTTGACTTTGGTTAGAAGCATTATCTTCATTATTTTTGGATGATATTTTTATTATCCTTCCTTGTACATGTGGCCCTGAGCTAGGTTCTAATAGTATGATAGAATTGCCAATAGTTACTAAGTATAGCAACCGTTTTACAACTAACAGCCCAGTCACTTATGGATTTTCAATTGTATGATAAACTCACATTTTCGAATAATGTTCAGAATATTGCTATTTTCCTCCAGCCTCGGTGACATTCCAATTTGTCTGAAATGCTCTGAGAAACAGGGTGGAGTGAAAATTGCAGCTTTAATTAAGAGTGTTTTGAAAGGTTCTAGCCAGGTCTGTGCTTGCGCAGGTTAAAAAAAAAAGTTTTTGACTGTAAGTTCACCACACCCTAACTTCACTGCCTGGGGGCATTGTTCCCACAAGGATGAGGGGATTCAGTGTACTAACTGTGTGTGGTGAAGTCACTTCAGATCCCTGGCAGGAAGCAGGCCTTGCCAATGAGAGGATGGCAATTTCCACAAGTATTCCCAGCAGATGCTCCAACTCATGTCTTTTATTAGGAATACTCAGGGTTTTTGAAGTGAGTCCAAAAATGAAAGTTTTAAGAGGGATTGTCATGGTCTGAGAATGTCAGTGTTGATATTATCTCTTTAAAGTACAACTGATCAGTAATCCTTCATGTTTGCAAAAAGTACAAACATTTGGGAGTTTAAGGTATGTTTCTATTAAAATGGTAAAAGCCCCTCCCAGGTAATTTATTAGTCAACATGGTATTCTTAAAGCAGACATTGGTGGACCCCATTTTATTGTAATTTATCATCGAATGGATTTTGATAAATATGCCACTAGGTCACATTGTATTCAGGGAAGAAAACATGCTGTTAATAACAGTCTAACGTGGTTGTGTTACACCTTGTCTCCAATGTATAGTTAGAAAGCTTCATCTGTTTTCTCATTTTTAAAAGGAGGAAAATATGCTTATCTCTTAGGGTCATTGTAAAGACTAAATGAATTCATATAAAGTTCTTACAACAGTGTCTTCATATAATAAATACTCAATAAACACTAGTTGTTAGTACTACTGCTACTAACATACTGCATCTATTTATTTATTATTAAAAATTTTTTTGGCCATGTTATGTGACTTGTGGGATCTCAGTTCCCCAACCAGGGACCCGACACCCTCGGCAGTGAAAGTGCAGAGCCTAACCACTGGACCACCAGGAAAATTCCCTCATCTGTTGCATTTTAAGATACCCAGGAGATGGCTGTAATATGGATGTTGATGGCCAGTACAGTAGTTTTATCACTTATAGTTTCTGGTAAAGAAGTACCTTTGGATTAGAATCTTCAGTTCTTTGATTAATGGCCTTGCCTTTGGCATCCTGTCAGTCTGATGGCATGATTCCAAATTAATGTCAAGCCAGCCCTAGACTATATTAGTTGACATTGTATGTAGTTATGTCCTTAAGGCAGCTTATCCTGAGACCTATGATAAGTGTTGGGGAATCCAGGAAGAGTCAAAAAGGTGTATCAACATGTCTGTGTTTATATATTTTTCTAGGAAGGTCAGAAAAGCTTTCATNCCTAGACTATATTAGTTGACATTGTATGTAGTTATGTCCTTAAGGCAGCTTATCCTGAGACCTATGATAAGTGTTGGGGAATCCAGGAAGAGTCAAAAAGGTGTATCAACATGTCTGTGTTTATATATTTTTCTAGGAAGGTCAGAAAAGCTTTCATTAAATTCTCACAGTTCCATATCAAAATGAGGTTTAAAATCAATGACTGACTATATTGTTTCTGGATTTCTTGCCCTTTTCTCCTTATAATAATAGGTAGGAATAGGGCTATGGACTCCAGTGGTAAAACTGCAACCCCGGAGTTTGGAGACCAGATCAGGAGGCATCACTGCTTGCAGAGAGCATAAAAAAGAATTTATAAAATATGAAAGTAGTTATCTGCAGACGTTTCTCCCAAACTGTGTAAATGAATAGCTAATGAATTTAAAGTAACTCTAAAATCACATCTTTGTTGTTCAGTGGCTCAGTCATGACCAACTCTGTGACCCCATGGACTGCAACACGCCAGGCTTCCCTGTCCTTCACCATCTCGTGGAGCTTACTCAAATTCATGTCCATTGAGTCAGTGATGCCATCCAACCATCTCGTCCTCTGTCATTCCCGTCTCCTCCTGCCTTCAGTCTTTCCCTGCATCACATCTGGGGTTCAAAAGCAAAAAGATAGCCTTTAGACTTGCAAAGTAAAATACAGAGTAATGTTTGAATGATAGAAATACTGCTGGTAACTGTGATGCTGCAATTTATAATGGGAAATATATGTTTGGTTCTCATCCAGTTTCTGGCTCAGAACTTCTAAACTACTGGAATCTCCTGAGTGGTGAGAGCTAGAAGGATGTCTTTTGTTAGGCTAATGAGGCACAGCCTAACCTAAGGGGACTCAATCTTGAGATTAGCGGGTTGGAACTTTCAGTCCTACCCATCCCTCCCTCCCACCTCTGGGGAGGAGGGAGGAGCTGGAGGTTGTACAGTTGCCAGTGGCCATTTATTTAATCGAGTTTGCCTCTGTAGTGAAGCCAGAAAACCCCGGAAGCATGGGGTTCAGAGAGCTTCTGGGTTACTGAGGCCACGGAGGCTCTGGGGGAGTGGCGCCGTGCTGTGCCTTGCCCCGAGCTTCTCTTCTGTTTGGCTGTTTCTGAGTTACATCCTTTTATAACAAACCAGTAATCCAATATGTAAAATGTTTCTTTGAGTTCTGTGAGCTGTTCCAGCAAATTAATCGAATAAAAGGGGGTGAGGGGTTGTTGGAACTTCCCATCCACAGCC
>SJYV01010795.1:53324-112645 GCA_006410875.1 Neotragus pygmaeus | reverse complement strand
TGTGTGTGTGTGTATATATATATATATATATATAGAGAGAGAGAGAGAGAGAGAGAGAGAGAGTGCATGTGCGCATATCCCTACTGAGTGCCTTACAATTTTCAATCAACTTTTTTGAGGTATAATCTATATATAATAAAATTCACCAGTTCTAAGTGATGAGTTTTGATAATACATGTACAATTTGTCACTATGACTACAATCATGAGCTGCTAGAATATTTCTATCACTTCTCAATATTCTCTTCCTTTGCAGTGAATCTTCCCCACTTCCCCAGTGCCAGCTCTTAGCAGCCTTAGTCTGCTTTCTGTCACTATAATGTTGCAATTTCATAGTTTCATGAAAACGGACTCTTCTGTACATAGCTTTTTGTATCTGACTCTCCCTGGGGGCAATACGTCTAAGACTTGTCCATCTTGTTGCCTGTGTCAGTAGTTTGTTCCTTTTTTATTGCTGAGTAGTATTCCACGGTGAGGTCATGCTGCAATTGTTTATCCATTTTGTGGTTTATGGACATTTTGATGGTTATGAGCTTCTGAGTACAGATCTTTAAATGGCCATAATGTTCTCCATTGTCTTGGGTTAACACCTGTGAGCGAGGTTGCTAGGTCAGGTGGTAAGTGTACGTTTTAGTTTATGAGAAGCCAAGAGGCTCTTTTCCAAACTGGCTGTACCATTTGGCATCTCTACCACTTATGTATGAGAGTTCCAGTTATTCCACATCTGTGCCAACACTTGGTAAGATTAGTCTCTTTAATTTTGGTTCATCTAGTAGGTGTGTATAGTGGTATCTGTCTGGTTTTGATTTGCATTTCCCTTATGATTAATGATGATCGTAATGATGTTGACCATTCATGGTCTGACTGGCCATTTGTTTATCTACTTTGTAGAAATGTTTAGATCTTTTGCCATTTGGTACTGGTGGTCTCCTATTCAGTTCAGTTCAGTTCAGTTGGTCAGTCGTGTCCAACTCTATGACCCCATGAATCGCAGCACGCCAGGCCTCCCTGTCCATCACCATCTCCCGGAGTTCACTCAGACTCGAGTCTATTGAGGCAGTGATGCCATCCAGCCAGCTCATCCTCTGTTGTCCCCTTCTCCTCCTGCCNTTTTTTTTTTGTATTTTATTTTGAAAAATTACAAATCTACAGAAAAATTGCAAAAACAATATAAAGTGAAGTCACTCAGTCATGTCCGACTCTTTGTGACCCCCTGGGCTGTAGCCTTCTCCAGGGGATCTTCCCAACCCAAGAATCGAACCTGGGTCTCGTGCATTGTAGACATATGCTTTACTGTCTGAGCCAAACATTTGTATAGATCCACCAGTTTTTAACATTTACTCAGTTTGCTTTATCATACATTGAGGATGTATGCATGTATTTTTCCATGAACTTTCTGATGGTTAATGTCAGATGTTATATTTCACCCTTAACTATTTCAGCAAATACTTCCTAAGATTGTGGATATTCTCTCACATGATCAGAATACAACCAGGATATTTAAGAAATTTAACATTAAAATAATCCTATTAACTTTTAGTTCATATTAATTTCCTTTAGTCTTTTCACTGTATATTTCTAAATATATATAATTAAATTTATATAATTTTTATTCTAATATGGGCAGAGGATTGACACGATGCTGCCTGAGAATTTGACTTTTGGTTAAATTCTTAACTCTTTTCTGTAAACAGATATCAAAATGCTGCTAGGCAACATTGCTTATGGGGAAAATAACCTCTGACTGGTAAACTGCCTGTGGACAGAAAGGAATGATAATGAAATATAAATACTGGATGGGATACCATACTTGGTATTTCCTCAAGTGGGGAAACTCTTTTTGTTGTTGTTGGGGGTATCTTGTAACTGGACATGCCCCCCCATAGACACCCTAGAAGGCATACCTTGGAGTTGTTATGAGCTTTTAAGCCGGGGGGAGGGGCTCCCACATTTCTGAGCTGTCTGCTCATGGTTGATATTGTAACTCTTCTTGCAAAGGAGTGCTTGGTGTCACCGTGTTGGCAAGCTGTATGAATAGATGGTGTCAGACCCATGGTTTACAGTTGTCTTGTGAGTCTGTTCAGCTGAACCAAAGACCTTCTAATGGGCGTTGCAAGCCTGACTTTTTTTCGTTAGTATTACCCCCTAATTATTTCATTTATTTTTTTCATCGAAAGTGTCATTGAGATAATTGTATATTCACATGGAGTTGTAAGAAATAATACAGTGCACTCTATCCCACCTCTCCCAAGGGTGACATTTCACAAAACTATCATCCTCAATGTGTTGATCTTGATATAGTCCACTGATCTCATTGAGATTTCACATGTGTGTAATAATTTTTATACAATTTTATCACCTGAGTTTGCATATCCACCATCGCATTCAAGATACTAAATAGTTCTGACACTCCAAGGATCTCTTGCATTGCCCTTTTATAACTAACTCATGTCACTTGTTTAAACTCCTCATAAGTATTTTCAGTGGCTGCAAAACATCCTTTTTCATAGATATTGTTAACTGTTTCTCTGTTAAGATATACAATTAGATCTTGTATAGTTATTCAGTACTTAACCCTGTAGTGAAAACATCTCTGCACAAAACGTTTTTCTGTATTTTAGGTTATTTCATAAAGATAAGTTCTTAAAATGACATTACTGTGTCAGAGGATGTGAACAGTTTTAAGACTCATTGCATGTTAGCAGGTTCCTTTTCAAAAGTTTTATAAGCAAAAAAATTTCATTTCTAGCTTTCTTGACGGCATCAGGCTATCAATATTCATTACCTAGAAAAATGCTTGGCGTTGTAAGGTTACCTGAAGGTTTAGATAGAACATGTTTAAAAGACTACCTTAAGATAGTTATTGATTTGTTCATTCATTCCACAAGCTCTTACTGAGCACCTCTTATGTGCTAGGCATGGTGTTAGTAGAAATACGATAGTAAGAGCCCGTAATCTAGGCTTCCCTGGTGACTCAGATGGTAAAGAATCTTAGCTGAAATTCAGGAGACCCAGGTTAAATCCCTGGGTCAGGAAGATCCCCTGGAGAAGGGAATGGCAACCCACTCCAGTATTCTTGCCTGGAGAANTAATCTAGGCTTCCCTGGTGACTCAGATGGTAAAGAATCTTAGCTGAAATTCAGGAGACCCAGGTTAAATCCCTGGGTCAGGAAGATCCCCTGGAGAAGGGAATGGCAACCCACTCCAGTATTCTTGCCTGGAGAATCCCATGGACAGACAAGCCTGGCGGATTACAGTCCATGGGGTCGCAAAGAGTCGAACACGACTGAGCAACTCAACTTTCACTTTTAAGAGTCATAATCTAGCCAAGTTAAATGCGGAATTCCTTGGAAGAGAGTCCTCTGGGGAAGTAGCTTGTAGCAAACTCATCCAAACTCAGATTCCTGCTGGAAAGAGAAGGGACTGGGGAAACTGGATGTACACACCCTACCTGAAGGAGGCTGCAGTGGCCACTTGGCGCCAACCGGTTGTAGCTGTGATGGAATGTGGGCGTGGGTTTCCAGATCCCGACCTTTAAAAACACTGTGAGCACAAAACGTGTTTGTGGGTCACTTCCAGTCAGTGGGCTGCCAGCTGGCACTTTCCAGTGGTCCTTGGGTTCCTCTAGGTGAGTGCAGGGGCCTGTTGGGAATGCTCAAAGGACAGGCCCAAGACCCTCCAGAAAGTGGGCTGCCCCGTGTCCTTGGGAGTGGGACAGAGTGGTGGCGGGGAGGGGTCCCAAATTGTGCCCCAGACCGTGTATCCTTTCCCATCACCTTATGTGTGGGTGAGTTTATTCTGTCGTATGATGTCCTGTCAGCCCCAGAGGGCATCAGGAGACCCCAGGGATGCTTGATCTGACTCTTACCTTCTGCAGGTGGGTCGCGAGGCAGCGGTGCTGCAGGTGTGGGACAGGCATGCTCTGGAAGGCATCTTTGGTATCATCATGTCAGTTTTGCCCATCGGGTGCTTTCAGAGCATAGACTCACAATTACGCTGCCAAAGCCAGAGCATAAAACCTGCCCAGGAACTCAGAGACTTAGGGCAGGGGGAGGGAAAGGAGAGAGTTAACTTTCTCTCTCTCCTAGGAAAGGAAATTAACCTGTAAGCTTGGAGACCCCATGGTGAGCTCTGTGCTCTTAACCTCGGTTCTTCCTCCGCTGCTGTGAGGGCTGATCTGGAGCCAAGGAATGAGCTCTGGGCCAGACAAACAGTGGGGAAAGTGATGTTTGCCTAGGGGCCTGGGTGGGATCAGAGAGCAGCTTAAAAATTTAAAGTCCTTTCTTCTAAATTTGTTTTTCTTCATCTGCTTTCTCATGGCTTCTCCAACTTTTCTTGCCACCCTTTCCAGGATGAAAAAACTACCTCAAATCAGCTCACTTCATTTTTTTTTTTTTTAAACAGCAGTGTTCACTTTGCAAGTGCCTAGTGCTAAATCCTCTTATCTCTTCCAGGGCAATTTTTTCAGTGTTGGACCTAATGAAAGTGGACATGGCGAACTTTGCTGTCAGTAGCATTAGGCCGCATCTCATGCAGCAATCGGTTGAATATGAAAGGAAGCAGTTTCAGGAGTTCTTGGAGAAGCAGCCAAGTATGTTTAATGTTTTGTGGTGCTTATTTGTTGTCTGTGTTTTTTTCATTTTAGTCACTGTAGTTTGTTGCAAAATCATATTTTCAAAACAAAATGAAAATTTAATATGGGAATACGTGCGTGCGTGCTAAGTCACTTCAGTCATATCCTACTCTTTGTGAGCCTATGGACTGTAGCCCTCCAGGCTTCTCTGTCCATAGGATTCTCCAGGCAAGAATACTGGAGTGGGTTGCCATGCCCCACTCCAGGGCATCTTCCAGACCCATGGATCAAACCAGCATCTCTTATGTCTCCTGCATTGGCAGGTGAGATCTTTACCATTGAGCCACCTGGGAAGCCCAGTATGGAAATACAGTAGTCTCATTGGAAGACAGAAGACGTTAGGCCTTGATAACTTAGTTGACAAGCAAGAGAACTATAAGTAGACAAGGAGAATATTAAAAGAACAATGAAATCCTAAATTAATTGAATTTTTAATGAAAACATCAGCTTGAGGTAAATTGTTTACTTGGCCTTGATTTTAAATATGTGACATACTTCTTAGGACTGTTTAGCTCACATTTCTTTTCTCTATGAGGTACGTCAAGAAATTTTACTTTGTTGTGTGCGTAGATCTGGTTTCATAGTCAGAGAAGGTTTCATTTTTATGAACCTCTCAGATGATTGCTGGGAACGGTTAACTTCAGAGCCAAACCATGTTGCATTTCTAGGGTCCCTTTTTTGGTCTCTGCCTTGGCAGCAGATGGTCTCGGTGAATTGTGGTCTTCAGTTCCAATTTATTACGTGTTCCTTTTAGCCTGTAAATTTGCTGGTCACAGATGAAAATGGAAGTCTCTGGATAGATTGTATAGTCTGATCAAAGTTGTTACTTCAGTGCCCCTGCTTTAATTTACTATGTACCAGCTTTGCCACTGGAGAAGGCAATAGCTCCCCACTCCAGTATGCTTGCCTGGAAAATCCCATGGACGGAGGAGCCTGGTAGGCCGCAGTCCATGGGGTCGCTGAGTCGGACACAACTGAGCGACTTCGCTTTGACTTGTCACTTTCATGCATTGGAGAAGGAAATGGCAACTCACTCCAGTGTTCTTGCCTAGAGAATNTGAACCAGATTGATAGGAGGCTGAGATCTAGACAAGGACAAGCCTCATTTTCAGTGTGGAGGGTGCTTTACACTGGGAAACTCTACCCAGCATCTCCCCCAGTCTGTCCCTGGGCAGGAATTTTTGCGTCTCACTGAGCTGGACTTATCAGAGCTTCAGCCACGTGTCATACATGAGTGGCCGGGGTGGGAGAGAAAAGAGCAAAAGTCTGAAGATCTGAGGTGGCGAGACCAGGGTGCCTGTGCTGCGTCCACCGTCGCGGTCAGTCCCTGCAGCCGCCTCTGCGGTGGCGCTGCTGCGCGCATACTAAGTTGCTTGTCGTGTCTGACTCTGTGCGACCCTGTGGACTGTATTTTCCAGGCCAGAATACTAGAGCGGGTTGCCATGCCCTCCTCCAGGGATGCCATGCCCTCCTCCAGGGATGCCATGCCCTTCCGACCCAGAGACTGAAACCGTGTCTCTTACATCTCCTGGAGGCAGGTTCTCTACCACTAATGCCACCAGTGCCGGACCTTTCATTATGTTAAGAACCTTGACAGTCAGACAGATTATGACGAACCTAAGGTCACTGAACTGGTAATTGCCTGCCCTGTGATGTAAACCGAGGTCTGTTTGATGCTAAAGTCCATGTTCTGTACTTTACCACACTTCCAGGATGATCTTCCCTAAAGTAATTCTGGGAAGTGTCTCAGCATGTTCAGTAATGTTCCAAGTCTTGCTTTTTCACAGATTCCCTGGACTTTGTCACCCAGTGGCTGCAAGAAGCCGCAGATGACCTTATGAGTCAGAAGTGTAAAAATGCCCTGCCGGCTGCGGGAGGGGCCGCCGGCTCTGGGGACGGTCCCCGGCTAGATCCCGTGGCCGTCCAGAACTACGCGTACCTGAAGCTTCTGAAGTGGGACCACCTCCACCGACCTTTCCCTGAAGTAGGTGCTCCAGGGCAAGCTGAATGCTCGTTTCTTTCTTGTACCGCTGAACTTCTGAAGAATAACAGTTACCGTACACGTAGCAGAAAGCTGTTCCTTTGTAAACCGTGTAATTCCTGGGTTTTTAGTTCATTCACGGAGTTGTGCTTCCATTACCACTGTTTCATTTCGGAGCATTGTCATCACCCGAAAGGAAACCCTGGACCCATTAGCAGTCACTATTCTTCCTCCTTTCTCCCCTCACCCTCATCTCTTGTCTCGATGGATTTGGCCTATTCTGGACTTTTTGTTTAAATGGAATATTACAATATTGGCCGTTCGTGTCTAGCTTCTTAGCATAAAGTTCATCCATGTTGTAGCATGTATCAGTACTTCATTCCTTTTGTTTTTTTTAAATTGTAGTAAAATATATGTAAAGTTTACGCCCCCCTCCTCCGCCCCCCGCCTTTTTTCTTTGATTGAACCCTTTGGCCTCTGGGATCTTAGTTCCCCATACCAGGGATGGAAGCCCCACTCGCTGCCTTGGAAGGCAGAGTCTTAAACTACTAGGGAAAGTTCGTACCACCTTTGAGTGTACAGTTCTGGGCATTAAGTGCGTTCACGTGACTGTGGAGCCATCACCACCAGGCTGAAACTGTGCTCTTTCAGCACTGACTCCTTCCGGTCCCCTCCCGTCTCCTCTGTGTTTCTGGATCTGACTGTTCTAGGTGCCGCATATGAGTGAAACCACACACTGATTTGTGCTCTTGTGTCTTGCTTGTTTCGCTTAGTATACTGTCTTCAATGTTCACCCATGATGTTGCTCGTGTCCGCACTTCTTTCTGAGTCTGAATTTCTTCCTTTGTGTGGCTCACCCCATTTTGCTTCATTCATCAGCTGATGGACACTTAAGCTGTCTCCATTTTTAGGCTCCTGTGAACTGTGCTGCTCTGAATATTTGTGTACAAGTTTTTGTCTAGACATGTGTTCCNTAGTATACTGTCTTCAATGTTCACCCATGATGTTGCTCGTGTCCGCACTTCTTTCTGAGTCTGAATTTCTTCCTTTGTGTGGCTCACCCCATTTTGCTTCATTCATCAGCTGATGGACACTTAAGCTGTCTCCATTTTTAGGCTCCTGTGAACTGTGCTGCTCTGAATATTTGTGTACAAGTTTTTGTCTAGACATGTGTTCCCACTTCCCTTAGGTATGTATCTAGGATTAGAACTGCTGGGTCACGTGGTGACTCTGGCGCTGCCAGACCGTTTTCCAGAGTATCCGCCTTGTTTTGTAATCCCACCAGGAGTGTGTGCAGCTGCTAATTTGTGCTGCTGAGTGTCTGCCCCGTTTTTACTCATCCTGATGAAAACCCTAACTCAGCGATGTTGCTTTTCAGTTTTATCTAAAGAAGCTGCTTCTCCTTCCATGCAGAGCCATGGTTTTTTTTTTTTTTTTTCTTCTTTGTATGTTTTTTACAATAAGTGCTTCTAACTGCCAGAATCCCTTAAGGAGATGACTAACAAGGGATTCCCCAGAAAATAGGTGGTTTGGTGTCTAGACCCCTCTTCTTTTTTGAGGGCACTCAGGCTTCTTATCTCTAGCTTTCAATCCTGCTACTTCTCTAATTTTCTTTCTCAGTTCCTTATTTTTCCTTTTAAGATGTTGTGAGCCTGAGTTTTCACCTCTTGCCTCTGAGTTCCCTGTTTCGTGCCAGACCAAGCTCTAAAGAGGGTTTTGAACCAAGGGTGGGGAAAGACTCCTTCCTGAAGAGTCACAGGCTCTCGTCTCTCCTGATGTTTTGCTTGAAAAATTGCTGTGGGGAAAACAGTGTTTTCATTGGGGATAGGTAACCTCAGAATTGATCCTTGGAAATTTTTTCCCCCCCCATAGGTAAGAAGTGGATTTATTTAAAGAGAGACACACTCCCCAGACAGAATACGGAAGGCCTGAGCAGCCCAGAGATATGGCGCGATAGTTTTTATGGGCTGGGTAATCACACTGGCTAATGAATGGGAGGATTTGCATCCTAAACCCAAGCACTGCATACTGCTAGGAGGCTTCACAGCAAGGACGCTGCTGCCATGTAACAAAGTGAAGTCAAAACAGGGACTGGTAAAGCCTCTCTGTTTGACAGTAGAGGAGTATCAGCCTTCAGAGATGGTTTTTACTTTGCAGAGAGAATTCTAGGCTAAGACTCCACATTGTTAACGTCCTGATTTGGTGCGTCGGTTTCTTATAGCAAGACCGGTCCTTAAACTTTATTTGGTTAATCTATAAAAACTCAGATCGGACGTCGTATCCCCCCAAACTCTCCATTGCCCTTTCCCTCACCCCACACAGGGGACTTTGGCCCGGCCAGACCCAGGCCTGTCTGTAAGATGGGGACACCGTCGTGGAAGTTCACTCACTGACTGCTTTCCATGTGGCGTTGGGTTACCTGTCATTCCCGCTTTTCCTGTTAGTTAGTTTTTCTCTTTTTTTATTCACTCCCCAGTTCTTGAGAGCCTCCCTTGTGCTGGATGCTGAGGGGGATACGGAGGTGAAGAAATGCATCTCATTCCTCCTTCCCTCCGCTGCCCTGGATAGAGTGGGTTTATTGAGTTCTGGCTCTGCCAGCTACTTTATATACATGGTCTTTTTTCATCTTTATTTATTTATTTTTTTTACTTTTATTGAAGTATAGTTGATTTACAGTGTTGTATTAATTTCAGGCAAAGTGAATCCGTTATACATACACATATATCCACTCTTCTTTTAACATTCTTTCCCCTTGTAGGTCATTACGGACTATTGAGTAATTACTTCCCTGTGCTATACAGTAGGTCCTTATTAGTTACCTATTTTATATATACTAGTGTGTACATGTCAATCCCAATCTCCCAACTTGTCCCGCTCCCCTTTTTCCATCTTTAAAACAGCCCCATGAAGGAGGAATCCCCGTTTTGCGTAGTTGTGGGGGCTGTGGCCACACCGCCCTCTGCTGGTCACAGCTTGAACCTGCAGCTCAGGATGATTTCTGTTGTATTCCTCGCAGACAGTTTTGATGGACCATTCTCGCTTCCAAGAGTTCCAGCTCCAGCTGGAGCAGCTGACCGTCCTGGGGGCCGTGTTGTTGGTCACGTTCAGCATGGCAGCCGCAGGGATCGCCAGCCGGGCTGANATAGCAAGACCGGTCCTTAAACTTTATTTGGTTAATCTATAAAAACTCAGATCGGACGTCGTATCCCCCCAAACTCTCCATTGCCCTTTCCCTCACCCCACACAGGGGACTTTGGCCCGGCCAGACCCAGGCCTGTCTGTAAGATGGGGACACCGTCGTGGAAGTTCACTCACTGACTGCTTTCCATGTGGCGTTGGGTTACCTGTCATTCCCGCTTTTCCTGTTAGTTAGTTTTTCTCTTTTTTTATTCACTCCCCAGTTCTTGAGAGCCTCCCTTGTGCTGGATGCTGAGGGGGATACGGAGGTGAAGAAATGCATCTCATTCCTCCTTCCCTCCGCTGCCCTGGATAGAGTGGGTTTATTGAGTTCTGGCTCTGCCAGCTACTTTATATACATGGTCTTTTTTCATCTTTATTTATTTATTTTTTTTACTTTTATTGAAGTATAGTTGATTTACAGTGTTGTATTAATTTCAGGCAAAGTGAATCCGTTATACATACACATATATCCACTCTTCTTTTAACATTCTTTCCCCTTGTAGGTCATTACGGACTATTGAGTAATTACTTCCCTGTGCTATACAGTAGGTCCTTATTAGTTACCTATTTTATATATACTAGTGTGTACATGTCAATCCCAATCTCCCAACTTGTCCCGCTCCCCTTTTTCCATCTTTAAAACAGCCCCATGAAGGAGGAATCCCCGTTTTGCGTAGTTGTGGGGGCTGTGGCCACACCGCCCTCTGCTGGTCACAGCTTGAACCTGCAGCTCAGGATGATTTCTGTTGTATTCCTCGCAGACAGTTTTGATGGACCATTCTCGCTTCCAAGAGTTCCAGCTCCAGCTGGAGCAGCTGACCGTCCTGGGGGCCGTGTTGTTGGTCACGTTCAGCATGGCAGCCGCAGGGATCGCCAGCCGGGCTGACTTCGCCGAGAAACTCAAGATGATTGTAAAGATTCTGCTCACAGACATGCATCTGCCGTAAGTGGCCAACAGGTGTGGGGGAGGGTCTTCAATGGATGGTGCGAGGCAGAGGGTGGCAGGGAGCAGGCTTGGGTGGGGGGTCTGCGGTGTGAGACAGAATCAGGGCCACTCCCCAGGGACCAAGGAAAGCTGGCTCTCCAGCGCCCGGCAGAATTTATTCAGGGTCACACGGTCAAAGTTAGAGTCAACTCTAGGGTTGCTGAGCAAGGCTCTGGGACAGTAGCTTTCAAATGCTTGTGACCAGGACGTCTAGTAAAGAAACTCGTCTTCCATGGTGACAGTGCACACTTGCACACTCACGTAACTAAAACAAAAACTTCAAAAGTGAAACTTACCCAGCTGTGCTTAATATTTCCTGATATTTCTATTATATTCTTGCTCCATTAAAAAAATATATTGGTTATTATCCAGTGTTACCCTACGTTCACCACCAACTAACAGTTTTGTCAACACAGCCCTGGGGAAAGGTCAAATTAGAGCCAAATTGCATTCTTCCAGTGTGTGTAAATGTGATTGCAGTTTTCTGCCCTTTGCACACTCCTCATAGACGTTCTGTGCTGGGTGCGAATGGGTTATTTATCAACCAGCCGCAGTCCCCGCTTGTGTGAGGGCAGCTGCTGTGAGTGCTCCTGCAGTGAAGCCAGGTTAGGTGACTTGTGTGGTTTCCACCTTTTAGAATGGTTCTAAATAAAGCTGCTAATGGTAAAGAGCCTGCCTGCCAGGGCAGGTAGACAGAGAGATGCGGGTTCAATCCCTGGGTCGGGAAGATCCCCTGGAGGAGGGCATGGCCACCCGCTCCAGAATTCTTGCCTGGAGAGTCCCATGGACAGAGGAGCCTGGCGGGCTGCAGTCCGTAGGTTCACACAGAGTCGGACACGACTGAAGCGATTAAGCACTCACACAAATAAAACTGTCTGACGAGGTCCAACTTAGAGGATTCTTCAAGGGGAATATCCACAAACCTCCTCCTTACAAAGTGGAGAAACTGGCTGCTGAGTTTGCACACAGCCTGAGTGTGTTCAGTGCCACGAGGGTTGTGTACATGAGTCATGAGCTGGGCCTCAACAGTCGTGACTCAGGCCTCAGGGTGTTTGCTGAGGCGAGGCCTGGCCTGAGGCCCTTGCGCAGGTGTCGCCCTGGGCTGTCGCCCAGGTCCCCCACCAGTGAAACTGCTCTGCCACAGCTCCTGAGCAGTGGGGCCTGTCTGGCGCTCCCTCAGAAGGCCAGCCCTGGCGTGTCCACCCTGGCCTCAGCGTCAAGTCCCAGGGCTCGGATGTTTGCTCTAGATCCAGGGCAGAGGTGATTGCTTTCTTAGAAAACACCCACCACCACGAGGGCTCCCCCCGGAGATGTCAGGGGAGCCTGGGAGCCCCAGGAAATTGAGGTGTGAATTTTAACTCTAAGGTTTCAGTTCTGTTTCTTCTTTGAAAGTAGTTAATACACCGTGTTTCAAAAGCTAAACAGACAGAGTGGTGTCCAGTGAAAACTTTGTCTCCTGCTACCACATTTCTGGTTGTTGGTATTGCTCCGGGGGTGTCCAGGTCAGGCCTCGGTCAGTTCCAGCCTTATTTCACCACAGATGCGAGCAAGAGTTAGACCAGGTGTAACCCTCCCCTCCCCTCCCCTCCCCTTTCTCTTAGAAGCTCCCCGAGTCGGGTGGACACGGTCTGAGAGGCTTGGGCAGGGAGGGTCATCGTTTCCCCTGAACTGGCCAGTCCACAAATGGGTCGCGGGGGCCGGGGGCTGAGGGGACCGTGCACTCGGTTCATGGGCCCTCCCTTCCATGCTTCTCCTTCCCTTCTCTGCTCAAGCTCCTTCCGCCTGGAGGACGCCCTGACTGCCGTCGGGGAGAAGGTCTGCCTGGAGGTGAGCAGCTGCCTTTCCCTGTGTGGCCTCAGCCCCCTCACCACGGACAAGGAGGCCGTGCTCAAGGGTCAGATCCAGGCCGTGGCCAGTCTCGACAACCCCATCCGCAGGATCGTGGGTACGTCTGCAGGGAGTCGGGGCCGGGGATGTGCCTGCGGTGGGCTGGTGGACATTGCAGAGGGTTTGATGGATGATGAGTGCTGATGGATGAGGAGGGGGATTAATCATCACCGTGCGGTGAGGGCGACCCCAAGTTCGGGACAAGCGACCGGCAGCCAGCACTGTCCTGAGAACTCTGGCTTTGGAATCCCGGGTCTCGGTTCAGGACCCTGCTCCAGCACTGTGAGGTAGTGGGGAATATCCGTGCTGGTCTCTGCCCCTGGTTCCTGGCACAGAGCTCCCGAGACTCTGGTGGTTTCCTCCGTGAGAAGAGCACTAGGAGCACCTTTTATTTGAATATTTAGTCTTTTTCCCAGTTCTTCTTCCGGAGCTCCTGCAGCCTTTGGAATTTCCTGGGGTTTGGGGAGCATCTTTTGTTCTGAAGAGGTGACTCTTTGGACTCCCTCTTGGGGGCTGGTCCCCCAACAGGCCAAGCCATGATTAGAAGTTTGGAACTTTCAGCCCTACCCTCTGTTCTCCAGAGAGAGAGGAGAAGGACTAGAAATGCCTGCAAGATGAACCCTTCATGAAAAATCCCGGAAGTACAGGGTTTGGAGAACTTCCGGGTGCGGGAACACATCCATGTCGTGGGGCGGGTGGTGCGTGCATCCCTGCTGCTCGAGAACAGAGGTTCTGGCCCTCGGAATTCTCCCCGCCTCACCTCAAGATTGTCTTCACGGTTCACTTGTATCCTCTATCAGAGCCTTTATTATGTAATAAACTGGTGAAACCGCCCTGAGTTCTGTGAGCTGCTCTAGCAGATCACAAATCCACGGGAAAGGATGCCACGTGAGCCTCCGATGTATAGTCAAGTCAGACAGAAGTGGGGGGTGACCTGGGGACCTACTCCTTGTGGTGGATGTCTGACGTGGGCATCAGTCTTGCGGGCCTGAGCCCTTAACCTGTGGGAACAGAGGCTATGTCCAGGTGGTGTCAGAACTGAGTAAGATTGTGGGACACCCAGCTGGGGTCCCAGACAATTGTTTGGTGGTGGGAACCCCTCTCCCCAGATCTGGAGTCAGAAGTGTTTTGAGGGGCTTCCGTGGTGGCTCAGATGGTAAAGAAGTCTGCAGTGCAGGAGACCCCAAGTTTGATCCCTGGGTTGGGAAGGTCCTCTGGAGGAGGGCATGGCAACCCACTCCAGTATTCTTGCCTGGGAATGCCCACGGACGGAGGAGCCTGGCGAGCTGGAGTGCATGGGGTCGCGCAGAGTCAGAGATGACTGAAGCGACGTAGCACGTGTGCCTGGTGGTCCAGTGGTTAAGACTGCACACTTCCAATGCTTCCGCTGCTCGGGGCACAGGTTTGATCCCGGGTAGGGGAACTAAGATCCCACATACCGCAAGGCGCGGCCAAAAGAAAAAGACACACAAAACAAAACCCGGAAGTGTTTTGGACGTTGTAGCAGGGCAAGGGTGAGGAGAAGCACAGCTGTAGTACAAGACTAGGATGGGTTTTCTATGCACGTACTTACTGTGTGGCTTGAGCAAGTGATGTGATACTTGAGATTCTTCATCTCTAAAAAGCGAGTAATACCAGCACCTCTAGGGTTGCTAAGAGGACTGCAGGTGATCATATTAAATATAACTAAGGTCCTTACTGCCAAACTTGGCAGCACATAGTGAACACTCTGCAACGAGTCACAATTATTAGAACTATTACTGTGCTATATGAGCTGTTACTTTCCATCATCACTGGTTGATTCTGTTTACTGGTTGATCAAGGAACACATCTAATATTTAATTTTTAGGATTATTGTTACTTGATTGTGAAGTCCTTCCTCAACTTCTTTATGAAATCAGATAGCTGTTCATCTTATAAAATAATGAAAAGTTAGCAGGCTTCAGGCAAAAGCAGAATGATCCGTGGGTATCAGATTCTGGGTAGAGGCTGAACCAGCGATATGGGTGTGCTGCTAATACCAGCATTTTTTTTTCTTTATTCTTGGGTAATATTTTATGATGGAGAAGGAAATGGCAACCCACTCCAGTAGTCTTGCCTGGAAAATTCCATGGACAGAGGATCCTGCCGGGCTACAGTGCATGGGGTCGTGAAGAGTTGGCTGCTACTGAGCGACTAACCAAAATATTTTATGAAAAGAAAGAAAGTTAGTCCCTCAGTCCTGTCTAACTCTTTGTGACCCCGTGGTCTGTAGCCCGCCAGGTCCATAGAATTCTCCAGGCAAGAATACTGGAGTGGGTTGCCATTCCCTTCTCCAGGGCATCTTCCTGACCCAGGNCGGCCGTGTCTCTGCCTCTGCCCTTACCAGTTCAACGTTCTGGAATGCTCCCTGATGGCTGGGAGAGCTCCTCTTCTTTCCTGAAGGCCCTATTTGAGTTCCTCCTTTTAAAGGAGGGTCTAGACCTCCATTGCACTGGCATCCTCTGGTTTCTCTTTCCCAGGGCACCTTGGACTCTGCTTCCTGCTCATCTTCTCTTCATACTTCCTTCTCTCTTGTGGGACCATAAGCAGCAGGGGAGCTGGGACACCCACCTCTGTTTATCCTCCTACTGAATGGAATGATGGATGCCTCGGTGGTCCTCGGTGTGATTTTTCAGCTTCTCCTGCCAGAGGCAGGTCTGGACAGCGGGCCTTGCAAGCAGGAAGGGCATGGTTGTGCAGGGAGTGTGCTGGGAGGTCAGTGTGGGTTCTGTAGGGGGTCAGCTCACACCCACACTCTCCACCCCTGTGTCCCTCATCCTTCTCCCCAGAGAGGAGCAAAGGTCCCTGTAGGACTGCGTCCTTCCTGGACCCTGGGCCTGGCCATCTGCCCTTTTTTCTCTTTCCTTCATTCTCAGTCAGCAATTTCATCCCCTCCCACAGCTGTAGTTAATCCTCCTCCCACTATCTGAGCTGGGAAAATGAGCTCTGGAGAAGTCCCATGAAGGCGAGGAGTCCTCAAGGGGCAGCCCACATGGGTGTGCATTCTCTTTCTCTGTCTCTCTCTCTCTCACACACACACATACACATGCATTCACATGCTTCCAGGCACCATTACAGTGACCCCATCGTGAGGACCACAGTGAAGTGGGGCAGCAGCGGGAAAGAAAACAGTAGAATGTCTGGCCAAGGCTTTGGGAACATGCTTTCCTCGTCACAGAGGGTCCCCCAAATAGCAGGAGTCCGCTGGGGCTGCTCTCCAACCCCTCTTCTAGAGCAACCCCCCCCCAGTGCCAGTGACAAGCGCTTGGAGACAGGGAGAAGCACAGGCTTTCTGTGCCCCCTTAGCATCCAGACCCCAGGACCAGGTCCCTGTCTCTGCCTAGTGACTGCTTGTTCCTTGGGAGACTGTCTCCTCTCCCCTAGTGAACTGTAAGCTCCACGAAAGCAGGGACCAAGCCTTTGTCCTGTGGGTGTTCCACCTCCCTCACTTCCTTTATCTATATAGGAAACTGCACGTAGTAGGCATTCAGCAAATGCCCAGTGAAGTATGTATAAACAAATGCAGGGAGAACCTGGGAAGACATTAGGTAGTGACTAGGTGAGTGTTTTATGTACATGAAACATTTATACAAATGGATTTCATAGAAGGCCTGCTCTGTGCCAGACTTAGTTCTGGGAGCGTGGTGACAAGCATTCTATCCAAAGCAAGGACATATTGGCCTTATTTTACAGGTGACANTGGGATTTTCCAGGCAAGAGTGCTGGAGTGGGTTGCCATTTCCTTCTCCAGGGGATCTTCCCGACTCAGGGATCAAACCCGGGTCTCCTGCAGTGCAGGCAGACACTTTACCGTCTGAGCCACCTGCCAAAACTAGAATGCTGTCAGAAGTGGGATTTATAAAAAGAGAGTGACATGAATCAGTGTTTTTTAATGTTAGATTTTTCCACCCCAGGCCTGCCTTAGTTACAGTTTCATCTTTGGATTCCTCAGGGGGAGCCTCCTGATGTTGCAGGGCCCTCTAAGACCATTGTCGTCAAGTGGGGTGTGGATGCGGGAAAGGGCTGAGAGGAGACCGCTGGCTACCACGCTGCTCCCTTGGTTCTGCCAGCTAAGTTGTTTAGCCACAGCCAGTGGCGGTGTGTTCACACTGGAGAAGGTTCCCTAGTTGAGGGGGGCGTGAAGTTTGCAAACACTTATTCAATATAAATGCCCCTGTTGCCTTTGTAATAAAATCTGCAAGGTTGCAGCTTGCACACACTCATTTTTGGCAGCTGAGGCTACACCGGAAGGTATAGCACTATCACAGGGGTGAGGGTGAGGAGCTAAGAGAGCATCAAACTAAGTGATTCCAGGGAGTAGGACAAGCTGCCCTCAGCCACGTGAGCTTCAGTGCAGGCCACGGACAAGGAGGCTCAGGCTTCTCTCATGGGCTTTGTGGGAAACACTAGACCACAGGTTAGCAGTGCTGGGACCGTCTTTCTTTCTCCTCTTTTTGGAACTTGCATTTCTTGCTTTATTTTTCCTCCCACTTTTTATGTGATCTTCAACACTGGCTAATGTTGGTCTCTTTGCGCCTTGCTCCTCTGAGAGCAGAGCCCGTCAGCACCCTAGACTCTCCTTAATCATCCATACGTTTATCCTTGCTTCCCAAGTATATAATTTGGGACATTGCCTGGAGGCTGGGTCTCCAGGTGGCAGGCACTGGGTGCTAGGGAGAGAGCGACAGACAGGAGGAGCTTGGTCCCACCCCGTGGAGGGAACGTTACCAAAGAGATGAATGTTCAGAAGGGGAAGGTGCCCCAGGGTGATCAGGGAAGACTTTCTCAAAAAGGTGATGTTTAGGCTAACAACTGAAGCATAAACAGAAGTTCGTAAAGTCGCCCTGACTAGGAAACAAACATCTGCTTTCTCTTCAATCACAGATTCCCGAATCCTGACCTTCTTAGACACCTACCTTGCCTCAAGTCATCAGAAGCCGTCACCCATAGCCCCTGGGGGATTGGGTCCAATTCAAAAAGAGCTGGAGGAAGTTGCCGTTAAATTCGTGCGCCTGGTCAACTATAACAAGATGGTGTTCAGTCCCTACTATGATGCGATCCTCAGTAAGATCCTCGCCAGATCCTACCACGTATAGTCCCTGTAGCAGCAGTATTACTTGCTCGACCTGTTCTCAGCTGTGATGTGGCTTTGGAAAATGGCTATTTAGTACATTTCTGTTTAATAGCACTGATTCCAAAAGGAAGAATATTGTGTTTCAATGTTGAGAAGACTTGTTGGAAAATGCACTGAATTCTCTCTTGGGGGTTTGTATTTATGAGTGCAAGTTTACAAATCAGAGAGGCTGTGGTCCTGAGTTCCATAGGTAGCACTCAGCTTTTAACAGGACTTTCCTGTGTCTACACCCCCAGTGTATCATGGTCGTAGCTGCCTGTCCCCCGCTGGAGTCTGAGACCGCTCTTCTGCCATCTGGGTTGTTTTTCTTATAGACACCCGAGAGTATCTGACAGCCACCCCAGAGTGAAAGAAGCCAAGCCATGATGCCTTTAGACTCGTCCCTCTCTTACTCAGCCCACCCCTCCTCCCTTCAGGTATTTTATGTTAGAAGAACTTTGTAAATCTTACTGCCTCCCATCTGCCCTCCTCGATCCCCAATTATTTATTGCTTTCTCCCTTCCTGGCCTAGCCAGAGCCCTAGAACCTTTCATTCTAGTTGAGTTATTGATATTTGATTTTAAAAAGCTTCCTCTTTTGTACAAAATTACTTCTGAACCTGGATGATGGTGTTTATGGGATGTAGAGAAAGGAAAATTCTTTGATTTTTATGTCTTGAAAGTTGAGGAATTTTTAAAAAAATAATATGTTAGTGTAATATAAAAGAAGACAGATATCGGAAGTTTTTACTGAAAAGTTCACTCTGATACAACACCTCGGGGTATTGACTGAATTTGAATTCCAGAATTGGATTTAAGTGTTTTCAGATAAAATAGCATAAGCTCACTTACTTCTCAGGTAATGAAGTTATAGGAAATCTCTGGGTTTTGAGCAGTATTTATCTAGGAACTTGAGTGACCAGAGTTCCTGACATATCCTGTGGCTAAAAGGGTAGCTTGGGATCTCGTAGATGACCTGTTTTGTTAAAAATTAAATGTGTATCTTAGATAGGGACGTTATGTGAGAAAGTGAACTGTGAAGTTATTGGGGTGATCCCCAGCTGCCAGAACCACAGGGGTGGCGTCATGCAAGGAATCCCTTCATTCAAGCCCAGAAGGGCAGGGGTGGAGCTGGGGACAGGGTTGGGGAAACATCCACCCGGTGGACCGGCTAGTGATACCAGGTTCCAGAGGAGCTACTGGTTATACTGGGAGGGATGTGATTTCTCCATCTATTGGCTTCAGAGTGCACTCTAATATTTTTACTTGCAGTCAGAAATGTATGCTGGGTTCCATGGTCAGAGGTCATATTAGTAATAAAGTTTAGTCTCAAGGACAAATCCTCCCTGGTTTCCTGGGAAGAGGTTAAAAGCTCAGTAAGTAGAACTTTTAAAGAATAAAACCACATCTTCTGTAGCGCCTTCAGTGAGGTCACCTCTGGAATTGTTCCTGGAGGTCAGGCTGCCGTGGCAGCTGTGCTCACTGGTCAGAGAGAATGCGGTTCAGCGGGCGGGGTGGGGAGGGCACTCGGGCTTGCCTCCACCTCAGTGTTCAGGGGTTCCCCACTCCATCCCAGGATGTGGGAGAGGGGTGTAAGCCCCACAGATGCCGGGCGGGTCACCACCTCCTGTAGTCATTTCCCCTAAATCTCGAGTTCTTCATTCTGCTTTCTTTTGTAAGAATTAACTCTTAGTAGAGTTTTTTCCCCTCATGGGTTCCTACATGGATAGAGTGACGTTTGGACAGTTTGAAATCTTGAGCCCGTGTAACAGGGAGCTTCACAGACTCCTGTGGCTCCCACTACCTCAGTGTCCCCTGGTGGAATTCTGCAAGAGCCAGAATGAAGACAGTGTAGTTCAGAATCACGCTATTCATATTGAATCGTTTTGCTGTTGCTCTTTGAAGATAAGTGAGCTAGTTTTTCTTCCTGGAATCTCATAGGATTATCACTAAGGGCCAGGAAAATTCGTTTAGTTATTTAGCCACTCAGGAAATGTCTGCTAAGCATCTACTTAGAACTCCCCCACCACAGGGTATTTTGTCCCTCCAAGACAAAATACCTTTGGCATATAAATTATCCTTCAGAATTGAACTGGTTTTATATATATACTGCCTGTTGATTGGATTTGACATGGTTCCCTGCCTAAAAGGGTTTGTGGAAAACATATCTTTAGGGAAGTGCTAAGTTTATTTGGCAATAGTACTTCACTACAAGTGGGTAGAATGAGCCTTGAGAGCTGGGTTGCTATCAGCAGGTCAGTTTAATTTCTCTGATAGTTTCCTAAATGAATGAGTGAGTGAGTGAATAAATGTCTAGAAGTCAGCTGTCAGTTGATTAGGTGACTAGTGGTTGGGGTCTCCCTGTATGTATTTTTCTTTTTAATCTCATTAATTCTAAAGCAAGCTGTAAAATGTGATTGTTCATGTTATGTAACCCTATAAATATACTTCAGGTAAGAGTTACACTGATATATCTTACTGATTAATGCAGTGGACAGGTATATAGGAACTTTTTCTCTGTGAAAAGTTATTAAAAAGTTTGACTCAATAGGCGTATAACGTGCACATTACTGGCTGACAATTCTGAATGGCTTATTTAGCAGTTCTGTTTTTGTGGCTTATTTTAATTTCTCCAAAGTCTTAAGATTCCTAGGAATAGAGCAGCCTAATTTCCTGCTGAATTTCAGGGGAGTGAATAGGTGTTTGCTGTTTGATCTTCCAGTGATCTTTTGACATGCCCTGACTTGTATGTAATTTGTATTTCTTTTGAGGCAGAATAGTAGACTGGGAAGACTAAGAGCTGTCAAGAAACCAGAGTTCTAATCCCATTTCTGTCGTGTGATTAGCTGGAGCAAATCAGGACCCATTTTCAATACCCATAAAATGAAAGGACTAGAAAAGGGCCTTTCAAGTCTGACATTCTGTGATAAATTTGACTGGAATAACTGAAGTAGACTGCGGTTGGACTGTGCAGAAAGATCCAAACTTAGAGGAAGATCTGGGTTTAGTCGTTCCTCTGTTGCCTTCTTGCAAGGTTCTGTGATATTGGGCTTCTCCTTCAGTTCAGTTCAGTCGCTCAGTCGTGTCCGACTCTTTGCGACCCCATGAATCGCAGCACGCCAGGCCTCTCTGTCCATCACCAACTCCCGGAGTTCACTCAGACTCACGTCCATTGAGTCAGTGATGCCATCCAGCCATCTCATTCTGTCATCCCCTTCTCCTCCTGCCCCCCAATCCCTTCCAGCATCAGAGTCTTTTCCAATGACAAGAATACTAATTCACACTTCCTATGAGGATTAAACTTGATAATGGATATTAGAATGCTTTGTACACACAAAAGAACTATAAATGGCTTTATTAGCAACAAAGGAGCGTATTGTAACCTTTTTGCCTGTAAGTGATGACAGATTTGACTGCCAGTGCTCAGCCTCCTTCAGTCAAGCACGTTTGACAGGCCTTTAGGGAAGGTTTTCCTCCTGTCCTGTCCCAAGACTGTTATTTTCTTTTATCATCTCTTCTGTACCAGAGCTGAAATCTTACTTCTCTTATATGCTGCCACTCACCTGCACTCCAGTGATTTCTCACTTCCACCTCCATATTATTTAAAGTAAATGAATGGAAGACTGAATGGCAGTGGATGATAGGCTATGAAACTCATATTAAGAGGCACTATCATTGAAAACCTAAATAAAGAATTACAATGATGTTTGCAGTTGTGTATTTATATTGAGTTTTATATACTATTTTAATGGTTTACTTTTTTTTTTAATGGTTTGCCTTCTTATTCATTTTTCAAAGCACCTTCATGGGATAGGGAAAGGGGAAACTTTTAAGCCTGAAAATCCTCTGTTAACCTATCGAATGTTCACTGATACTTTCAGAAAAAGCTAGAGTCCTAGAAATGTGTCAGAAACCTGAGCAGGCAGAATTTTACTTAAAACTGTCTTTAGTGTGGATTTCTGTCTTACCTATGTTGCCTTCTGAACTAACTTATAGTTTAGAAGGCCTGATCTGATGGAATTTCACTTAATTTAGAAATCAGTTGTGTCTGGTGTTGTATCAATAGTCAGACTTCACCATTTTTTGTATTTGTTTTATCTGAACTAAGCCTAGCTTCCCTGGTGGCTCAGGTGGTAAAGAATCCGCCTGCAATGCAGGAGACGTGGGTTTGATCCCTGGGTAGAGAGAAGGAAATGGCAACCCATTCCAGTATTCTTGCCTAGGAAAATCCCATGGACAGAGGAGCCTGGCACGGGCTACATGGGGTCACAAAGAGTCAGACATGACTTAGTGACTAAACAACCACCTATCTGAACATTGAGAATCTTTAAGTGCAACTTTTGACTTAAAAGCAACCTTGAAATCAAAGTAACACTTTTTTTCCTTTCACATTCTCATTGCCTCTGCTTTCTAAAGTACTGCCTGCGGTGGGCTCAAAGCAGAAATTTGGTCATGTCTTAGGGAAGAAAATTTAGTACAAGGAATTGGTTTTTGTAGCTTTTATTCCCAGAGCTGATAAGCTAACTTCTATTAAATATTTAAAGTTTTACCTAAATCAGTAATATGGTAACTGAGTTTTGTTAACCTGGCATGAATTAACCATTCAAGAATTCTGAAATTTGTATTAAATAAAATATAACTGTACTTGCTGAATATCACAGTCAAGTAAGAACTACCAACTTTAATGACTTTGCTTTGGGAATTGAAATGTAAAAACCAAAATTTATGAACATGGTGATTTTAATTTTACTATCATGCACATCAACTCTTAGTTTTACATATTAAGTATATGCCAGTAGAGGATTATAAAATTACCAAATAAATTCACAGTTATCTCCCAAGGTCAGCATGCTGACAAAGTGGTTTTATATTTTCATTCTTTTCCAGTAGTACAATTTGATCACGTTTATATTTACTTTAGCTATAACCTTTTACTTTATGTGGCTACATAGATAAAACCTCTTGTTTGAAATTTAGTGCTAAAAGCCAGAGTTTGACTGATTTTTGTTTAGGAAGGATATATGGTCCTTAAATTTTATCCAGTTCTAGAATTGTGGGGAGATGCTATCATTGTTTTTATGACGAGGAAAGATATGAATATCTTTTGGTAATTTCTCTGCTTACAGCAATATGGATATATGAATCCTTGGACATGTAGGACTGGCTATATATACCACAGGAGTCTGCACATAGAGTTCCAAAAGTGAGTTCAGATTTCTAACATCATGCTACTTGATGTTAGATGAAGGAATTATCAAACATTCACACAGAATCAAAAACCAAAAGTGCATATATATAGACAGAACATTAAGTTCTACATATATATATACATACATACATATATATATAGAATATTCAGAAAAAGTTTTCTTCTTAATAAATAATTTATTTGAAGTTTAAATGTCATATAATTTCTAGAGGAAAAAATCTTAGAAATAAATGCAGTAGGAGCAATTATAATACATATAAATGGTCTTACAGTCCTTAGTCCCAGAGAAGACAATGGCAACCCACTCCAGTGTTCTTGCCTGGAGAATCCCAGGGACAGAGGAGCCTGTTGGGCTGTCGTCTGAGTCGGACACGACTGATGCGACTTAGCAGCAGCAGCAACAGTCCTTAGTAGCACTTTTCACCAAGGTAGGTAGGGGTGTGTATGTGTGTTTTCTTGTTACAATGCTTAAAAAAAAAAAAAAAAAAAGGCTCATTTTCCTTGCATAATCATATGGCTTTGTTTGCTCATATGGAAACACTCTTACAGACCATTACAGGTATTTGAAATCAGTTTGTCGTCTTTAATACACTACCCAATGATAGCACTCCAGGAAAGAGTCCACATTTTTATATTTTAAAGTCTGCTATATGGTACTACTTGTGCCTTTCAGATTGTATTGTTGATAACCATGATACTAAAAAGAAAACCCACACAGCTTAAAAATGATACTTAACAAAATCTGAGGTAGAGCTGACTTTAAGGAAATTTTACTCAGCTTTACTGGTAAAATATTGGAGACACACTTTTGATCAACTTAGGTAAGTATAACCTTGCTACATATAATTTATATGAGAAACTAATATATCTTCATTTGTAGAAATATTTGAAGCTGAAATTTAATCACACTTGAATTCAAATTCTAAATTGTGTACTCAATATGTAAGATTGTCTCTTTATAGCCTTACTACTTTTCCTCTTTTTTTTTGTGGGGGGGGGGTCCTTATTTTTAGCCTTTATTCTGAATCACNTAAATTTTAATCTTTTTTGAATTTTATTTCTTATTTGTGTTTTTTATATTTATGTTTTTCTTTTTTTTGCTTTTCTTCTTTTCCTCTTTTTTTTTTGTGGGGGGGGGGTCCTTATTTTTAGCCTTTATTCTGAATCACAATCCTCAGGGCTCAACTTGTTTTTGGTCTAGTTTTCTAAAAATGAGCCTAGCAGAGGTAATGCTCCTAACAAAGAGCAAAATAATTCTTCTGACTTATTTTTAAGGATAAATTTTTGTTCACTGTAATCAGTTTTTGGTTACTTGGCCAGTTTGTTTTTTTTTTTTTTTTGATAGGTAAGAAGTGGATTTATTCAGAGCTAAACACACTCTACACACTGAGTGTGGACCATTGCAGAAGGCCAGTGCAGCCAGCCAATAGTTTTTCTTTAATGCTATCTTTGCTTAGCGCTTGAAAAAAAGTTCTTGGACGTTGAAATACATGTGAGAGCAAGACAGTGAGTGAGTGTTTAAAGGAACCCACACTTATGTCACTTTTAAGAGAGACGAAAGATAAAATATCTCAGTCTCCCTCAGATTTAATTTGGGGAAAATGCATTCATATTTGAGGATTTCTAAAATGTTTAATTTACCTCATTTTTTTAAAAAATTTACCTCTTAAAAATGGATCCTTCATGATTTCAAACAGTAGCAAAAAGACCAGGAAAGGACAATAGTTGTTATGTATGGTAAATACAAGGTGACTTTTCTTGTATTGTTGACATTTCTTTTTAAACTGTATTGGCTAAATAACATAAGCTGCTATTTCAAATGTGAAGGAAAGCAGCACCAGGAGACATGACTTTTTTTTGAGATCCTTTTATTTTTTAAAGGATTGTTTTAAAATGTTAAACTACAAAACCGATTCCGTACATTCTGCCATAAATAAAACGAACAATAAGGCAGGACTCTACATAAGCAAACCAAAAACAGCTGTTTTCAGAAAATGTGATAAAATGCTTTACAATCATAAGCCATCCAGTTTTTAAAATAAAACTGTTGAAAACCCACAAGTCTTCAAGTGGTACATACAAGACACCCTTGAAGTGGGAACAAAATGTGGTTCTGCCACTTAGTACTGTTCTCACACTTTTTTGCAAACCTAATTCTGCTTAGAGCATAGGTCTGTTCCAAATCCTAAAATTCACGTAGGTTGGTTGGTTGTTCTCAAGAACCCTATGATAGAGGCACCAATGACAATACAACTTTGTTTCCAAGAACCTTGTAACAAAGCATTGTCTCTTTAAACATATGACTTAGAGGCAAAAGGATAAGAGTTTTCTTCCGAGGCAGGTGCTACACCTGCTTCACCGAATTCGCTTCTGCTGCCTTGCTCTGTAAATGTCATGAACAGGGGGAACCACAGCTCCCTTTTCCTCGTCTTCATCTGAATCCTCGTTGGGCCTTTTGACAGCCTTTGTGAGCACTGCATTACTTTCCACTGGGCCATTGCCTTCTACAGCTAGCTCTGGGGCTCCTCCAGTAATGATCCTCACAGCTTCTTCAACTGCTATTGAAGCAAAACAAAAGGACTATTGGAGGGTGTTTACAAGTATGCTTCTGTGTCATTCACTTGGTTATACAGCAGAAACTAACACAACGTTGTAAAGTAACTATAGCCCCAATTTTTTTTTTAAAAAAGGTATGCTGTGAAGGAATATATATGTTCTACTTTGGATACTTTATCATTTTGTAGCCTCCTATTAGCAAATTCTGAGACAGTACCACCGATACTAAATAAAGACAAAAAACTAAGGCTAAAATTAATAAAGTTTTCATAAGCAAAATCTGATAGTGCATGTTCACATGAATAGAAAAGCTTTTTATGATATTTTTCTTAGTAGAATTAGAACATGAACTGGCCTCTCTGTACCAAAGAGGGTTTGGACCCCTGCGAGGTGTCACTGTATTGCTGCAAGGTGGCTAGCAGGTTTTGGAAACTTCAGTGGCGATCTCTCTTGTCTTGGAGACAATAATGTGAAATCCACTCTAAAAATGGAGCCTCATCACTTACTATTTGGTATCTTGCATCTTCGGAAAATTTCCATTAGTTCATCCACTTGTACAAAAGGACCCTATTTTGACACAAAGAAAACTTAATCCCTAATAATCTAACGAGTTAAAATAGCCCCACTTTGTATTTCCCATGATAAAAGAGAAAAAGTACATAATTACTATATTTACCCATAGAGCAAATGTCTGTCATGAAAATGGTGAACAAACCTGGAAACAAATAGGAGGAGGGAGAAGTTTCATTAAAACAACTGCTGCAGGTGGCACTGGGAACACTCCACCAGGGACAGGGTGTAAGCCTGGAGCTATAAGAGAAAGGAATAGAGGAATGGGACGGAAGAACTTCTATACATGTAATAACTAACAAATAATTTGTACATAAATTACTATGTACAAAGAGTCTTTGTTCGGGACATCTTAAAATGTTTTTAGTGTTTTATATGTTTGACCAAACTCAAGTGGGTGAGACAGTGAAAGCAGTCTCAACCTCATGGCCACTGAGGGGCAGAAAAGTAAACAAGTGACTTTGCATAAGATGACCCAGAACCTGAGTTAGTCAGTTTTTGTCAAAGATTATGTCTAAGCCTCACAAGTCATTTTTTCAGCAAGCCCATTTAAAGTCAGTTATACAGTAACATATTTCATTTTAAGGGCCTTGTTCAAATAGAGTTCAGAGACTACTACATATTAGTAAGTATAAACAATACCAAATATCACCAAAGTAAGTTTCCAGATGTGCAGGTAACCTGTATGTAGCGGCATTTCAGAAAAAACTTACATATCACTGCCAAATGCATTACTGCAATCTGGATCAGTGAGGTTTTTTGTTTAAGACATTTTAAACTCATCTTGATTCAAAGATTATAGCCAAATCACTTGTCATTATTGACCCTGAGTCTAATTATTAACCTATAATGGAAAGGTCACATTAGTTTGCCCCCTCCAACCCCCACACACCTCTGGATTTAAACCAACAAACAAACTGAGGTCTCAGTACTGGATCTAAAGTCATGGCTTACGTGCTAAATGTCGTGGCTGAAATGGAATCATCTGCTGAGTGTCTGGTTTAGGGTATTCTGGTTTTCTATCCACTTCATCTTTCAGAACAGGCACTATAGAAGGAGCTACAACTGGGTCTGGAATTATAGCTGCTAGCTTAGCACGGGAGACATCCTGAAAATGCAGAACACAAGAATCCTAAACCTGAAAAGGACTTACAGAGTAGAACTGTGCAATTCTACACTCCTGAGGATACACTAAGTAACTGGGTTAAAACCACAGCGAGAATGGAGAAAGAAAAGCGAGAACTTCCATGACAGTGAAGACTGACAAGTGTTAAGAGTCCTTAGACTCAGTGTCACCAGGTGGGACATTTGCAGGATCCTTTTGTAGGTAACACATACCGGGTAGATGTATATACCTGGTAGGTAATAGACACTAGGTAGAGGTGGGGTAATTTGGAAGGAAATCTGCAGTTTTAGATATTTTCTGATATCTCCTTTCCACTAAAACTGAACATCATCCATTGGTTCTCTAAGTGAAGAAGCTGATTAAGTAAGGTGCTCTTTCATGAAACCTAACAAAGCTTATCACTTACGTTAGTTCGTAAGATTTTGCTAATGAAATGAAAAATTATTCCCAGCATACTGTTAGAGGGGAGAAGTAATGTTTGTTGAGTAATCACTGTTTGTCAGTTTTTGCCATTCATTCACTCCTTGAGGAGGTAGATAGGATCACCTCCATTTTACAGAAGGGACTAACGCTCAAAGAGGTTCTGCTGTCTCCAAGGTTATATGGCTAAGAAGCAGACAGAGGAGTTGAGAGCACAGGCCTCTCTGACCTCACACCCACTGTCTTCTTTTCAGTGTCCTAGCAATGCCTGCCAGGGCCGAGAGCAACTCTGAGAGAGCCTCTTTTGCCAGCATCAAGGATATAAGAGAATTTCATGTTCTCAAAACTTGCTCATATGCAGTTGGTGGCAAATCTAAATGAGGACACCCACTGAGAATTGCTTTTATCCTCTCTTTCCCACCTTCACTTATGTGCCACACACAAAAGCATAATGATCCTTCCCCAATACACAGAATATAAACAGAAATACAAGATGGAAAATTCATGAAGATATTTTCATTAACTTCCTTAATTTCCATTTTCAACTTGGCAAAGTTGAAACAGTCTAAAGATTCCAGAAAACAGTCTTAAAAATGCCTTTGGCTTTTCATTAAGAATTCGTTAAACCAGGAGCAGAATCCCCTCATCCTTGAGCAGTAACCCTAGTTCAGAATAGGAATATGGGGCTGGCACACAACTGGAGGTTCCATTAATGAAAAGGTCTGAAGTTTACTTTAATCTGGTTCAGACACAAGACCAGTGAGACTCAGGCTAAAAGAGGGCAGTGAGGAAAGGAAGAATGATGGTGAGGAACATCCTAATGCTGGCTGGCTTAAGGAGACCAATCAATCCAGGACTCTTGTGGATATAGCTTCCCCTTGGATTTTCATCTGGTCTTTGTTCACCTGACACAGAAAAATCAAGCAATGATAGAGCAATGGTTTTCTCACCAAGGGCTATTTCTAGGCTATTAATCTTTCCTTTTGGCCTGAATGAGTTCAGGTTCCAGATCTGTTTTCTTAATGATGCAGTAGTCCAAATAGAGGAGTTCCATTCCTAGATAAGCTGTTGAGTTGATGAAAAAGTTTGTTCCAGTTTTGTTCCAGAAATGGAACGAAATTTTTGTCCGATGAAATAATTTCCTAAAGGCCTCCACTGAAGGAGCCCTATTTAAAGATACAAACACTTCAAAGAAATTTATGGATTTACCAAGCTATAAAGTTTCTTCATTATATCTACAACATATATAGCAGGAATTACATTTGGTTTAAGATCTCCTATCAAAACACACTCCTCAGTTTTAAGAACTGTTAGAGAAAAACTAACCTAAGTGACATTCAGATTTTCCACCTGCCCACAAAATCTAAGAAATAAGGCATTGACAATTTCAGGGAAAGAATGAAAGTTCGTTAAATCTCATTTTAATTCTCATTTTGTTTATTACTGTTGATAATATTTCATGAACCCAAGGAAAATCCCTGAACTTTTTATATTCTGCAAATCTATTCTAAAACTAGACTAATTTCAATTTCAGAATTTACTTTAAAGTTTGTCCATGAACTATTCTAAAACATTGGGAAAGTAAAGACATCACACACATCATGAGCCCAAGTACATACCTTATACCCAAGTGCTTTTAGTTCACTTGCAGAGCAAGGATATAAATCCATGAACTTGTATCTGTCTACCAGTAAAGCTGTTTCTTTGCCTTCATACTCTTCTTTGAATGCTGTAAACCGTCTTTTTTCCACTTTGAGTATACTAGCTAGATCACCAATATTACTTTCAAAAGCTAGAAATCGGGCCCAGATTTCTCTGTAAGAAAATACATATAATCAATACTTCACTATCCTGGGTTTGGGACTTACAAAAATCTTCCAGTTCCCTTCCTCCCCCTTTTTAAAATTATAAGAATCTATTTTTTTATTACAAAGATTTCTAAACTTCAAAACACAGAGTAGTATAATGAATACCTATATTCCATTACTTAGATTCAGTCATCATTAATATTTTGCTACATTTGCTTCCCCATATTTTCACTTAAGTATCTGAAAGTGAATTATAGTCATCATAACCTTTCACCCTAAACACTTTCATATTTAAGGTGTTTTTGTTTTTTGAGCTTTTTCTATTTAACCTACTTCCTATCATTTGTGGTCAATGAGACATTTATCCTAGGGACTGTAAACTAGGTGGGGAAGAGTTGAAAAGGAACCTATTTTTCCAATTACTCCTGAATGATATGACTTCACCATTTTGTAGTGGCATGAATTAAAATGTAGAATACATTCTTTGTGCAATGTATGAATAAAAATATATTTCAAAATCTAACATGATTGTTCTCTATATTTTCCCATTAATATGGATCACTGGGGACAAATTAGTGCCTCACCACTGTTCTAACAGCCAAGATTAATTCTCTGAGTCTTTACTTAAAATGTCAGTAAGCACCTCTGTACTAAAGTAATACAGTGACTTCCTATTTTATGCTAGGTAAGGGACTATCACAAAACTTCTATACTGGTAGACATTATTGCTACTCAACAAGAAAGTAAGAATTGGGAAAGTTAGGAAACCTGCCCAAGGTATAGCTGACTGAGTTGGAATCTGAACCCAAGACTCCAAAGCCGTACTACTTTCACTGTACCACTATACCATGTTGTTCCTCTGGTATAACTGACAGAGTCAAAACCATAAATCAGCGATGTAACCCGTCAAACAAACTTTCATTTTGTAAGTGTCTTTGCTCTTGAAAAAGAGATAACAAAAATTTCAGAACTCTGCCCTAATTTGTTCATATCAATTTGTAGGGATATAGAGAAAGATGTATTAGAATATTTAATAACAAATTGTTAAGGCATCTCTCAAAGTAATCCTAGTCAGTATGCAAAAAAAATTTTTTTAACAAATCTTAAACAGGTATGAAAATATTGCAGGCAGCCATTTGTAAATGAAACTTCAAAAGAGAAAGGAAATTTCTACTGAACTTAGACTCAAAACAAGCAAACATTCATACCATCGACTACAGTTCAAGTATTAAAGCTGCCATTAGAACCTGACCAGTAAGTTTTTACAATGGCTTACCCAGATTTCTCAGGAGGAAGACTTCCAGATGTTAAAACTCGTTCAAACAAAACTCGAGTATTATTGTCCTCTAGGATATTAAAGAAAATTTTAAATATTTTTTAAAAATTTAGTTCTATAATTCAATGAAGCATTATCTCATTGAATCCTCACAAAAATCTTATGCAGAGGGGTCTAAGTATTATCACAACCAGTATTTATATATGAGGAAGCTTGAGGTTCAAAAAGATGAAGTGAATTGATTTGGTTCATTGTTAACTGAGTAATGGACCTGTAACTAGAAGCCAGACCATACTAAGCAAAAGGTACTGAATAGGTGGATGGGGTGGTGGACATTGGGCTTCCCTGGTGGCTCAGCAATAAAGAATCCACCTGCAATGCAAGAAATGTGGGCTCAATCCCTGGGCTGGGAAGATTTCCTGGAGAAGGGAATGGCAACCCACTCCAGTATTCTTGCCTGGAGAATTCCATGAACAGAGGAGCCTGGCAGGCTACAGTCCATGGACTCACAAAAGAGTCAGACATGATGAGGTGACTAAACAACAACAACAAAGCTGACATCATATTCCATTCTCAATTTTACAGTTAAAAATATTATACATACTAGTAATTATTCTAAAAAATGAAGCAAAATAATATAACTGGTGAGGAGCATTCACTTCATATAAGACATTTCTTTTTAATTAAAATGCTCCACTGATTCACTTTCTGGAGTTAAGTCCTCTTCCGGAGAGTAGAATCACTAAGTTGAAATACAAAGGCATGTTTTAAGTTTTATTCTTTTCTGCTATTTAGGTAGACAGAATGTTATATTTTTCTAAAATATCATTAAAATACACCTGTGATATCTAAGTTTACATCTAATTCTTTACATGACGCATAATTTTTTATATTTTTTTCTTAAATCAGTTTTTATACCAGATCATTTTTAGTCAAGAAATTACATACCCTGGATTGTGGTGTGGTTAAGTTGACTGAATGAGATAAATACATACATAAATGAATTCTCTAGCCTTGTGCCTGGTGTAAGGTAGGAACCCAATAAAAGATAGCCATTATTATTACAACAAAATAGAAAAATAAAGATAAAGATGCTCATAAACAGAATGCTTCTTTTTGAGATCTCTTCCCCAGTAGCCTCACAGGGTTTCACTCTACTGCTTGGGCATCTTTGAGTTTTCGTGGCTTGAGGTTTGTGGCTTCATTCCTACTACTGTAGGGACTGTGCTGCAGAATTAAGACCATTCTGCAGAGGGAAAAATTCCAGGAACATAATATCAAAGAATGACATTGATGGTTTAATATTAACCAATACGGATCTAGACTCTACTTACCATTGAGGTGAGAAAGATAGTCAATATAGGCCAGGACATATTCTGGAATGTCTCCATATTTCTTTAGCCCCAGCTCAAAAATTTTAAAGGCAACAGATTTGTCCTAGAAGTAAAGAAAGCAAAGTACTGATTTCCATCAGATAAGTTACTCAAAGAATATTAAAACTACATTTAAATATGACTAAGTACATTAAGAATTAAAATGGATATTAAAATCATGTAAAAACTGCAGCACTAAATCCCATTCAGGGGATTTAGATTCAGAAACATGGAGTTTAATAAGGTATAAATTAGCAGTCAGAGGGGATATGAATGATGCTCCATGTAATTTTACACAGATATACTTAGGTCTCCTTTATGATACAGAAGAATTAAAGTTTAATGACAGAAACTAGGATTGCCTTTCTTTTACTTAATTTATCTCAGATAAAGGAAATTATTCTATCTTTATATTTTATTACAGGACTTACCTTACTACAGTAATATTCCATGAGCGCTGCAGTAACATAGACATGGTGGCGGGTTCTGGTATCTTCTCTTGCTTTTTTAAATATCATTCTTCCAGATTTGATTCCTTCAGCTCTTCTTGCAAATTTCATATATTGGATATATACCTATATAAAAAAAGTATTTGTTTTCTATAGGTTAGGTAGAATGTGATGCCTCTGGCATCTAATACAGGCTCACCATACTTCTATACTAACATGTTTTGCTGTATAAGAAAGCAATTTGAATACCTGAGAAACTGAAAAGTATCAATAACTTTATAGATATTGCATTATTTAAATCTATAAGCAATTTTTTTCTGGTATTACAGATGCATGCAAATTTATTTTTTTTAATTGAGATATAATTCACATAGCACAAAATTCACCCTTTAAATGTATAATTCTGTGATTTTTAGTACATTCCCAAGGTTTTATAATCATTACAATCATTTAATTCCAAACATGCTAATTAAACCTTAAGAAGGAATAAAAGTGAAAATACTAAAATTTCTTGACTTATTGTTTTAAAAACCCATTACTCTATTTTCTAAAGAACATATAATGTAACTTCATTAATAAACTGAATCATTTTATACTTTGCACTAACAGAGTACTGAACACATAATGAGTATGCACTATTTATTCAATGAACAAAGGTCTCTGGACTACACACAGGGTGACTATTGAGTAGGCTCCTGATTGGCCCAGTTTTGATGATGTCAAACCTCACTGCCCAGATGAATGAACTATGAGTTACTTGAGGAATGAAATTTAACTTATTTGTCATTATACTGTTGGAATCTAGCTGCTAAACGAATTTTAAAAAGATGACTAAATGCAAGCAGTGGAACCCCAAGGTAAACAAACAAAAAAGGAATAGATCTGGAGTTGACTTGAGGCAGAGGGTCTAGAGCCCCATGCATTGGCCTGTCCACTTCTCCTCCCACTGAAAGAGTTCCACTGCACTTTTGCAAAAATAGTGGCTTTGAAAACCACTATTACAGAGGAGAATTCAGGATAAAGTGAGTTCCTGTCCAACTGCTTCCTAGAATGTTGGTTTCTCTTTCCTCTATTTACTTAAAAAGAAATATTTATTAAGCAACAATTACATAGCATTCAAACTATGCTCACGAGGAAGGTGTTAGAAAAAGCCCCTCTGTAGCTGTTTCATACTTCTGTACTTTAAAAAAAAAAAAAGAGAGAGCAATACCTCAGTAATTGTCGGGGACTGGGAGACAGGGAAGGGGTGACTATAAGGGGGTCACATGAAGGAATTTCTGTGGGGTGATTTAAGTGTTTTATATTTTAATTGTGATGGTTATCCCATGACTATGTTATTAGTCAAGATTCATAGAACTAACAATTCAACAAAAACAGTAAATTTTACTTTATATAGATTAAAAAACTTTTTTAGAAAAGCAGACTGCAAAGGTGGGAAAGAGATTTATAAAGTTACTTACCAAGGTGGGATCAATATCCTCAATTGCCAGAAGTCTGTTATATATACTGTGAACTTTCTCATACTTCATGCGACTCTAAGATGGTAGAGAAGAAGTGGATATAAATATATACTCATAAACAAGCAGGATTTGAGCTCTGAGGAATCCAGAGGCTGCATCCCACAAACGCACCTGCTTTGAGCATAAATATATAATGAGCAAAGGACTAATAACTGTTCATTTTGCATTATCTCTATCTTCAAAAAGCAATATGCCTGGCGAAGAAGCAGCTAGGAAAAAAAATTCAGTGCTGCAATTAAAAAATCCAATTATAAGAAAGTTCTAAATATTTTAACTTACCTCTTCATAATCTGCATATGCAAAATAAAGAAGCATATTCTTCTTTAATAAAGTGCTTATGGCTCTTTCATATATATTAGCAGCTTCATCACTAAATAATTTGGCATTATTCATATCCTAGGAGAGAAAAAAGAAAGCTCACTTACACTAAGTTTAATGTAGCTGAAAGAGAATAAAACACAGACTCATCATATGTATATACCTATGGACATACATGCATTTCTGGATTCTTAAAAAATTCCAAAGACTTCTTCCATTATTTCAACATAAAAAAGAATTATGTAAGTACTCTAAGTGATTCATCACTTTAATATATTAAAGAAGAGCCACCATGTTTTAATTCTAAAGTAGTCTAATCACATAAGAGGGTCACTGAAGTTTTTAATTCTTACACATTATTGCCAAAATTCAGTGTTATACTTTTAATAAATTATTGCTATATCGAAACCATGAAAAGACCAAAAAGGGGGAAAAAAAATGAATACTCACTCCCTTCTCTGCTAACAGTTTACTTGATTGCTCAAGATATTGGGCAGCTTCATACCAAATATCAGGGTGATGGCCCAGCACCAGCAGGCACTGTTCATAAGCAAACATAACTAAGAGAAGACATTTGCAACATTTAATTAGAATCAACATTATTTATAAAACTATCCATATAAGTATCACAACTAAATTTTAGGCTAAGACAGGGCCCTCAATAATGAATGATAATTAGAAATAAAAAACTTTAATGATTATTATCATCCACCCAAACCCTTTCATTTATCATTTATTAAATTAATATTTATTGAGTACCAACTATATGCTGCTGCTGCTGCTAAGTCACTTCAGTCATGTCTGACTCTGCAAGACCCCATAGACAGCAGCCCATCAGGCTCCCCCGTCCCTGGGATTCTCCAGGTAAGAACACTGGAGTGGGCTGCCATTTCCTTCTCCAAAGCATGAAAGTGAAAAGTGAAAGTGAAGTTGCTCAGTCGTGTCCGACCCTCAGCGATCCCATGGATTGCAGCCTACCAGGCTCCTCCATCCATCGGATTTTCCAGGCAAGAGTACTGGAGTGGGGTGCCATTGCCTTCTCCAAACTATATGCTAAGGAATGTGAAAGACACTGTGAATATACCAGTGACTAAGACTTCCTATATTTAAGAAGTCTGCAATATTTGGGGAAGATTGATATTAAGAAAACAATTGTGAAAATAAGCATGATGAGAAAGTACAGTGTACTCTTAACTTACAGCAGCAGGACTTCACATAGTTTAAGAGACTCAAGAAAGGCTTCACTAAGGAACTGACATCTAAGTGAAACCTGAAGAAGGGATAGAATCTGGTCAGAGGAGAATGTAAGGGTAAGTAGAGGCAGGAAGGACAGGAGTAGATACAAAAATGGTGCAGGCAAAGGAAATAGTACTTGCTAGGCTAAGAGAACAAGGCAAGATTAAGGAGTCTTTTTAAGTTCCAAAGTCTAGTGCTAGCAGTGGCAGAGTAGTCTGTATGAGAATAACTCTTGTGGGGGGAAAAAATCATCAACTGAACAATACAAAAGGCAACAATTTGAAGGCACCAGAGAATGACCAAAAGAAAAAGAAACCAGAGAGGCCTGAGCTCTAAAAACTGGAATTTTTAAAAACTGTAGACATGTATTTAATATGCTATTCCCCTCAAATATATAGCCCTGTGTGTGTAGTTCTGGGATAGCTAGAACTCAAGTCAAATGCTGAAGTTTTACGAGCTTGAGGTAAGTGAGACGGAGTTTTGGGTTAGAAGAGCAACCGGAAATTAAGGGGGAAAATCCCCCAAAAGAGAAACACAGAAGGTGGAGGCTGAAAATCCGGACATAAATGCCCTCAAAATTTTAACTGACTCTAAAATAGACATCCACAGGAAAAAATACAAACAGCCAGAGCAGAAAGAAGAGCTGAAAGAGCTGGAGTGATATCTCATCAGCTGCCCACTCACTGTAATGGAGACCATGTTTGGGTTCTGACTGCCATCAGGTTAAGGGATTCTGAGTAAACACCTTGAACTTTCCACTGTCTTAAGAGTAAAGACTACATCCCAGGACTAAGAGATTTACCGTGAGATAATGGCCACTAACACAGGCTCATCCTAACACTGTAAAGCCAAGCCTCCACAAAGTCGAGGAGATCTGCCAGTAATTTAACTCCCTGCTAAAATAAAACCCAACATTCTTCAGAGGAAGATAATAGAATCTAGTCTTTACTATGTATCATTTACACAGTTGTACAATGTCCAGAAATTTTTTTTTTAATGTCCAGACTTCTGACAAAATGAAAAATATGACCTATAGTCAAGAGGAAAAGAAATCAACCCCTCAATGGCAGATGTTGGAATTAACAGACAAAGGTTTTATAAATATTTTAAATATATTCAAGGATAAAAAGAGAAAGATGGTAATGGCCATGGTGTCTCAACAGAAAAAGGAAAACTGTAATACATATAAAAATTCCTAGAATGGAAATTTATGTAACTGAAAAGTAGAATATTTGAAATGAAGAATTCACCAAATGGGCTCACCAGCATACTGTATATGATAAAGGCCAGTGAACATGGAGACATCTATAGAAATTATTGAGTCTGAGAAACTTAAGAGGAAAAAAACCTGGGGATTAAAAAAACAGCCTTGGTAACCTATAGGATAATATCAAGTGGCCCAACATACATATAATTGGAGTCTCAGGAGAGCTAATCTGTTACCTCTTTTAGTTATCAGGGTCTGATCTTCTGTACGAAGAGGATTGCTCTTTTCCCACTGTATGTACTTCTTCCACATATCCACCTGCTGAGCTTCTTGAGGAGTATTCTGAGGAGGCACTGAGGGAGCATTTCGGTCCAAACCTTTCATTACTGTCTCATATTCCTAGACAATAAGCATTTAGAATTCTGTGGTAAGCTAAAGAACAACTCATATATGGAATGGAGTTGATCAGTTTGGAATATTTTGTTCAAAATACCTTTCCCCCAACCAAATACTACTTTTCTAGTTCAGTTCAGTTCAGTCGCTCAGTCGTATCTGACTCTTTGCGAGCCCATGAATTGCAGCACGCCAGGTCTCCCTGTCCATCACCAGCTCCTGGAGTTCACCCAAACTCATGTGCATCGAGTCAGTGATGCCATCAAGCCATCTCATCCTCTGTCGTCCCCTTCTCCTCCTGCTCCTAATCCCTCCCAGCATCAGTCTTTTGCAATGAGTCAACTCTTCGCATGAGGTGGCCAAAATACTGCAGTTTCAGCTTTAGCATCAGTCCTTCCAAAGAACACCCAGGACTGATCTCCTTTAGAATGGACTGGCTGGATGTCCCTGCAGTCCAAGGGACTCTCAAGAGTCTTCTCCAACACCACAGTTCAAAAGCATCAATTCTTCGGCACTCAGCTTTTTTCACAGTCCGACTTTCACATCCATATATGACCACTGGAAAAACCATAGCCTTGACTAGATGGACNTTTTTTAAATACTGCACTTTCAATCTCACTGTGTTCGTTATTTTTTTCAAGTTATTGTCTCTCTCCTCAAAAAGCTCTTTTTGTTGGGGGCCTGTCCCAAGTTTGTGTTCCTTTCTTGTTGCTGGATCCTTAGATATGCAGTTATTTTTTCCATCTATTCCCTGAGCTCAGAGTTGGCAGTCCCAGTGTAGTAGTTGACCCTCTCTACCACAACAGCTGTGTAGCAGGTGTAGACAGCAAGTTGGCTGATGGTAGTCTTTTGACAAAAAAACAGAGAAGTCTTTACGCAAGAGCAAGGAGGACGCAGCTTGCCAATTCAGTTCCTTTTTGGTTTCCTGGAGGCCAGGCTGATGTCAACATCTAGGGTGCCAAGTATTTCTGAGTCAGTTTCTTATTCCTTGTCTTAGGCGCTCCACCAGCCCTGTCTTTCAAGACTTCTGTAGAAACTGAAATTTCCTTTCATCCAACTGCTTCCCTCAGNGGTTTCCTGGAGGCCAGGCTGATGTCAACATCTAGGGTGCCAAGTATTTCTGAGTCAGTTTCTTATTCCTTGTCTTAGGCGCTCCACCAGCCCTGTCTTTCAAGACTTCTGTAGAAACTGAAATTTCCTTTCATCCAACTGCTTCCCTCAGTACAAATAAATAAGTTGAGAGTGGGAATGGAGTAAGATGAATTCAAGTCACCAGACTTCCAGATGTAGATGGCAGATTATATACAGTTCTTACAACTGGCCAGGAAAACCAAAACTACTCATTGGGAAAATTGGCAAAGAATCTGAATAGGCAATTCTCAGAAGAGAAAATGTAAATGGTTAAAATTAATATGGCACACACACAAATTTCCAAAATAGGAAATACAAATTAAAATAGTAAAATATCACTTTATACCCATCAGAATGGTAAAAGCTTCAGAGGGTATTAACACTACCAAAGCAATGAGAAATAGTGACTTCATCCATTGCTGGAGGAAATATTAATCGTTATGGCCTTTACAGAAAACCACTGGGAAAAGCTACTCAAATAAAAACGACATATCTTTTAACATAGCAATTTTACTTTTGGGATCTACCTCATAGAAATAAAAACACCAGGATGAAAATGGGTTTATACAAAGTTATTTTCTACAAACTTTGCAGCAGCAAAATCTTTAACAAAATAAATGTGCCACAAAACAGAAGTGGTCTAAAATAATAATCATGGTGCATCCACATCATGGAACTTTTTATGTCCATATAAAACAAATTAGGGCTATAACAAGTAATTTGGTGGAATGTCCACAAGAATTTATTGAATGAAAAAAGGTTAAAATGTGTATAATATAACCCATTCTTGTAAAAAAAAAAAAGCTAATATGATTATGGTAAATAAGAGTTCTATGGTGGAAGGAGGAATAGAGACAAGAAAAAAGAGACTGTATTTCATGTATATGATTTCATTTATGCATTTGAGTAAAAACTGTCTATATATGTGTGTAAAAATGTAAACAAAAATTCTTAAATTTTTTCTTACATAAATTGATCTTGTATCTTTCATTCATCAATTATTTATTACTTCAATTAGTGTAAGTTCAAAATACAAAGACCATTCTGATTAATATAGGAAGACTCTATGGCCTTGAATACATTGCTATTGATTGTCACTCACTTAATTCAATCAAATATTCTTTGACAGCCACTCTGTACATAGAGCCTACACTGGTAGCATTACCATTAGCAGGTATCTCATTTTTAAAACATCATTCAATCTTTAAAAATACCATGCTATTTTGGAGAAGAAGTGTGGTAAAATGAAAAGAATTTGATCACCCTTTATCAACCACTGAATCTCTTCCATCATCAGAGTTTTCATTTTTAAACAAAAATAATAATACCTACCAAGAATGATTTTCCAAGGACTGAAAAGAAAGCATCTAGACATTGCAGATACTCATAAATGATACCAATTAACAAAATTACAAACCAAAGGAATATAAACTTCATCACATCTTCTTTGAACAGAGCTATGTAAACCAAATTACCAGAAAGAGCAATGTTGTTATTACAATTGGCCTCATTTGAGAAAAAGCAAAGGTTATGTGGATGATCATATTCAAATTCCATTATTGGTGAAACTAGTACAACATGTGAACATCACTTTGGTCATTCTACTACTATTTTTCTTTTTTGAAAGATTACTGTTTACTAGATTTACATGAAAACATCTCATCTTTAAGTTAAATATTTAAAAATATATTTAGCATAATTATGTACTTTTGTACAGGAATCCACCTGATAAACAAAGTTAGGTTTAAATTTAAAAAAACTCTTGATCGTGCTTTGACTTTTGTTTTGACATCAGAAATTCTCAGATCTTTCTGTCATTAACCAATAGAAAATGCCTCCATTTAGGAGAGAAAAACAGAAGAGGTATTTTTCCAAAGAGGAAATGCAAATGGCCAAAGGTACATGAAAAGATGTTTAGCATTATCAGTTCAGTTCAGTCACTCAGTCGTGTCCGACTCTTTGCGACCCCATGAATTGCAGCACGCCAGGCCTCCCTGTCCATCACCAACTCCCAGAGTTCACTCAGACTCACGTCCATCGAGTCAGTGATGCCATCCAGCCATCTCATCCTCGGTCGTCCCCTTCTCCTCCTGCCCCCAATCCCTCCCAGCATCAGAGTCTTTTTCAATGGTCAACTCTTCACGTAAGGTGGTCAAAGTACTAGAGTTTCAGCTTTAGCATCACTCCTTCCAAAGAAATTCCAGGGCTGATCTCCTTCAGAATGGACTGGTTGGATCTCCTTGCGGTCCAGGGGACTCTCAAGAGTCTTCTCCAACACCACAGTTCAAAAGCATCAATTCTTCGGCACTCAGCCTTCTTCACAGTCCAACTCTCACATCCATACATTACCACAGGAAAAACCATAGCCTTAACTAAACGGACCTTAGTCGTTAAAGTAATGTCTCTGCTTTTGAATATGTTATCTAGGTTGGTCATAACTTTCCTTCCAAGGAGTGCCTTTTAATTTCATGGCTGCAATCACTACCTGCAGTGATTTTGGAGCCCCCCAAAATAAATTCTGACACTGTTTCATTTCCCCATCTATTTCCCATGTAGTGATGGGACCGGATGCCATGATCTTCGTTTTCTGAATGTTGAGCTTTTAAGCCAACTTTTACACTCTCCTCTTTCACTTTCACCAAGAGGCTTTTTAGTTCCTCTTCACTTTCTGCCATTGGGTGGTGTCATCTGCATATCTGAGGTTATTGATATTTCTCCCAGCAATCTTGATTACAGCTTGTGTTTCTTCCAGTCCAGCGTTTCTCATGATGTACTCTGCATAGAAGTTAAATAAGCAGGGTGACAATATACAGCCTTGACGTACTCCTTTTCCTATATGCAACCAGTCTGCTGTTCCATGTCCAGTTCTAACTGTTGCTTCCTGACCTGCATACAGATTTCTCAAGAGGCAGGTCAGGTAGTCTGGTATTCCCATCTCTTTCAGAATTTTCCAGTTTCTTGTGATCCACACAGTCAAAGGCTTTAGCATAGTCAATAAAGCAGAAATGGAACTCTCTGGGACTCTTGCTTTTTCCATGATCCAGCGGATGTTGGCAATGTTAGCATCATCAGGGAAATGCAAGACAAAACTATGTAGTTTTCACCTCATACCTATCAGAATGGATATCACCAAAAAGAACACAAATAACACATGCTGGCTGGCGAGGATGTGGAGGAAGGGGAAACTTCATAAGCTGATCTTGAAAATATAAATTGGTACAACCACTGTGGAAAACAGTATGGAGGTTTCTCAAAACCAAAATAGGAATTCCACTCCTGGGTATATATCCCAAACAACTAAAATTATTAATTCAAAAAGACACATGCACCCCAATGTTCAGAGTAGCATTATTCACAATTCCTAAGATATGGACGCAAGCCAAGTATCCATCAACAGAATGGATAAGGAAGCTGTGGTATGAATAAATACACACAATGGAATATTAGTCAGTCATGAAAAAGAATGAAATTTTGTTATTTACAGCAACATGGATGGACCTGAAGGGTATTATACTAACTGTATTAAGACAGAGAAAAATAAATACTGTACATCACTTACATGTGGAATCTAAAAAATACAATAAGTCAGTGAATATAACAAAAAAGAAGCAGACTCACAGAGAACAAATTAGTGGTTACCAAGAAGGAGAAGGAACAGGGAAGGAGCAATATAGGACTAGGGGGTTCAGAGGTAAGAACAATTAGGTACAAAATAAGCTACAAGGATATATGTACAACATGGGGAAACACAAGCAATATTTTATAACAATTATGAATGGAGTATATTAATAAAAATTGTGAATCACTATACTGTACACCTGTTAACTTATATAACATTGTACAGCGGCTACACTTCAATAAAAATAAAAGCCTCCATTTAAAGCCCTTTATATATATGCACACGATTTCCCCAAGTTTCCTTGAACTTGCTCACATCTTATCTATTATATTAAAAGTAATGCTGCGTAAGTTTAAATAAGAGGGATTCTTAAATTATCTTTAGGGTTGTCCAGTGGAGGGTGCACGGGTTCCAACCCTGGTTAGAAAACTAAGATTCTGCATGCTGCATGGTGCAACCATAAACAAACAAAAAATTATGTTTAGTCTTCAGTTCTCTAACTTGCAAATGGTCATCAGAGGTTTCTGTTTTTAAAACAAGAATTCTAATTTATTCTAATGCAAAAAAAATTTTTAAGTGGTTGGAGATATACCAAAAAATGAACGATTTATCTGTTCATGTGATGGAATGATTGTTTTTTTCAAAGCTTCTAATAACATGGCCATTTTATTTTTGTAATTAAAAAAAATTATTCCAAGAAAAAAATTAGCATAATGTAATACTTATATTTTTATATCACTACTATTTATAATCAAAATGTCATATAACTGCAATATTACATTTTGGTGAATCATTTGAAATATCAAAATATGGAAAGTTAAGGTGGAGGGAAAGAACTAAATTTAAAAAATTGTCAACTGGCAACTTCCTGGAAGTCCAGTGGTTAGGACTCTGCACCTACTGTTGAAGACTTGGGTTTGATTCCTGGCAAGGCCAAAAAAAATTATTTCCTAAAAAAATTTTTTTCTTACAATATAGCTTGGGGAAAAAAATCCAACCAGATTCTGTAACATCAGAACTTTTTACTGTTATTTTTTAAATTGTCAATTATAATAATAAGTAACTAACTGTATAAATGATTTTAAATGTTTCAAAACCACATTTGACTAGCAAACTTAACTGGCAAGACGACTCTATAGAGGAAAGTAAGCAAAACAATCTGAAGAAAAAAGTAAGTCTCTATATACTGTGTTGAGGTTTTCATATAATAACTATTTGTTTTTTAAGACTCGACTGGTCCACACAGCAGAGGTGGAGTCTGGCCTCATCTCAAGCAAGATCATATGGCAGTTGCTTAAATAAATGTGATGAATAACCAAATTAATTGTAAACCCAAACTCTTAATTTGTTCTCTACATCTTTTCTACTCTAGAGCACAGCACATGCACTTTTGTGAAATTTAAACAACCAATTTGAGTTGCAGAAGCTGCCTCATTCTGTCTGTCTTAATCTTCTAAAAAGTTCAGCCCCAATCCTGAAACCTGAAAGAAATGGAATCCTAAATATAAACCCTGTCTTTCATTAATTTACTCTTTTCCAGCACACTTCTGCTGTTTTCAATCCCTTGTACCCTGGAAATGATGTCTTAGATGGTTACAAAATCTAAGCAGAGTTCAAGAATTTGGGAAACACTGAAGAATGTCACTCTAAGATTAAACAACAGATTTTAAAGTTGCCAGAGTAGCTGCAGAACATTCTCATTCCCACCACCCAGTCCCAACCTTAAGCTAAAGACATCAGGAAAGGAGTATCTGCCAGCAAATCCATTTTTATACAAGAAATTGTATGTCTATGTGACAGGCTCTTTTCTAGCTCTAGAGATAACAGTGGTGGGCTAAACAAAGTTTTATAGCTCATAGAGTTATATAGTTTTATAGCTCATAGAGTAAGGGAGTCACAAATAGTTTTAAATGTTTGCTTTGCTTATCTGTGCTTCCTAATTTTTCCTACAATATATTGTACTATTTCTATAACCTTCCAATTAAATGTAGCTATAAATGTATGCCTACATACACATATACATTTAAGATTGTTGAAAACCTTGTTGTTGTTCCATAAATTTTCAGTTCCTCCAGGCCCTTAAAATGTGCACATAAGTAACATTTGTTAAATACAAGTGTAAAGTATAAACCACTTACAGTCTCAGTATGATTGACATTAAAAATGTGCTAGGCAAAAATATTATCTTCAGTTCTGGATTAAATTTATGTCCATTTTGATTCTTTGTACTAATCAAATTAGGTATTAATCTTCTACTTTTCTGAAACAATAAAAAGTATTTGTAACATGTTTAGGATTTACCAAGTAGATATGGGGATATGGACCTAAACTCAAAAAGTTTATAATCTAGTTATAATCAAAGTATTATTGGAAAGATAGGACTAAGTTTAAATTATTTTCTATTGGTGCCATGTCTTATAAACCCAGAGGAATAGGAGTTCCATGCAAATTACAGTTACCAAGGAAAGTTTTACTGTGCAGATAGAATCCTGGCCATTGATGAGAAACAAATTTCTGAAAGTTAATGAAATAACATATGAGTTTCTCAATTTTTCTGTGGAATAGTGAAAACATTCACACAAGAAAGAATAGATACTAGGAAAACAGGTTGGCTAACTGTGGTGGAGGGCCATTATAGGGGGCCTGAAACACCAAGAATTTAAACTTGATACTAAATTACTGATACTTTCATCAGCTGGATGACTGGGCGATACTTTTATCACCCAATGATATAAGGTCACAAACTATGGCTCATGGTGGAGATGGGAGTGACAGGTAAAAGTAGGAAGCTTTTGGTGCCATGAAATAAGGCAAGCTGGCACCTGCTGAGAGAACAGGGAGAGAAAGACAGTAATATTGATGGTGGGATATGCCACAGGTCAAAAGGAACTCTGGGTAAAGGAAAGATCAGTGAACCTGACAATAGGGAAATTATTGCAGATTTAAATTTAAAAGCCAAAACAATTCAACTTTTTAGAAGCTGAAATCAATGACATAATACTCATTTATTAAGTACTCAATGTATATAAACACTACTCTAAGAGTTTGTATGTATTAACTCATTCCATCCTTAGAACAACACTCAAGTAAAATACTATTATTACTTACTGTATGAAAGATGACAAAACTGAGAAAGATTCAGTAAGCTGCCCAATATTGCACAACTGAGCTCTTTACACACTACATTGCTCTTCATCTAGATACACGTATGAGGATGTTCATTCAAAGAGTGCTTATGGGGATTTCCCTAGTGTCCAGTGGCTAAGATTCAATGGTCCCCATGGAGGGGACTCAGGTTCAACCCCTGTCAGGGAACTAAATCTTACAGGCCACAACTAAAGATCCTGCATGCCACAATGAAGACTGACGACCCATGTGCTGCAAGCAAGACCCAACACAGCCAAATAAATAAATATTAAAAAAAAAAACAACAAAAAATGGTGCTCATGGTGGAGAAAAATCTGGACGCTTAAATGATCAAAGGCAGACTAAGTAAATTCTGCTTTGTCTAAAAATGGAATGGATTATTTATATATACATAAAACTTTAAAAGCAATGATGTGTATTTATAATACTGAATGGAAATATGTCCACTGTATATTATTTTTAAAAAGAAGCAGAATTTTAAAAACAGGCACACATTTGGTATGTTTCTCCAATCTACTTATTCTCCCCATCCCACTTCCTGTGTCTCTATCTAGAGTGCAAGACGGATGAGTAGGAGAAATGCACACAAAATTGTTGGCCAAAACTGTTACTACTAGGAGAAGAGAGATCATTTTTTTGTTATTTCTGTGACAGATTTTATTTCCATAACACAATTTCACAGCAATAGAGGTAGGTGTTTTTTAAAAGAAAAGAAAGAAAACCATAGCTGATTGGGGTAGTAACTCTCGAGTATTTCCTTTGTGTTTTCCTTTGGTTATATCTCTATTTACAATCATTTTAAAATGCTCTCAAATTCTCATCCACACTTACAAAGCTAAAAAAATTATTAAGTATTGCCAGGAAATCAGGCAAAATTAATTTCAACCAAAACAGTCAAAGGTAAAACTTTGTCCTAAAATTGATTTTGCCCCAATTTATAGGGCCTCTGTCTATAATTCTCACTTGACATTTACAGACTCATCCTTTAAGTGAAGTGTCTGAAACTCTTTGCTTCCAGTAAACACTTTGTAAACACCATGGCAAGTCATTACTTTTCAAAAATAACCTGCAAATTCTGAGTAAGGAAAACAGAGAAGGATATTTCACTTTTGGAGAAAAGTGATAATTTGTCTAAAGTGTCAAAACACCATCTAATCTTCATGGCTCCACTGTCTTTCCTAGTCTAACCCCTCTACACCACCGACCCCACAGCCCCTCATCACTGATGTACGAAATAGATTTTCTTTCTAAATGGCAAAATTGAGAATGGGAAATATGTACAATTATTTGAGATCCTTGAGCTACCAGAAATGTCAGAAAACCAACCTTATAAGCCACTAATCTCAAAAATGGAATAAATTCTGTACTGTACAACCAGGGAGGTCCTCAAGCAGGTGTACTGATTCACTTCCCTCAAAAGCCTAGTATCAGTTTATTTCTTTCACATCCATTTTAGTTTTCTCTAGCCTGTTACCTTAATTTTCAGCTTTTATGAATTGTTTTCTTAACAAAATAAAAATCCTTGCAGGCAATGTAAACTATTATTCAATAATATAATTTCTCTAAGATTTCTACATGAACCTCATACATTGCCTTAGAACATTTCTCACTTCACTCTCATACCCTCCCATTAGTATAGTCACACAACTTTTTAACACGGGGTGAAAATTTTTAGAGTAGAAAACCATTTAATCTTTACAATTCTTTCATCTTTCACCAATACTACTCACTGCATATAAATTGAGATGTTATTTTTTTAAAAAGTTAATTGAATTATCATTGGACAAAAGCCTTGTTAGTCACTCCTCTGATCATTCTAGTCTTATAAATCACAATACTTTCTCATTTTGATAGATTCCTAACAGAATATCAATTCCTTGCATATTTTTCAGTCCATCAGATGTCTTTCTATGCATTTCTTTGTTACAAACTCTATACATACTTTTATATTACTGAGCCAATATACACTAGATATAATCATGGGTAACACTTCATCTAGCTTTTCTTAAAATCACTTTTCAAAAATAGGATTGAGCTTCTACAACAAAGTGGATATAAATCCAGTACATGACAATTCTCTACTTTTTGAGCAACTCGCCTACTATTCCAGTATTCCCCTATTTACAGTGTATTCTTTCCTCAGACCAAAACATTATGTTGCTTTTTTTTTTTGCAATGCTACTATTCAAATACACTTTAGATCAGAGGTTACAATTACAGTCTGTAACCCTTCTTCTGATCCCTTTTTATCATTTTATCCAAGAAATTAAAATCTACACTTGTACATATGATCCAATTTCAGTTTTCTCAATCTTCTATGCATAGTTTATTTCTACCTTGTTAATGAAATAAGCTAATTTCATGCTCCTTTTAAAAAAATACCTATTAAATAATCTCCTAATCATCTTTCTCACCATTAAGTGTACACTAATTTAATCCTTTACCTATTTTCACACAAACTATAATGTCATTTTTAATGAAATTCTGAAGCAGTTTTAAACATGACCTGGCTAAACTTTTGAAAGATCATATTAGAAATCTTTGATAGTGAAATATCAATTTTAAGAGGTAAGTCTAAAGATATTATAAATGTGTAAAGATATTTAAGTAAAAATATACTTATTTTAGTTCCTCATAAAGGGAACAATATGGATACACAACAATAAAGGACCAGGTAAAAGATAGTAGGAATATGGATGTTCCTCCCCTTTATGCTTATATTTTTCTAATGTTCCTGCAATAAACGTATTATCCTTTTAAATAATGAACGTTTTATTTTCCTTTTTAAACAATCATAAGTTCTGCTTTCCTTCTTTCACCTCTCTTAAATCCATTCATTTGATACTATTTCATTATGCTTGCCTTTTAAAACAGAAATATTTAATTTCAAAAATTTTATTCATCTACATCTTTAGCTTCAGGGGCAATAGTTTATATAAAGCCCACTATAATAACTGCATTTTTTCAATACTCCATTTAGGTATAATTCCACTGACTCATTTAAAAACAAGTCAACATCATTTTTAAAAAATCCCACAAACACACTGACTTTTATCAGTTTATTTCACAGCACCTAAAATAGTGCCTAACATATAGCAGACATTCAATATAGTTGCTAAATGAATGTGGATAAAAATCTCGAACTGATAGCATATTCATTCAGTTAACTTGTGGAATTAACATTATACTATCTTAAATATCAATGCAAATGTAAAACTGTAAGACATATAACTCATTATAAGTTCTTTAATTCTTGTCAAAGCATTAACTAAAAAACCTTTCACTAAAAATTAGGTTTAAAAAGAATGCTAAGAATTATACTGTCAGACAATTCACAATGAAATAACAATTGGATAGGATTAAAACTCTAATATGAATTTTGAAAACTTTCACATGGTTTAGATAATTCCATGCAAACACTCAAATCAACTTTATTTTCCATTAATTCTTCTGAATGAAAACATGGTTTTTATTTCCCAAATAATACTGCTTTAAATAGCTACTTAAAAGTTGGAATTTTGCAAGTGGAGGTTTAAATAGGTAGGCACAGCTAACAAATTATCTTCATGAAAAGCAAAGAACAAATTCAGGTAAAAAAATATTATACTCCAGAAGAATCAATAAGATAGAGACATGAATCTTCTTCCTCTATGACAAACATGCTCCAAAACTAAAACTTTGGCTCTATTTCAGTGGGTTAAGTCCTACTTTGAAATGTTAAATATTACTTCCAGAATGTTTATTAATCAAATAGGTATTTAAGTTTTAAAACTTTTTTCCTTACTTTGTAAGTTCCTAAGTACCGTTATTTAAAGACTTATCAAGAAAGCATCCACTGTTTTCTCTGGAATTTGTTTTACATAGTTTGAACAAATTCCAGAGAAAATAGTTTGTTTCACATTTTATCTCTTCCATATATGTTTGTGATGACATTTTCCAAAGTGATACCACATAAAGAATTAAGTTCAAATTCTATATAGAATACTGTCGTTAAGGTTTTAGTAGACAAGAGTGCAATGAAGAGTACACTGGGATTCCCTCCTTGTGCTGTGAAAGAAATGCAAAGAAAGTTGAAGGGGAAAAGAACCTCAAGAGCAAGAGAAGTGAGATGATGTCACTTTAGTTTGTAAATGAAGTCTCAAGGAAGGCTGCTATAATCTAATACACGGCCATTCTTGCTAATGGATCCTAGTATTCAGATCTAATTTCGTCCAGACTTTATGTGACTGGTTAGTGGGGATGTCAGATTATTTAAAGCTGTGACATCCAAAAAATACGTAATTTAAAAATTTTCTAATGCTGTTTCTCAAAGTTGAGCTCCAGGCAGTCCTTTCCCAGTCACTACCTAAACCTAGGGGAAGACAGTAAGGGTAGAGATAAACCACTGCTCTCTCCTCCTCCTTACATTCCCTCATTATCCCACAGTACACAGCCAATAAACTAAAGGTTGGATTTTCAGATCGTTACAGTTAAGATACACTGCTGGATAGGCAGGCATGCATGTTGGAAAACCAGATTTTTATGAAGTATTTAGCTGACCACTGAGAAAACAAGTTTAAAAATATTTACTGCTTTCAAAAAATGAGTAAAAATAAAATCCTTACACATAAAACTCACTTCAAAGGGAGCTCTATGATACTAGAAAGATGGCTCATGATTTTGATGCCTGACATTATTGAACAGCACAAGAAAATCTGTACTTTGAATCAAGCCTTTTCTCCAAAAATACTTTATAAGCAAATCAATTTAAAGGAAAAAAAATATAACTAGCAACAGAAACATATCCTTATAAAATCTACTTAAAACTACTATTATTACATAAGGGTATTCAAGTCTCCTCATATCTTTCTAATGCTGAGTTGCGAGAATGTTAGAAGTCCATGACATGTATGAGAAAAATAATTTGCAACTCTAAGATTTTAGTGGGAAATTATAGTTTTGATGGACTAGATGAAAACTGAAGCATGGAACAACTGAAAGAAAATTATTTAAAGCAAGTCATGAACACCAAAGTAACAAATAAAAATACAGTCTTTCACATCAGAGAGCATATTTATCATTCCTTCCAGGCTAACACTAAGAAAAACATAAGCAATAAAAATAACATACAATGTAAATTTCATATCAAAATTATCTAAACTTATAAATAGCAAAATCATGCCAAAGTTAAATTTTCCTTAAGTTCCGTAATGTAAAATGTTCCTGACAAATAACAACAACAAAAATGGACTAAGGATATTAAGTTTCAGAAAAAGAAATCTTAAGGGACTTTAACTTCATAAAAACAGATTCAATTTCACANACTTATAAATAGCAAAATCATGCCAAAGTTAAATTTTCCTTAAGTTCCGTAATGTAAAATGTTCCTGACAAATAACAACAACAAAAATGGACTAAGGATATTAAGTTTCAGAAAAAGAAATCTTAAGGGACTTTAACTTCATAAAAACAGATTCAATTTCACACATAAAAGGAATACAAATCAAAACCATACTGATAATTGTTTACCTATGAACACTGGCAAAAGTTTAAAGTATAAATATATTGAATTAAAATGTGAGAAAAGAAAAAAGAAGTGAGGAAGTAAACTCTTTCAATATCAAGGATTATTAATGGGATTTTAAATTATTTCCTCTTGTGGAAGGCAACTTGGTTAAAAAAAAACCCTCAAACTCTTCAATCTAGCAATTCCTTATCTAGAAATAATTTAGATATATTTACACAGAAATGACATGCACATATATACTCAACACAGTAAAATTTTTAATAAAACGAGTTTGGGAGGAACCTAAATGTTCTTCAGTAGAAGACAGGTTAAACTAAATATGGAATAAGTATTTGTGTTAAAAAATAAAATTTATTTTGTTAAGTAAAGAAGAAAAAAAGGTATAAAAGAAAACCTAAGGGGCAACTGTTCATGTAAAAGGAGAGGGAAAAAAAAAGGCTGAATACTTTTTCACTGGGGAGAATTGGGTGACTCAAGGATAGGTAGATAAAAAACTTTTCCCTGCAGGTCACTTTTATAACGCGGGTTTTTAAACCACATTTTAAAATACACAAACATGCTATTTTAAAACTTTTTAGATAGTATGATAATTTTGGGGGACTTTTCTCATGTTTAAACGTACTTCTGTATTTAACCATCAATTAAAATATTCCAAATACTCTAAAAATGTGTAAAATAGAACATGTATTATGTACATATACTATATGTATAATATTATCAAACTATTTAATTAACAATATTTTTAAGGCAAAGGAGTTTTGCAACTTCTAAATACCTAAAAGAATTTAAGTATTTTTAAAAGAAAACAATCAACCTTAACACAAACTGATCAATCAAACTACAGAAATACAACCATAAATTTATTTACTCAGGTTATTTTCAAGCCTAAAAATGGATGTCAATTAATGGAAAAACACACTGATGTCACTCAAGATTAGTGTTTAACAAAGTATTTGTAACATTTAATAATAAGATTATTAAAGAAATACAGATGTGTAAGAATTTGACTCAAAGTCAACATTTACTTTAATAAACTGTTGGATGCCACAAACTATAAACTTCTGGCACTAAACCAATCATTTACTGAATTCATAAATTAAAATAAAAATAAAATTCATAATCATCTTCCTCNTCTCCAAAAATACTTTATAAGCAAATCAATTTAAAGGAAAAAAAATATAACTAGCAACAGAAACATATCCTTATAAAATCTACTTAAAACTACTATTATTACATAAGGGTATTCAAGTCTCCTCATATCTTTCTAATGCTGAGTTGCGAGAATGTTAGAAGTCCATGACATGTATGAGAAAAATAATTTGCAACTCTAAGATTTTAGTGGGAAATTATAGTTTTGATGGACTAGATGAAAACTGAAGCATGGAACAACTGAAAGAAAATTATTTAAAGCAAGTCATGAACACCAAAGTAACAAATAAAAATACAGTCTTTCACATCAGAGAGCATATTTATCATTCCTTCCAGGCTAACACTAAGAAAAACATAAGCAATAAAAATAACATACAATGTAAATTTCATATCAAAATTATCTAAACTTATAAATAGCAAAATCATGCCAAAGTTAAATTTTCCTTAAGTTCCGTAATGTAAAATGTTCCTGACAAATAACAACAACAAAAATGGACTAAGGATATTAAGTTTCAGAAAAAGAAATCTTAAGGGACTTTAACTTCATAAAAACAGATTCAATTTCACAAATAAAAGGAATACAAATCAAAACCATACTGATAATTGTTTACCTATGAACACTGGCAAAAGTTTAAAGTATAAATATATTGAATTAAAATGTGAGAAAAGAAAAAAGAAGTGAGGAAGTAAACTCTTTCAATATCAAGGATTATTAATGGGATTTTAAATTATTTCCTCTTGTGGAAGGCAACTTGGTTAAAAAAAAACCCTCAAACTCTTCAATCTAGCAATTCCTTATCTAGAAATAATTTAGATATATTTACACAGAAATGACATGCACATATATACTCAACACAGTAAAATTTTTAATAAAACGAGTTTGGGAGGAACCTAAATGTTCTTCAGTAGAAGACAGGTTAAACTAAATATGGAATAAGTATTTGTGTTAAAAAATAAAATTTATTTTGTTAAGTAAAGAAGAAAAAAAGGTATAAAAGAAAACCTAAGGGGCAACTGTTCATGTAAAAGGAGAGGGAAAAAAAAAGGCTGAATACTTTTTCACTGGGGAGAATTGGGTGACTCAAGGATAGGTAGATAAAAAACTTTTCCCTGCAGGTCACTTTTATAACGCGGGTTTTTAAACCACATTTTAAAATACACAAACATGCTATTTTAAAACTTTTTAGATAGTATGATAATTTTGGGGGACTTTTCTCATGTTTAAACGTACTTCTGTATTTAACCATCAATTAAAATATTCCAAATACTCTAAAAATGTGTAAAATAGAACATGTATTATGTACATATACTATATGTATAATATTATCAAACTATTTAATTAACAATATTTTTAAGGCAAAGGAGTTTTGCAACTTCTAAATACCTAAAAGAATTTAAGTATTTTTAAAAGAAAACAATCAACCTTAACACAAACTGATCAATCAAACTACAGAAATACAACCATAAATTTATTTACTCAGGTTATTTTCAAGCCTAAAAATGGATGTCAATTAATGGAAAAACACACTGATGTCACTCAAGATTAGTGTTTAACAAAGTATTTGTAACATTTAATAATAAGATTATTAAAGAAATACAGATGTGTAAGAATTTGACTCAAAGTCAACATTTACTTTAATAAACTGTTGGATGCCACAAACTATAAACTTCTGGCACTAAACCAATCATTTACTGAATTCATAAATTAAAATAAAAATAAAATTCATAATCATCTTCCTCTAAAAAATGAAAGTAAAAATATATCATGAATTACAATTCTAACAAAAGTTCTTTCACATATGAGAATTTTCACCAGAAGAGAATAACTTTGGAGAGAGTTGATCAAGAAAAGTACTGAGAAACTTGATGGATAATAACAGGAATATTCTTTAAAAATATATATAAAATTTTAGTTTGAAGAAGTTATATACTATAATGGGAAATGGCAAAAAATACATAAGTAGTCTCTAACCTTGAGATGACTCATGCTCTGCCTGTAAAGTGTATTTCTAACTAAATTAATTTCTTAAAAAAATATATCATGTAGCTTTGACAATGACCTTAACCTTGCCAAGAATGTCTTTCTTCACCCTCATCAAGAGCTTCTCCTCAGTATAGAACGTTGACAGGTTTTTCTGTTTTTTAAGTAAATTGAAGAGGCAATCCCCTTGTTTCCTGGCTTCTACTGTTGTCAGGAAATTGTCAACATGCCACTCCCTTGAAGGCTGTCTGTCCTTTTGTTCCCAGTCACTTCTACGACAAGTTGATTTTTTTCTGTAGTTTCACTCGTCTACATGGGATTTTTTTAAATCCTGTTTGGGATTCATTAAGTTTCCTAGATCTGCTGAATCCTTGCATCATCCTGAAAAAAGTTCTTAAGTGTTTACCTCTTCCAACTGAGCTTCTTTACTTCTTGAACTTATTTACACACATTTTCACTCTATCCTTTATGACCCTAATCCTTTTATATTTTGTGTTTCTTTAAACTCCAGTCTGGATTTCTTGAATTTTCCAATTCTCTCTTCATCTGCGTCTAATCTGTTATTAATCTAATTCCATTTTAATTCTAGTCTTTGAAGTCTTTGTAGATCTGTTTCTGCTGTACATGGTTTCCTCACATGGTTACTTTTTAACAAGTTAACTCTTTTTCCTTGGAAAAATATTCAAGATTTTCTTCTGTGGTTTAGGATGAAGGTGCATTCCTCCAAAGAAAAAAAGTCTGAATGAGATTATCAGGCACCTAGGAGCATTAATTCAGGTTAAGTTCCCGTTACAATCACGGTTCAAAAGCTTTTTGAACTATCCAAGTGATGTTTATTTGGACCACAAATTCATGCAAGGCCCAACTTGTTGAAATGTCTCAGGACTTTCCTATTCTGCTCTGCTCAGGAGCACAGGAACTTTCCCTCATCTCCCAGGGTTAATATGGCAACATAGATTTATTTCTGGTTCAGTGTCATCCGGGTGTTATTTTCTGCACACAGCTTTAGAGGAAGAGGATGTTCTGTTGGGCAGGTCTTGGGCTTTGACTTTTGCTACCTGAACTCCTAGAAGCATTTGAAATTGAAGTTCAAGTTCTCCCAGTTTGACAAACGCTTTCAGGGTAAAAAACTTTAGGAACTCTGCTAATCTCCCAGCGTTCCTACATTCTGTTTCCGAATTAGGTCTTGGTTTCTTTATTACATTGTTATTCAAGATGCTTTACAATTCTGCCCAGGAGCCTTTGTTTTCAGTGAGAGTACTGACCTGAGTAACCAAATTCATCATATTACCCCTATATCTTCTTCAATATATTTTATTAACATCTGGCTTCAAAAATGTCAGGTAAATATTTTGTATGAAAACTATCCGGAAAAGCAAAAGCTTAAAAAAATTCAATGTTCATTGAAATACCAAATTTCAAAGGTTAAAAAAATTAGAGTTCAGTATACCAAATATATTTCCTCTAATGTATTGGACAACTCTCAAATAAGTATAATAATTCAGTTCTCTGAAATACTTTATAAACCAGCAATTTGAGTTTACCACTAATGTTTACCATGCCAAAGTGAAGTCTGGGTGAAAGTTACAAAGACAAGAAGTAAAATGATAAATAATATTTAGCACAGAAGTCTACTGTTTTTAAAGGCAAAGGCTGGAGTAATTCATCTTTCTATACTTGTTTTTAAAAATAAATCTATGTAAGGTCAAGTTTATGGATTAAAACACACTTTCTATATTTTTAAATATCTACATGTCTTAAATGAACTTCAACCCCCAAAGAGATGCTGGCACTATGCACACATACAACATTAGTCAGAAAAGATGTGTAAGAGTTAAAATGTTTATGCTTTACTAATTTGACAAAGAACCTGTGAAATCTGGTAAATCAACTTGTGAATACTCGTTTTTATCTCATACACACACATACAAATATCTGATAAGTTTTACTTCAATATATACACCTAAGCTTTTCTTATAACCAGTCAGGAATTTATTTTCTGTATCAGGCTTTAAAGGAAAGCATTTCAGAATTACAAGCAACAGTTTTTAATTTTAAAGGTACTTCAGAAGCCTTGGTACATCAGTAACGCCCTTTAGTAATTCTTCAAAATTGAATAATTCTTTAAAAACCTTTCCTTTAGGACATACATCAAGACAGAATAATTCTCAATGTCAATGATGCTTATTCTAAAATACTTAAACAGCTGAAGGCATTAGACAATTCAATATGATACTTTGTCTTTTCAGAAAAACTGTAAAGACATTTTTAAAACCTATGTTAATAGTAAAAATATTGGTCATGTATAATTTAATGAAAAATGTTATAAATGGCTATCATACTCTAATTCTTAGAAATTAAAAATTCAAGTTGAAAATAATGATAAACTCAATTTTATTTCCTACTGGGGATTTTTCACCTGACTCAGATACTTAAGAGTGCCACTAAATTCTAGATTCCTGAAACAAACCAATATACAACATACAAATTTAATAAGGAAACTGTTCAGTATACTAGGAGATAAGCATTATAGGTGGAAAAAAATAGAGGAAAGAATTACTTTTGAGGAGTTGGGAACAACAGTGGTAATTTTAAAAGGTGGCAAGAGCAAACCTCATTGAGAAGAAAACACTTATAAAAATTTGAAGAAAGAAAAGGATTTTGCCAAGCAACTATCTGGATAAATATCTTTAGAGCAGATAAAACAGCTAATGTCTTGAGGTGGGAATGTGTTTAGATATTTCAGAAGGCCAGAGAGACTGAAGAAGAGACTTTATTATGTGAATTATCATACACTAAGCACAAAATTTTTTACCTAAGTGGAAATCCCAGTATTCATTCATTTTCTAATAATTATTTACTCAACCTATCTGACTCTATGACTAAGAAATAACTGTTCAACATGTAAAAATGTTACTTTACAGATTAAAAAAAAAAAACTATATCATATCCAATTTCTACTTGAAACAGAACCCTCATTATTCTGTTTTTGAAGATTCCAGAAATAGCCAAACCTAATCAAGTACCAGAATCCAATAATTCAGTGATCCAAATTCACTACAATTCTCAATTACTTACTGCTATAAAAACATTGTATTACATGTAATACCAATGTCTTTCTAATATATACATTATCATTATTGTATCAATACAATTCTTACTAGTACTTCCCTCCTCCTATTAAACATATTGCCATAATCTACCCTCCCTAGATTTTTAGACTGTGAAAATATGAAAATCAGTGAATAAAATACACTTTTTTCTCAAAAGGAATTTGAACCCCCGTTTTTGTGCTTTCACTAAATTTTAGTTTTAAGTATTCCAGAAATATTCACAAGATACCAAAACCTTAGCTTCAGGTTTTATTCAAAACCAAGTTTCAGTCCTCGGTACTATGAACAATAAAAGTGCTAACTGGTATTAAAAACTTTGTGTCCCTTTGGTATAACTCTCACTTTGAATACCCACTTGCATACTAACTTATGTATTTAACCAAATAAAAGGACAGTATTCTATACATTTCATTAATAAAATTCATATAACAGATGAGTGATCATTTTTTTCTGTGCAGAAATCAATTTAGAAACTGTTATTGGATAAACTAGACATATTGGCAATGTGGTATCCTATCATTTAGTAAAGCAGATTTTATTCACAGCTAAAATTTTTCCAGGAACCAGCTTTTCCGAAGTAGCTTTTCAAGTTTTGTCTTCCTATTAAAAAATTACCAATTTTCTCCCTTTGAAAAAGTTTTTTTGCCTCCTTCAAAATGAATACAATGGTCAGTTAATGTCACATTTTCCTCAAACTATATCAAGATTATAGAGAATGAAAGGTTTCATAGCTCCTTAAGACTCAAATACAAAGTAAATATTAGTGAAACCAAAATAATTTCTAATCAACAGGCAACTTTCTTTGAAAACTGTACAGGAAACTTCCAGTCATTTATCTTTTAAGTTTCTGTAAACATCTGCGTTTTTTTAAAAGTCCCAGAATTAGAAATATTACAACTTAAGGTTTTCCTAGAGCAAAATTACACTCACATTTTAGTCATCATGAAATTTCAGATGTCCCTACTTATCAGATAATCATACTCTTTCTCCAGCTCTATTTCCTAACAGCTTAGCTGCAATTCTAAATTAACTATTGAGCTGCTGTTTTCGCAATTAAGAAAAATTTCATGAGATAGTCACAAGTCATCTGCTTACAATACTTCAAAGAACTAGAAACAAAACTTAGCTTAAAAACTATCAAGCTGTTTCGATTTCTCAGATAAGAGAATGTTTTTCTCCCCTTTGTTTAGACTAGTGCTTCTTTCTGCCAGGGATTCTGTGCTTTAGAGATTTCCATTTAAAAAGTCTTGTCCTTCTAGATTTCCTTGACTCACCCTCACATACATCCCTACTTCTCATCAAAGCACCTATGGGTCATGCCAAGCTAAATTTGTTTACTAAGGTATGCTATGGACACCTTAAGTTTGTGAAAATATACAGATGGTGTGGGGCCTGAAAATGAACTATATGACTTTTTTCAGAATCCATAAATTCAACAGGAGAAATCCAAAATTGAAAAAGACACATGTATCCCACTGTTCATTGTAGCACTATTCACAATAGCTAGAACATGGAAGCAACCTAGATGTTCATCGACAAGTGAATGGATAAAGAAATTGCGGTCTATTTACACAATGGAATAATACTCAGCCATAAATTCAAGTCAATTTTGCTACAGAAAGTGTTTAACACTGTGGGCAATTTTATCTGAATACAATCCAGGCAAATATGTTGATAGGTATCCGTAAATCTTCAATCTACCAACTGTTTTAGGATACTTTTAAGGACTTGACATGTAAAACTACTTGACAAAACAGCTTGCTAACAGAATTTTGCATATTTTAATCTGCACAGAATCTTCTAGAAGCTACTTAGAACTGCAAAACTCTTTTATAAGGTAATTTAAAATTTGACATAACTTTATAACGGTTTATGTAGAATCAGCTGAACTGTATTAGGAAGATTCATGAAGATATTTCAGTTTTGGGGAGGTACTCAAAAAGTGTTTCTTGAATTTCTAAGTCTGATTAAACCACAAGTTCCAAATAACCAGAAATGCTGATCTTCAATAAATGTGATTTTTCTCATTAAATAAAGGAATTAACTAACACCCTCTTTCACTTTTTGTTTTAAAAAAAAACAAAAAAAGTGGATATTGTGCCCCCTGCCTTCAATCTTCCTTTTTTTTTAAAGAAACTGCTTCATGATTTCAAATATTTTAAAGTAGGATCTCCAAAAAACAAACAAACAAAAAAACAAGTACATTCTGTCCTCTCAGAAAACTTCTATGGGAAGACAAGTATGAATATAATTCAGTAAGCAGACTGAAATGTAATATACTTAACCTAAAATATAAACTCTGGCCTTGATTTGAGAAAATTCCATCCCTAATTAAACTCCTAACTGCTCAATCAGAAACAAAAGGTAAACTTTCTTGTTCTCACATTAATGCTGAATTACAATGCAGAATTGCTAA
>SJYV01010795.1:30257-53286 GCA_006410875.1 Neotragus pygmaeus | reverse complement strand
TCGGGAGGTGCTCAGTGAGCATTTGTTAAATGAGAGGAGGGTGAATTGCTTCTGGGCTTCTATAATAGCTCAGAGCTTTGTCTTTGTTGAGCCCTCTCTCACATCACACCAGCCCTCTGACCCAAAGGAGCCCTCACTGTTCAAGTCAGCTCAGAAATCTGTCCTCTAGGAAGGCTTTTCCTCTGGCAGAGCTGATAGATCCTTCTCTGGGCTCATTCTACGTTGAGTCGATTCTTGTTATTCACAGTAGTTAGATTTTATAAAGTCTTTGCAAACCCTGAATTAGGGAACACCCAACCGTTGCTCTCAGGGAAAATATAGGGTGTTTTCTGTGAGCCTCTGATCACAACATACTTTGTTTTATGTGTTTCTATTTTAAAATACCTTATGTAATACATATCGTTAAAAGACCCTGATGCTGGGAAAGATTGAGGGCAAGAGGAGAAGAGGGCAACAGAGGATGAGATGGTTGGATGGCATCACTAACTCAATGTATATGAGTTTGAGCAAACTCTGGGAGAGAGTGAAGGACAGGGAAGCCTGGTGTGCTGCAGTTCATGGGGTTGCAAAGAGTCGGACTGACTTGGTAACTGAAAAACAACGATACATATTGTTGATTCATTAACATTGAACTCACAGCCAACAGAGCTACAACTTATGCTTGAATGAAGCTTGTGTAACATATGCATTTGCCACTTATGGCATATCATAGCCTTCTTGTCTTAAAGAACAGTAGACAACATTTCAACATCACGATTGGGGACCATTTTAAATACTGAAATCACCAACGCAAAGTACGAAAATATGAAAAACATAGGCACCAAATTGATCCTGAAAAACATACTACATACAGTAGGATTGCTGAAGCCAGAAGGTAGAATTTGCCCAGTTCTTCCCCAGCTAAGATGTGCGTGTTGGCAACTCAATTTTTCACTGTCTAGGAGTGATTGCAGAAGCCCCGCAAGTCCTGATTTTCAGTTCAGTTCATTTCAGTCACTCAGTCGTGTCTGATTCTTTTGCGATCCCATGGACTGCAGCATGCCAGGCCCCCCTGTCCATCACCAACACCCAGAGTTTACTCAAACTCAGGTCCATCGAGTCAGTGATGCCATCCAACTATTTTCTCCTCTGTCGTCGCCTTCTCCTCCTGCCTTCAATCTTTCCCAGCATCAGGGTCTTTTCCAATGAATAAATGAGTATGGTAATATGTATGGTAACACAGTAAGAAGCAAAGGCTGGATTTGTACACAGGTGATCTGACTCAAGAACCCACATGCTTAATAGCTGGGCTATCCTACCTGTGAATTTAAGTCTTCGTGGAGAATTATCTGGAAAGGAAATGCAAGACTTTCAGCATAATCTGCTGCTCAGCCCCTGAGAGTGGCAGTCTGTCCATCTGGAGAGGAAATAGGGGTGGCTTCTAGGAGGAAGTAGAGCTGATGGCAGGGGCGCTCATGCGTGGTCCTCCAGATCGCTGAATTCACTCATTGGTTTTGATGCAGAATCTGGCCTCTGTTCCCCAACACTGAATTGAATCTCGTAGACAGAGTTTTGGGTGAAGTACAAAAGAATAGCTCTATTGCTTTGCCAGGCAAAAGGGGCTACAGAGGCAAATGCCCCCAAACTGTGTGTCCCAACCAGGAGGGGGTAGTGCGGAGTTGAATAGTAATGGTTCAAAGAGAAGGGCGTGATCAGTTGGAAAATCTATCTGATTAGTTAGCGGAAGTCAGCATCATCAACCTTCAGATTCCAACCAGTCTGCAGTCTACCTGCTTGTGGGCAGCATACTGTTAATTTCTCCCACTTGGTGGGGGTTCAGTACCTGTAAAATAGCTTAACCAAATTGTCACGTCTGTCCCTTGAAGGGGAGCCAGGACTCTGCCCTAAAGCTGCACTATTGTTTCTTGACTGTTCCTCCCCTGCCTGTAAGTCCCCTCCCTTCTCTAAGAGCAGCTATTTAGGTCTGCCCGGTGGAACTCAAGGAAGGTCACAGAGGCTGAATGAAGCTCACAGTTAGTACTTTCCCTACAAACCTTCAAGTTGTGAACTTTCAAAGATGCAAACCTGCGTTCACAGGTCCGATCACGTCTCTGGCAAATACTGTCGTGTTCATGTATTGTCTACAGGTGGTTATGCTTTTGTGTCCTTTACTGTACAGTACTGTAGAGTACAGTAGTACAGTATCTTTATTTCAAGCCCAGGATATCCCGAAGCAAGTGTAAAGGCAGCGGGGATGTAGCTGGCACTGATGTCAACCCCTGTATGCGGCTATTGCACTATACTGCTGTACTTTTCAAGATACTGTACTGTAAGATTAAAAATGTTTATTTTTGTGTTTGTTTTTTGTGTATTATTTGTGTGAAGAGTATTATAAACCCATTACAGTACAATACCATATAGCTGATTATGTTAGTTGGGTACCTAGGCTAACTCTGTCGGACTTACAAACAAATTGGACTTAGGAATGTGCTCTGAGAACAGAACTCATTTGTATGTAGGTGCCTGACTATATTTCCTGTAATCGAGAAATGGGGGACACAGAAAGTCTTTTGTGCCCAGGATCCCCACAGGGTGATGCTCAGTTTCAGCTGGAGGAGGCAAATGGCCAAGGCGGTCTTCTGGAAAGACAGGTTTCTGCTTATGGGTGAATTGGCCAGTTTGGACCTATTGGCCTGAAGGCAGGGGCACGGGGGTTTCAGGGCCCTGCTAGGGATTTGGCAGCACTAGCATGACAAGGGAGGTACCCAGAAGCAGAGTGTGGGGCCTGAGGGCACATGACCTTGGATATGAGGGTCTCCTTAGGGTAGCAGCCTGGCACCTGGCTATGTCAGAAGTGGGAAGATGGTACTTCTACCACCCACCACCCCAGGTCTAGAAGGCTATGTGTAGGGCAGAAAGCTTGGGAATCACCTCTCGTGTTCTCTAGGGTCAGAAGTGGCTTCTCAGACCAGGCCAGAGTCCCAGCTATTGAGTCGTTGGCCATTATCAGGCTGGCAGAGGCCCAGGCTGCGGGCCTTGAGGAAATGGCTCAGGGAATAAGCGAGTGTGAAAAGAAATACCACATCAGGTGCAGAGCCATCCGTAACTCCTTCCTTCTCGAAGCGGAGCTAACACTCAAAGCCCTGTTTGCGACCTGGAGGTTCNTTTTAAGTTGTTAGTATAGTGTGATTAGTAAGTAGGAGCCCAGACTTATGAAATAGGTTATCTGAGTAGAATATCCCCAGCTTTCCTATTTACCTCCCAGTAGCTTAAACTTTAGCAATGTTGATCTTAGAAAGCTAATTAAGAATTCTTCAGAAAAGCTGAACATCTGGAAAAAACAGAGGATAATACTTACCTACTTTAAAGATAAATTGTGATTAGTCAGATATCCCCTATAAAGTACTAAAAACTGTGCCTGAAATATATTAAAGGCCTAATTATTCTTAGTTATTTATTGTTTTGGTAAGTAATCAAAATAAAGGAAAAAAATCACTATCCATAAGATAGCAATTGAAAATCAACAATGGATTTTCTAGAATATATTTCACCTCCAAAAATATCCTCACACTTTTCTTTCCCTTAAATTTCCATAGACTATCATTTTTCTATGCAATTTAGTAGTTTTGCAGATAAACAGTTAAAATGTAATATAATTTAAAAACATCTGCTTAGTGCTCACTTCAGCAGCACATATACTAAAAAGAAAACACAAACCATTTGCTTACTTTTAAGAATTCATGTACAATCCTATGCATATTTTGGGTAAGATCTATAAAAATTTTAACTGACTGTAAATATAACAGCAGAAAAAGGACCACTATAATAAGATAAAAAACAGAATTTCATCCATAATAGAAACAGGGAATTTTACAGAGAGTATGAGAGTTGGAAAAATATAAAAACGAGCTGGGTATGAAATTATATTAGAACATTCTGTTCCTTTTCAGTGGGATAATGAAATTGTGGTTATGTAGGACAATACTGTATGTGTAGAGAAGGGAAAAGTACATATGGCAAAATATAACATTGAGATAAGGCAGTTCAGTTGGGTGTATAAATATTTACCATAATATACTATTCTTTCAACTTGTTTTAAAATTTTCATAATAAAAAATTGGAAAGAGAAAACAGAAAAATTAATGGCTTCTGAAAGGTCACATTAATTTGGTTGAAAAGCTAAGAGCAGCAAATCATAGGTCACCAGGTTCTGAATTCTGTCATTAGTATTCTTCCATACTATGCTCTATATACTAAAATTTACAAATTCCTTGCATTTTAAAAATAAATTAAATATCTTTCCCATACTAGCAAAAATTATCGGATCACTGTTTTAATAATAATGGGGAGAATTCTAACACGCCCCTTAAGATCCGTGGCAAATAACTCGCCCAATTACAAAATACTAAATCACAGACATATAGGTTCTTTCAACTTGCAATGTCTGTTCTTTAAGTGTAAATCTCATGACTCTTCTGTGAACTTGGGGAAACGCAAATTTACAACAGAGAAAATGTTACTTCTTCTGGGAAAATACCACTTCCACGCTTTATTACCTGTTAATAGAGAAATTATTTCCTTTACAGTGTTACCTTTATACTTGAAACAACAGAGAATTTAAGCAAATACTTGAAACACATGGTATTTTCAAACACAAGTATTTATCTAATTTTTTACTAACTTTTTTAACCTGTAAAGTCAAAGATCTCATGACTTCTAAAACACATACAAATTCTTACTTGAAATAATTTGCCATTTGATCAATTAAGTAAATCAGTAAAGATATTTCCCAAAGTCTACAGATTGTTTTGAAAACATAAAACCAGTTAAGTTTCTATATGAGCAGGGGAGCAAAGTTTTTAACCTCCCCTGATGATTTGTGATAGAATTTAAAAGCATTACTGACAGAGCATATGATCTACATTTAGAAAACTTGCTATAACCATAATATGCACAAATTTGGTTCATCATCTTTTCTAACTGCAACTATCAGTAAACTGATCAAAAGGGAAAACAACTGAGGGCAAGGAGAAGCCAGTACTTTCCAAGTTTTCAAATAAAAATAAGTTGAAATTTGCATAATTAAGTACATATTTATATTCAATAATACATATATTGAAAAGCCCTAGAAAAACATGACTGATTCGGGCAATAATTGTTAAGAGTTCAAACGGAGTGGGCAGTTGTTGAGAAACAGGATCTTTACAGAGTCTCAAAATATCTCTCCATTATTTTGTTAGTTATAAACGTAAAAACAGTAAATACACAGTCAAGGAAAAGGTCACTGATATCACCAGTTAAGAGGTAAATGAACATCATGTGCCTCTCATGAGGACACACAACCACTTGCAGCTTTTCAGCTATAGTGAACATAACCTGAATTTAATAAGGGAATAAAAAATTTAAGACTGAGAATTGTTCAACATCCAAGGAGACTGGAGAAGAATGACACCTGTATATGATGATCTTGGATTAGACTTTGATTAAAAAGACTGCTATAAAGAACGTTACTAGAACAATAATTAAAGTACAAAGTGGATCCCAGACTGAACTTCTAAGTTTGTTTACACATGAGAGTATCTTTGCTATTAGCAAATGTAAAGTATTGTCATGATATATGCAACCCAATCCCTTATGGTTCAGGAAAACCAGAACTGATAGTTATTTAAAACTGACATTAGCTATTTAAAAAAGCTGCTGTAAGCACTGTTTACAATAGCCAAGACTTGGAAACAACCTAAATGTCTACAACAGAGGAATAGATAGACATGGTACCTATATACAATGGAATATTACTTAGCCATTAAAGGAATGAAATGCCATTTGCAACAGCATGGATGGACCTATAAAGTCATACTGAATGAAGTCAAACAGAGGAGAAATAGCCTATGAAATCCCTTAATGTGGAATCTAAAAAGAAGTGATATAAATGAATTTACAAAACAGAAACAGATTCACAGAGTTGGTGAACAAACTTATGGATGTCACGGGGAAGGAGTGGGAGAAGGGATAGTTCAGGAATTTGGGATGGACACATACACACTGCTGTATTTAAAATGGATAACCAACAAGAATCTACTGTATAGAACATGAAATTCTGCTCAATGTTACATGACAGCTTGAATGGGAGGAGAGTTTGGGGGAGAATGGATTCCGTAAATATATGGCTGAGATCCTTTGCTGTCTACCTGAAACTATCACAATATTGTTAATAAGCTATACCCCAATACAAAACAAAAAGTTTTTACTTTTTTTTAAAAAGGCTGCAGTAATCCTTTCAAGCCACAGTTTAAGTGGCCATCTCTTAATACATGACGACTTCCTTAAAAGCTGATCTTTGAGTCTGGCACTTAGGTGATTATACTGTGTTTTTAAAAAAAGAAAGTTCATGGAGTTAGAAAATCAGGCTTCAAAACCCAGAAATAAAAGAAAAAAACAAAAACCTGAACAAGTTCAGTAATGCAACCCTAAATCTGACCACAGATATAATAGTCACACTGTCAAAAATACTACAAGAATGGTCATCTCTAAGATTACTTCTTGAGAGATTATATACTGACTGATAAATCACAACATGACATAGTCAAAAGAACAATGACTTTATACCCAGACAAATATAGGAAGTATTTTGCCAGGTATGAAATATACTCATATGGCAATATGATTCAATTACTGCCCTCTAAAGAAAGCCTCAATTACCAAAACTGGCTGCCAGAAACAGTTAATAACAGATCCCACATGGCCATTCTTTGGAGATTGAGTCAGTAATGCAGGTGTGGTAAATGCAAAGCCTAAATGGTTTAAAAGCTTCCCAGGTGATCCTAAAATTGTGTTGTTTGCACACTTTGGCTCAAATGGGTAACAATCTCTTGAATTAATTTACTCATGTATGAAATGGGGCTAAGCTAATTCATCTTCCAGCTCTAAATCTGATTGAAATGTAATCTCCATCTTGACTTTAAATATTTAATACATATAGAGCCATAGTTTGTTGGATTAAAGAATTTTCCTGAAAATCATCAATATGCAAGTCATTACTTTTTCTTTAAATTCAGTTATGAAAAAGTAAGTTATGGAAAATGTCATCATAATACCATTTCCCTTGTTAATATGTGAGGTGGTATATGTTAACTAAACACTGTGGTAGTCATTTCACAATACATACATATATAAAATCATTTTATTTTTATGTCAAACTTACATAATGTGTCAATTATATCTCAATAAAACTGAAAGAAAAAAAAAGACCATTTCACATATAATCTTTAGATAAAGACTTATAATAGTATTATNTATATAAAATCATTTTATTTTTATGTCAAACTTACATAATGTGTCAATTATATCTCAATAAAACTGAAAGAAAAAAAGACCATTTCACATATAATCTTTAGATAAAGACTTATAATAGTATTATCTGCATGTCAGAGCTAAAACTTTGTAATTTTTTTTTTAAAAAAAGGTTGTAACAAACATGTTCTGTAATATGAATCAAAGTATTAGGGAGATTTAGCTTTGGGACTTCATCTTTGGATATTTTTACATTTCAGAGTAGTTATCCCAAAATATTTCACACCGTCCTTGACATCAGATGGTTTTCAGAACTATCACTTAACATTTCCAAATACAAAATTTTTCTTTGGAGGTTTCCTAGCATATAAAATGGTAAAACTTACCCCAGGTTATGCTTCCCTGAGCTTTGAAAAGTCGTTTAGTTTCTCAACAGGTTGTAATCAAAGCAAATATTCACCATTTTGTTGAATTTGCTGTAGAGTCTGAATACATGGAGGAAAACTTTATACAGAATTCAGTTTATTATACCATTATATTCATCAACTACTTGTTTTCTGCTCCAAAGTTGCTAAGAGCAAAATTGTTTAGTAATAAAAATTAAAGTTTAAAAAGTTATTTACAAGCAAATAAATGCATTCTTGACCACATTCAGAAGTGTAGTTTCCATAGATATCACTAGTATTATTTCAGACATCTTCATTTCTTGGAAATGCCTTGAGCCATACTCATTCATTTAAAAGGAACAGCTGTTTTTAAGTTGAAAGCACATAGTAAAATATAACACAACAAACCTGTTAGAAAACACTTGAGCCTTTATGCAGTCTTGTCTTTTAAGAGGAAGTCAATTAATTGCCACCAGGTTCCCTTATTATGCTCAGAAGTTAGAACCAAAACCGATTAATTCCGCTTCCAAATACAGGGGTTTCTAACTCCCTATTATTGTAAAGGTCTTAGATTCATTTTTTGTTTATTCATGGTTGCCACATGTTGGAGCATATCTTTAATATCTTTTGGGATAGGGGTGGAGGTTGTATTACAAATAAATACTCTAACATTTTACTGATTATCCCCAGTAATTAAAAAAAAAACCCAACTAAGTATCAAATACTGTATATTAAGTGTTGTTATTCCATAAATGCTCAAGAAATTTAGGCAAAACCACCACCCACAGGGAAACCTCAAACTGCATGATCCAATAGCCCTTTGTTTCAAAACAGTTTTTGGAATGTTTGAATTTAAACAAAACCTGGTTAGAAATGCCTTTTCCAGGTTTTCAGAATACACTATAACTCTTATGAGATACACAAAAATAGAATATAAGAAAGCCTGGTTAAAAATTGAGTCTTTGAAGAGGGGGAGGAAAATGATCCTTTTTCCCCAGTATTTTTTATCAGTGATTGCAATGATTATAATTTGTCTTACAAAGTTAAAAAAGATATAAAAATGATCAGGTTGATTAGTACAAAATTTTGCCTGAAAATAAATGGCTACATTTCACATAATAAACTACCTTGAAGATATAAAGAATAGAACCTAAGATTTTTTTTTAAGAGAAATTTTGTTTCGTAAATTAACTATGTCCTTTTGCAAATAGATTATGCAATGCCTGGGGTGAAAAGAAAAGGCTCCAAGGGAAAAAATGTATAGATCATGTTAGTAGAAGTGACAACACCTAAATATCTATGCTACTATAATGCCAGAAAAATGAATGGGATATTTCAGTAAGACCTAAAATTGAAGTTTGCTACTTAAAATAGTAAATGTAAATATTTCCTTTGTTTTAAAAACAGTATGTAATTATTTATATCACTTTCAAGTATTTGATCATCAGTTCAGTTGTTTGCAAATTGTTCTCTTTCACACTCCTACACTACATGCATGTAAGAAGCTATAGATTAAAAAAAACATATTGCATTTTAGAGGACAATCTGAATAATCACACAGACATGGACCAACATTTATTACAAACAGGAAAAGAGCAGATCTATAAGAAAAGAGTACAGATTTTTTAAAAAAAAGAAGACTGCAAGCTTAAGTATAGAAAAGAGGTTGTGATCTATAATTTTTTTCCTGCATTTAAAAATCACATTGCTCAACATATACAAAACATTATAACACAGTAGTTTAAACTGCTACTTAGAGGAATTAGAACAGTATAGACAGTGGAAAAGTTTATTTCAATTTAGGTCACCCATGATCCATCCTGAGTTCACTTCGATTTTCCAAGAAGAAAGGTACTTTTAAAGGTCATTTTTCCCAAGTAGAAAGGTTATTTTGAAAAACTGAAGTATGTACTTCACATCCCATTATAAGAAAAGGATTCACATGAAAATAGTTTTAATAAAAGGCAATCAATTCTCTATATACTTTTATTAAACAATTACAGCTTTCACAGACAGCAAGACACAATGTTGCTATTACCAGTAGTATTACCTTCTTCATTTCTCCTTCAGCTAACAATTAAAAAAATCATCCTAATAAAATTTCTTATGATTGTGGCTCAATTAAAAACAAATTACTGCTAACACCAAGATATTGTAGCTTACATGCTGTCACACTGATTACCTAGCTACATGAAAAGCTACAGTAACCAAAAGGGGGAAAACCAACTTAAAAAATAGAAAAACTATAAATTTTTTCAATTCACTAATACTTAGTGACCATTCTAAAAAGGGGTTCATTATGAACACTTAGGTTCTAAATGGATATCACTTAACTTTAGTGTTTAACAACTCTCATTTTTTAAACTCTAAAATATACTGCAGTGCAGATTTAAGACATCTGTCAACTAGAGATGTATTAAGATGTTTCCTTTGCCATTTTCATACCTTAACAATTAAGACTTTATACTTAATAACTATGTAACTTAAGAACAGTCATATTGTTCACTTCTATGATATGGCTAGACCACATAAAGTAGCATTTTGGAATTCAAGAGGAAAGCATTTCCCTGAACTGGAGGCAAAATATGATTTCCTATATAATATATACAATACTAAAATAATTTGGCCTAATTTTGAAATTAGGTATGTATTATATATAGGTGTATTAAAATATATAGATGGCGGTCCTACATGTCCTTTCTTTAGAACAAGAGAATTTTACCTTCAATTACCAAAAAAAAAAAAAAAAGCAGGTAATGAATTAAGGATGACATTTTAAAGTTCAAATTTTACAAAGTAAGTATTGCTAAATGCTCATTGATATAAAAAAGATATACTGGCAAATATTAAAAATATCAGATAGTTTTACTAACTTCTTTACTAAAAATTATTTATAATGTGCTCCCATTTCCAATTGATGTTCCAAGTTTAAAAGCAACCCTCTGACTCCCCAAATCCCTAAAACACCACTCCACCTTGCCACTTTGTTTTGAAGCAGGATTTATAAGAAGTTTCTCTGGGGAAGAAAATTATCTCATTTTAAAAGATGTATGTATTTTCTATTAGAAAAGAACTAAATGTATTTGGACCCGCACACACTGATTTAACTGAACATAAATAAAAGAAACTTTACAATTTCCCCACCATGAAGTATTGAGTTACAACAAATGTATTAACAAAACTTTATTTTCTTGACAGTGCATACAGGATGTTATGCAAACACTGTTAGTAGTACCTTTAATGTGAAGACATTCTTATTATTACTTCAGATTTTAACGTATCATAAATAGGCTATGTGTCTTCTCCAGAAATATTAAAGGCTACATTGAGTGATATGGCCAAAGAAAACTTTAGCCCCTCACAGACTAAACAAAGTACATAAGTGAAAATAAAAAAGAACAAATTAGGAAAGAGAAAAACATTGCTCAGGATATGCATTTTAAAATTTTGCATTCAATGTAACATCTTAATTCCTAAACCAGAAATAAAAATTTTATGAAATACACACATATATTCTGTACCTTTTTTTGAAATCGAAAGACATTTTACACATACATTCATATTTGTGTGTGCAGGTGTGTGAAACTGCAAACATTACCAACTAAATGTCAGGCAACTGCTAACAGCTCTGAAATAGTACGTGAAATGAGCCAGATATTTAGACAACTTCAGCCCTTTGGGATAACATCTGGTCTGTCTTAGAATTCAGTTTTTATTTTTAGCTAGGAAGTGGAAGAAATAGACTCACTGTGTTTTATGCTTACAGAATGAATATCTAACAGCTAATTTCAGTTTAATTATGCTATAATAAAATGAATGAATGATAACTGAATATCTGAGAAACTGAAAGAAATTTCTAAAACTCAGAACATATTATTTCATTATACAAAAATTATCATGTATCAATTATGTTAATTTCTGATGAGTTTGCAGAATATCTGCATATAAGCTAATATGTAAAGTCAAACTGGAATGAAGACCAAGTATAGGTAGATGATCCTGGCTTCAGCATATTTCAGACAGTTTTATTCACTCACCTGGTGAATTTCATGCCAGTATACTCTGATGATTAGATATACTAAGGAAGGAAATGGTCTAAAAGGATAAGTGATAAAGCCTTAAGGATATGGTCTTGGTTCAAAATCACAATCAGACTCCACATAAGATACAATCTCTTTCACACATACAAACACACAAACACACATACCACATACACAACCACACAGAAAAACTTCAACACACACACAATGTTCCTGCTATTGTCCAGTAAATCCCCCACTCCCAACATAATACAATATAAACTATAACACAAATACAGTGAGCACACTGTAGCCTCAATTTAAACCTGCAGTTAGTTAGGTCCATTCTGAGGGACACATCACAGGTGACACTGTGTTGTGTTGAAGTCTGCTCAGTATTGCTGACTAAAGCCCTTTGATTTGTCCAAAACAGACCCATATATTATCAAATTTCAGTTATTGTGAAAATGTTATGACGAGGCTGCAGTGTACTTATGTTGAGAATTTATATTATAAACTTAATATTCAAATAAGACTACCTCATAAGTATAAATAAGTTATAAAAAGAAATGGATATCAATTTTCAGCTTAATGTAGATTATCAATTATTACCATCTCACCCCATCTCATTAATATATCACCAGAAAAATGATGATTTGGTGCCAACTGTTATCAATACATTAACATTTTATTATCATCTTGATTGCTAATTCTGATCTTCAAAAGTGAACGTTTCCTTTCTAATAATAAACAAGAATGGGGCCTTTACTCTTTAAAATAAAATGCCTGACTTCAAATTTCAAGAGTTATAAAGAAAAAAAAATAAAACAACAAAAAAAAATCAAAGTATCATTGGGTAAATTATGATTACATAGGTTTGAGTTCATATTAACTTATTACTGTATAATGTAAACTTTATCCTACAGAAAAATTTAAAAAATTACTGAAGTGCTTACATTTATTGACAAACCATGCATTTTCACAAAATTAAAATCCAAAATAATTTTTTATCTAAAGGTTTCATTTCACCAGACACTCAAAACACCCTATGAAACTAAGTTAACATTTCTGTATTTCCTTATAATACCAGATTCATTTGTAAATAGGAATAAAAAGAAAAATGAGTTCTAAATAAATGACACAGGAGGCAATAAATTGACACATGACAAGTAAATAAAAGGCTAAAGCACTCCAATACCATTGAAACTGTTTTAATGTTGTTGCAACTCCAAAATGCAACAATCATCAGCTTGTAAAGACCCAAATTTCAAAAATTCATTTTAATTACTCCTTCATACCTATTTTACAAAATAAAGGCAAAAGACATTTTAAATCCTCCTTGTCCTACTTGTGCTATCTATGTTCCTAATTTGTTTTCTATCACTACAGTGTATGTTGCAATTCCCATCAAATGCTATATCAGAAAAAATAAAATAAAATATTAACCTCTGCTTCAATGTACAGTTTCCAGAATCTGCCAGAACTGGGGAACTGGGCAACAAGGCGTTCATAAGTCTTCCGTGCTTTGTCTATAGGTTGATTCTAAAATTGAAAACCAATAAACAGCATTTACAATGTTAGGATTATGAAAATATTATTTACTGCAGAACCAAGTAGTGTGATTGGACCCATAGAGAAGGAAATGTAATCCTATATCACTAAACCTGTGCCTCTCGAATGAGAATGCTCCAAGCGTCAAGGTCATAAGGATTCTCTTCTAATTTCTTTTCGGCTTTCTTCACCTTCTCTGGGACATACTCAGCTGCCTAGGGGGAAGAAAAATAATGAACTCAAGTTATTGTTTTAAAAATCTCAGGACTAATTTAATTCAAGCACAATATATTAGTCCCCAGATCCAGTATCACAATAAGAAGCATGAAAACGTCCTCTTATAAAAGAAGCCTTCATTTTCTGTAACCTAAATCATTTGCATAATAACAAATTCAAATGGACAAATACCTAAAAATTAAAACATTTTTAAATTTAAATAAAGCCATCTCTTTATGAAATAAAACATGGCAGCAGTTCTCCAACTTTTTAGACTTGGACCCCTTTTATACTCTAAAAAGTGAGTACACCAAGGAGTTTTCGTTATGTAGGTTATTTCAGTATTTACCATAGTAGAAATTAAAACTGAGACAAGGTTAGATATTTATTCACATACACATAATAATAAAAGTATTTACATGTTAACATAAATACAATTTAATGAAAATAACTTAAAAATTCATTTAGATGATTATCCGTGTGACATATATTTGCAAATCTGTGTATAATAAATATGTCAGGCTTTAAATTGCGGTTGGATTTTCACATATGCTTCTGAACTCAACCTACTGCAATATCAAATCATGTAAAAATTCCACTGTACACTCATGAGAATTAAAAGTGAAATAGGCAAATAATGTCTTAACTCTTATTATGAAACAGTATGAACTTACAGATCAAAATCTTAGGAACCCACAAGGTCCCTGGACCAACACTAAGAAACACTGATATAGAGAATTCATCCTGAATCACAACGAAAAAGCATGAAATGACATGAAAACTTTATTTTGACATAGAAGTTTTAAAAGCATGATTTACAAACTGTATATACAGCAAACTGTATATGAAACTGTACTTACAAACTGTATACAAAAACTATTAAAGAAATCTACAATGAAAGAGACTGAAAAGACTAAAATAGTTAGTAATCATGTCTGGGTTTTGTGTGGTAGATGGACAGCTGACTTTCCCCCCTTTCTCAGTATTTTCTAAACTCTTTAATAAAAGGTGGTTTTATTTTTATTATAGAAATACAATCTTAAAGTCAATACCTAAAAAAGTAGCCAGGACCTGTGATATAAATACAAGTATTACTCTTCAAATTGTTCACAATATTATTTTGTACCACAAAAAGAAACTGATACAAAATAAGCCAGATAAATTTGCATGAAGTTTTGTTCTGCCTTTGTGGGAGGACTTGCTGAAATCGTAATACGGCAATGCTGCGCTGTGCTGTCATGTCCAGCTCTTTGCGACCCCCTGGGCTATAGCCCGTCAAGGACCTCTGTCCATGGGGATTCTCCAGGCAAGAATACTGGAGTGGGTTGCCATGCCCTCCTCCAGGAGATCTTCCTAACCCAGGGATCAAACCCAGGTCTCCCACACTGCAGGTGGATTCTTTTACCATCTTAGCCACCAAGGAAGCCCAACGTAGCAATAAATATTAGTAATATTCAAGAAAGGGAAGAGAGGGAAGCAATGCCTCTAACATCTCTTCCCCCCTNGGGATCAAACCCAGGTCTCCCACACTGCAGGTGGATTCTTTTACCATCTTAGCCACCAAGGAAGCCCAACGTAGCAATAAATATTAGTAATATTCAAGAAAGGGAAGAGAGGGAAGCAATGCCTCTAACATCTCTTCCCCCCTCACCTTCCTCAGTGGCACTTAATACATCACCAAGCAATTCTGTCGAAATACCAGCTGGGGAAAAAAATTTTAAGTCATGTGTTTAGGTGGGGAAAAAAACCTGGAAGAAGTATACTTTCCTTTGGAATAAATCAAGTTTCCCACCACTGATAAGTACACATTTAGAAAGGAAAACGTGTTTTAAAAGACTGATGTGATTTTCTATCAAAATTATGATGTCCTACTAATACACAAGCGCTTTCGGAAGCTTGCTCAAGAAACTAAAACTGGAAAAGTTTAATAAAAGAAAACCACTGGCCCCACTCATATACTAAACATGATACAGAATAAAAGAGTTCTGCAATGGTGATAAACCAATCACCAGATCAAGATGGTTCAGAAAGAGGATACATGGAAAATTAGCAAATAAAGGTGATATTTGAAAACAGAATGTTGGGTTATTCAATGCATGATGCTAGAATAACTATGTTAGAACAACTGCAAAGTCAATAAAAGCTGAATCCCAATTTTAACCATTCTATCAAATTAATTTCAGACAAATCAAAAACATTAAAAACAAAAATATGAGAAAAAACCATCATAAAATGTACTGAAATTTATCTTTGTGTGGGAACGCTCTTTGAAAGCCTTTGAAAAGAGTAAACTTAATTCATAAAGTTTATTTACATTTGTGCATGGGGAAAGTATCACAATGAAAGTGGAAAGATGAACTTGAAAAAATAGCCCCAGCACATATGGCAAAATATTAAATTTATTAATATAACATCTAGTCACTAAAACATCAGAAACTGAAGAAGAAAATGGGCAAAGTAGTCAAACAACTCATAGAAAAAGAACAATGAACTTTAAACACTTGGGAAAAAAACAAATATAAGCCATAAAATAAGAGATCGAAGATGTTTCATAATTAACACTGCACTAGCAAAGACACTCTCAAATCAAACCAGTCCATCCTAAAGGAAATCAGTCCTGAATATTCATTGGAAGGACTGATGCTGAAGCTGAAACTCCAATACTTTGGCCACCTGATGCAAAGAACTGACTCACTGGAAAAGACCCTGATGCTGGGAAAGACTGAAGGCAGGAGTAGAAAAGGACGACAGAATAAGGTGGTTGGATGGCATCACTGACTTGATGGACACGAGTCTGAGCAAGCTCCAGAAATTGGTAATGGACAGGGAAGCCTGGCATGCTTCAGTCCATGGGGTCACAAAGAGTCAGACACGACTAAGTGACTCAACTGACTGACTGAACTGGTCAAGATATGTAGAAACAGACATTCTCAAACTGTTGGCAGGAGCAAGCAGTAATACTGACCAAAATGTAACACGAATATCTGACCGTGCATTCCAGTTCTGGTCACTTAGCCTACTCTACATGTGTACAAAGATGTGCACCGAATACTCAGCTATGTGGCTGTGTTGCTGTGCAAGACTAGGAATAATTTAAATAATCATTAAACAAAAAAACTGGTTAAATAAATTATGGAATTTGTAACCACCAAAAAGAACAAACAAGGCAGGTCTATAAACAGCAACAGGGGACATAATAGCAGTTTTTAAAAAAAGTAGGGGTGGCTGGGGAGACACGCACACACCACATCCAAGTGTACTTTACACATTGTATACATACTCTCTGCTGTTTGAAATTTTACTGTGCACCTGAAAAATATTTCCTCAGTGCCTAGTATGTGCATTGTTTAAGGGGCACCTGGGATACGACAAAACAAAGACTTTCAGTTTACTTCTTGACAAAACAAATTTTAAAAATATTTTAAAATAAATGAGGATTTGTAAGACATGAATCATAAAATAGTAATGATAAAATAAGTAAATATGATACAGAACTTTAAATTGCGACCTAAAAACCAGCTAAGCTAATCAAAGCTACTAATAAGAACAATTAGTATATCAAAGCAGTCTGATGGGAGACCAAATCATTCAAATTCACGTTTTCAAAATTAACCTACCAAGTTAGATAATGTATACTATACTTATATCCAGAGTACATCATGTGAAATGCCTGATGAATCACAAGCTGGAATCAAGATTGCCAAGAGAAATATCAACCTCAGATATGCATATGATACAATTCTAACAGCATAGAATGAAGAGGAACTAAAGACCTTCTTGATAAGGGTGAAAGTGGAGAATGAAAAAACTGGCTTAACACTCAACATTCAAAAAACTAAGATCGTGGCATCCAGTCCTATCACTTCATGGCAAATAAAAGGGAGAAGTGGAAGCGGTGGCAGATTTTATTTTTGGGGGCTCCAAAATCATTGTTGACAGTGACTGCAGCCATGAAAGTAAAAGACACCTGTTCCTTGGAAGAAAACAACTAGACAGCATATTAAAAAGCAGAGACATCACTTTGTCAACAAAGGTCCACATAGTTAAAGCTATGGTTTTTCCAGCAGTCATGTACAGATATGAGAGTTGGACCATAAAGAAGGCTGAGCGCCAAGGAATTGATGCTTTTGAACTGTGGTGCTGGAGAAGGCTCTTGAGAGTCCCCTGAGTAGCCAGAAGATCAAACCAGTCAATCCTAAAGGAAATCAACCCTGATTACTCATTGAAAGGACTGATGTTGAAGCTGAAGCTCCAACGCTTTGGTTACTTGATGCAAAGAGCCAACTCACTGGAAAAAGACCCTGATACTAGGAAAGACTGAAGGCAAACAGAGAAGAGGGCAGCAGATGAGATGGTTGGATAGCATCACCAACTCAACGAACATGAATTTGACCAAACTCTGGGAGATAGTGAAAGACAGCAAAGACTGGAGTGCTGCAGCAAAGAGTTGGACACAACTTAGTGACTGAAAAACAACACATACCATAATAATCTGCAGAACAGAGAAACTCAGAAGATGGCATCTAATATCTGACCAGCATAACTGTAGCAAGGATAAATGTCTCCTTATGAAATAAAATAAGCCATTCATGTAGTGATTCTCAACCCTGGCAGCACATCAGAATCACCTTGGGTAAAGAGCATTTAAAAAGATACTCAAGTCTCACTCTAGATCATTTGAAATAAAATCTCTAGGAATGAACCTGAACCCTCACTATTTCTAAAAAACTCTTCAGGCCCAATTCAGGAGATGTAAGGGATGCAGGTTTGACCCCTGGGTTGGGAAGATTCCCTGGAGAAGGGAATGGCAGCCCACTCCAGCATTCTTGCCTGGAGAATCCCATTGACAGATGGAGCCTGGCAAGCTACAGTCCACAGAGTTCGAAAGAGCCAGACATGACAGCACCAAGTGGCACACAGCACCGGGTGCAGCCTGAGTTGAAAGTAAGGGCTCTGGCTCAGTGGTAAAGAATCCACCTGCCAATGCAGGAGATGGGCAACCCACTCCAGTATTTTTGCCTGGCAAATCCCTTGGACAGAGAGAGTGGTGGGCTACAGTCTAGGGGGTCGCAAGAGTCAGACAATTTAGCAACTAAACAACAACAAGCAGTTCCAAACTTTTTTTTTTGGTACCACTGTACCTTCTTGCTTGTGATGTCCATGGGAACTTTCTCAGGATAATGTTCTCAAATATACAAAATAAACTATGCAGGATTCAATTATACTGAAATATAATTATCTAAATATCTTAAAGTTTTACATAGTAACAAATATTTATCACATGAAATAAAATCTAGTGAGTCTACTGATGAGTGCTAATAGCACTGTGAATACTTCTGTCCCAGTCACATAGCTGTTGCTAACAGTACTAGCATGGTTTCTTGCCCACACTCATAACAGAAGGTTTGATTTCAGTTAGAAATTAGTGAAAACAGTTTTATTTTGCCCATTCAAATTCATGGAACACCAAAAATTCTATCAACAGACACCCGGAGGAAGGAGTTACCAGGGACTAAGAAGCCCAAGGAAAGGATGACGGATCAAATGTAAAACAAAACAAAACATTTATTGAGCATCTACTATGTTAGGCCTTAACCACCACCCCTTGTTAAGTAACCAATAATCCCATTTCATAATAAAAAATATAATTAAATTACATGAATCTGCCCAAAGGCCAGTTAAATCTGGCAGAACTATGAATCAGCTCTTTGCAGAATCTCTTAAAATGGTAAATGTTTTTCTCTGGACAAGGATGTAGTCAAATGTTTGTAAAAGAATCTATATATATAATTCTCTATCAACTGAATTAATTAATAGAAGATAACTGAAACAGCCCAGTATCCTCTAGTAGTTAAAGGCCACATTTCTCACAATAAGAAGTGATTCATTGTCACAGATATGAACCAGCTGAGTAACCAAGAATATAACATTTTTGTTTTGTGGTCTGATTACTATATTTGCTGTTGAGCAAATGAAAATGGAACAGTTTTCCAGAATGAACAAGTAGACTGAGGTTTCACAAAGAGCAGAGTTGTATTATTGGGTTGGTCAAAAAGTTCATTTGTCATTTTCTATAACACCTTACAGAAAAACCTGTTCTGGCCAACCCAATATTATTTCCTGAATCTGTTGCCAGATCCGAGAAATAGGTCACTTTCAGAAAACTTGTCGCGTTTCTGGTGCCCATTTGTAATGAGATGAGGTGAGAACTCTGTTTAGTTATAGCCAAACAGCTGTCTCATGTTTACATGTCCCAAAAACAACTATAAAGAAACTATCAAAATCCAGCTTGTCTTTGGAATACCTGTAATCCTATTATCATCCCATAGGGGGATGTTGATGGGGAGTAGGGTGGGCGCCAAATGAGCAGAACAAAAGCTGGACTAGTTCAGTTCCCAATGCATGCACATTTAATGGTACTAGTAGGACACTGGGAGCTGCTTTGATCTGCACAATTTTAAAAATCAGAAAAATTATAAGATTGTAAGGAGCATACAGATACCAACGGTATATGTTGATGTGAAAACATATGCCATTTCAAATGGGTACAAAAATCAGAAAAACTTGTGAAGCAGATGACAGACTTTTTTTGTATAAGCCAAAAATGTTGCTGAGGAACTACCTGAGTATCTGTTCTATGAACAGTTTTTCTAGTCGTAAAGTATTGCTAAAATACCAACTTTTCTCTGAAGAATTCCCCCATGGATAACTGACTTAAAGTATGGAGGTAGGATACATTATACACGTTTGACCTTTTTTATTTTTAATAGCTTTATTGAGACAATCAAATTTCATACAATTTACCCATTTAAAGTGTAAAATTCAATGCTTAAATTTAGTATATTCACTATCACAACAAATTCTAGAACATTTTTATCACCCTAAATAAAAACCTGTACCCATTAATTGGCATTCCCATTTCCCAATCCACCTAGGCCCATGCAACGACCAATCTACTGTTTCCATAAATGTGTAGGCATTTCATGTAAATAACACAATGTGTTTTGTTTCTGACTTTCACTTTGCATGTTTTCAAACTTCATGTCTTCGTATCAGTACTTTCCAGTGCCAAATATTGCACTGAATGGATATCCCACATTAATCAGTTGATGGACATTTGGATTATTTCTAGTTTTTGAGTGGAGTTTCTTTTGTATTTTTTTACTTAGGTGTATACCCAGAAGTGAAATTGTTAGGCCATAAAGCAAACTATGTGACACTTTGAAGAACTGTCAGACTGTTTTCCAAAGTGACTGAACCATTTTATAGTTCTACCAGCAAAAGGGCTCCAATTTTTCTTACATTCTCACCAACACTCAGTATTATCTTTTTGATGATTTTTAAAAGACAGTAGAGGGATTTAGCAGCAGCAGCAGCAGCAGACTGGTATCTCATTGTAGTTTTCTCTTTATTTCACTGATAGTTAATGAAGTTCAACACNAGCAAAAGGGCTCCAATTTTTCTTACATTCTCACCAACACTCAGTATTATCTTTTTGATGATTTTTAAAAGACAGTAGAGGGATTTAGCAGCAGCAGCAGCAGCAGACTGGTATCTCATTGTAGTTTTCTCTTTATTTCACTGATAGTTAATGAAGTTCAACACTTTTCATGTTTCTATTGGCTATTTGTATACAGTTAAAGAGTCAGACATGACTGAGCGACTGAACTGAACTGAACATCTTTCCAGATTCCTTGCTGTTTGTTTGTTTTTTTTTTTGGTTATTGCACTGCACGTGTTTCTACATATTATAGCTCATTAGTTCATTATTGGATATATAGTTTATAAACATTTTCTACCCTTTGGTTGACTGTCTTTTTACTTTCTTTTTGCTATGGGAAGCTAACTCAGAGAAACAGAACTTATGACATTGTCTCACAGGTTCCATGCATTATTTCAATGGTTCTCAAACTGCTTATAGAGAATCACTTTGCATTCGTAAAACTGAGGAACTAGAGACATGTTATAAAGTGTGGGTCAAATCTATATTAGAAATTAAAACTTCAACAACAAAAAATTAGTAAAAACGATGGCACTGTTTTACATTTTTGTGATCTTTAATACCTGGATTCTGCTTTCAATCTGCTGCAATATATTATTTTTGATGAAGACCAAAAACTACAATTATATAGTCTAAAAAAGAAGAAGCAATTTTAATAATCTTTTCTTACGATTGTCATATGTCATGGATATGCCACATAGCTTCTGGGAAACTGAGGCTGCAAACCACTGTCTATACAATAGTTTAATTTATATTAAGTGGCTGTTAATAGGGTGGGGTATGGAGAAGTGACAGACTATTATATTAATGATTTTAAATGTATCAGTCAGTTCAGTTCAGTCACTCAGTTGTGTCCAAGTCTTTCTGACCTCACGGACTGCAGCATGCCAGATTTCCCTGTTCATCACCACCTCCTGGAGTTTACTCAAACTCACGTCCAATACCAGACCACCTAACCTGCTTCTTGAGAAACCTATATGCAGGTCAGGAAGCAACAGTTAGAACTGGACATGGAACAACAGACTGGTTCCAAATAGGAAAAGGAGTATGTCAAGGCTGTATATTGTCATCCAGCTTAGTTAACTTCTATGCAGACGACATCATGAGAAACACTGGGCTGCAAGAAGCAAAAGCTGGAATCAAGAAAGCTGGGAGAAATATCAATAACCACAGATATGCAGATGATACCACCCTTATGGCAAAAAGTGAAGAGGAACTAAAAAGCCACTTGATGAAAGTGAAAGAGGAGAGCGAAAAAGTTGGTTTAAATCTCAACATTCAGAAAACCAAGATCATGGCATCTGGTCCCATCACTTCATGGGAGATAGATGGGGAAACAGTGGCAGAGTTTATTTTGGGGGGCTCCAAAATCATTGCAGATGGTGATTTCAGCCATGAAATTAAAAGATGCTTACTTCTTGGAAGGAAAGTTATGACCAACCTAGATAGTATATTCAAAAGCAGAGATATTACTTTGCCGACTAAGGTCTGTCTAGTCAAGGCTATGGTTTTTCCTGTGGTCATGTATGGATGTGAGAGTTGGACTGTGAAGAAAGCTGAGTGCCTAAGAATTGATGCTTTTGAACTGTGGTGTTGGAGAAGACTCTCGAGAGTCCCTTGGACTGCAAGGAGATCCAACCAGTCCATCCTAAAGGAGATCAGTCCTGGGTGTTCATTGGAAGGACTGATGCTGAAGCTGAAACTCCAGTACTTTGGCCACCTCATGCAAAGAGTTGACTCACTGGAAAAGACCCTGATGCTGGGAGGGATTTGGGGCAGGAAGAGAAGGGGACGACAGAGGATGAGATGGCTGGATGGCATCACTGACTCGATGGACATGAGTTTGGGTGAACTCCAGGAGTTGGTGATGGACAGGGAGGCCTGCATGCTGCAATTCATGGGATCGCAAAGAGTTGGAGACGACTGAGCGACTGAACTGATAACTGATAAATATAGTAAGGAGAGAAAAATCAGTAAAATTCTATCAAAGGTCTCAATTCGCTTCAGTCACTCAGTAATGTCCGACTCTTTGTGACCCCATGAATCACAGCACGCCAGGCCTCCCTCTCCATCACCAACTCCTGGAG
>SJYV01010795.1:6728-25752 GCA_006410875.1 Neotragus pygmaeus | reverse complement strand
ACTGGAATTCCATCACCTCCACTAGCTTTGTTCTTAGTGATGCTTTCTAAGGAAGGCCCACTTGACTTCACATTCCAGGATGTCTAGCTCTAGGTAAGTGATCACACCATCATGATTATCTGGGTTGTGAAGATCTTTTTTGTACAGTTCTTCTGTGTATTCTTGGCATCTCTTCTTAATATCTTCTGTTAGGTCCATACCATTTCTGTCCTTTATCGAACCCATCTTTGCATGAAATGTTCCCTTGGTATCTCTAATTGTCTGGAAGAGATCTCTAGTCTTTCCCATTCTGTTGTTTTTCTCTATTTCTTTGCATTGATTGCTGAGGAAGGCTTTCTTATCTCTCCTTGCTATTCTTTGGAACTCTGCATTCAGATGCTTATATCTTTCCTTTACTCCTTCGCTTTTCGCTTCTCTTCTTTTCACAGCTATTTGTAAGGCCTCCTCAGACAGCCATTTTGCTTTTTTGCATTTCTTTTCCATGGGGATTGTCTTGATCCCTGTCTCCTGTACAAGGTCACGAACCTCATTCCATAGTTCATCAGGCACTCTATCAGATCTAGGCCCTTAAATCTATTTCTCACTTCCACTGTATAATCATAAGGGATTTGATTTAGGTCATATCTGAATGGTCTAGCGTTTTCCCTACTTTCTTCAATTTAAGTCTGAATTTGGCAGTAAGGAGTTCATGATTTGAGCCACAGTCAGCTCCCTGTCTTGGTTTTGCTGACAGTATAGAGCTTCTCCATCTTTGGCTGCAAAGAATATAATCAATCTGATTTCGGTGTTGACCATCTGGTGATGTCCATGTGTATAAATCTGCAATGTTTTTCTCCATTTATTTTACCAATGTATTCAAAACCAACTTTGAAGGTCCAAGTTATCTTCAATTCCTAACCTAAGTGGTTTAAAAACTCATTTACATAAAAATCACCATAATACTCATTTCCAATTAGATATTCAGCTTCACCTACAGAATCTATTACAATATATCTAAAATTGAGGTACAGGCAATAATGAAGCACCTAAGTGCATATGATACAATGGACCACTGACTCAATTTTGACAAACACCACCTAATCCATCTGTTCTGTAAATACGTGTTTCCCCAAACGTTGTTTCCTCAAAAATAAAGCAGAATCAGACCTAAGTCATTCCTTTTGTTGTTGTTGTTAAAATATTAAGAAAATTGCAAATACTAAAGTTTTGAACTCTTAAGTTTCTCTTGGTAGTCTTTTTTCAAAATCAAAAGTAGACTACAGTAGTACTCTGCAAGACTATTCAAGAAGTAACTAAGCCAATTCATATCCCTGAGGCATTTTATGTGAAAGGTGACATTAGTACTGGATGCCGGCTTAGACCTATGTTCCTTTACCAGTGCGACAAAACTACTAGATGTATTCAGTGAACAAATCTGAATATATATCCTGCATATAATCCCTTCAAATCTTTCAAAAACTTAAATCTACTAAACGTACAGCCATTTCAAAAACTTAGAAAAAGCAGCCTAACAGTTATTGGTCAAAATAATTATACTTATCATACTTGCTTCTTAAATTTGTTTATTCATTCCCTAGAAACAAACAGCACTGAAGCATTTGTTTTATACATAAAAATCTTAATCTTTTAGAATGTCAAAAATGCAGCTTCTTTTGTTCAGGAGGGACCAAAATATTAATTTATTTGATAAACTAAGTGAAACACTAGAAAGACAACAATTAAGAGTAGTTTCACCGTTGGGGTTTTAATAAATATTTATTGCTTATTATAAACTATCCATTCATCTAAAATTAGGTTAAACATTTGCCCAACTAAAATCTCTTTTAAAATCAATCTCACACCATTACCAACTATCCATTATAAACAAGAAGACTCAAATTCACAACTAGGTCTTGTCTAAAAAAGAATAAAGATTTAGAGATAAAGGCAGAAAAGTCAAAAACTATGAATTGTTTTTTTTGCAACCATCCACTTAATAGATACAAACATCTGAATAGATTTTACCATTCAGGAAGGCCTACCTAGGATGCAAATTTCTGTGTTCCTCAGGAAGAGGGAATGCAATCTGGTTTAACACAACCTCACTCTGTTGTACTTTTCTGGAAAACCACTACTGTAAACACAGATCTATCTCTCTTAGGAACAATTACTGCCAGATAGAATATCCTATATAGTAAATTTCCTCAAGAAAATTAACAATAAGATCAAATCAAACTTGCTGTGCAAAACTGTTACACTAAGTATCACTTAAAATAGGACAGGGGAAAGTTAGAAAAGGCTATTACAGAAAGATTTTGTTAAAAACAGAAAAAGATAATTGTATCCAAAGAAAAGACTATCATTATAACATATATTCTTGGCCTTTTCTCTTCCTCTTCTAACATTCACACACATCCACTTAGGTTTAAAATAGGCACGATTTCCTTTTAACCACTACTAGATACTAATCGTTACTCAACAAAATAAATTAAGTTCAGTTTTATCTTTCCTAATTAATAAGTACAAAATAGAACATATATTTCTCATTTTTTCTGTATCTTCCTAAACTTATTTTTCACCAAAAGCAAAACACCTTTATGGCCTTGAATTCTCCACTTTGTTATGAACTTTATTAGCAATTAATTTGCGCTTCTTAAAGTCACATAATTCTTTTTTTTCCCCCCAAAGTAAAGATCATTCTTTTTATAATTCAGGCCTTCCTAACTCTAGGATAGGCTATGAATTGTTTGAAAACTGAAATCTTATTTCTGAAAGACAAAACTGTAGAATCATAAGTTTAGGGACTTAAAGTTTCATCGGAATTGACTTGGCCAAATACATCTCTCGCTTCCTCTTTTTCTGTTGGTCAAGAAAACTTTAGAAACCATTCACTCTTATGCCCCAAATACTTTACTTTGTATTATCAGTAATTATAAACACCTGTCTTCCCCAAAGATACAATTCTATAAAATTTTGTAACATATAGCATATGGCTTGAGTGCAAAAATTTATCCGCTTCACCTTTAATTACCAAAACAGTGATGTAGGTTTTTAAGGTGAATAATGAATAAGGCAGCCCTTTCAATTCAAAACTCAGTGAAGGAGCTCTAAATAGCCTATTAAATGCTGTAGAGGTGGCGCACAAGGTAAAATGGTGTAAAGAATGAGATCAAAAGTTGAATCAAGCAGTTAGAAAAAATGTACAAGATACAAATAGAGCCATAATTCCACAGGGGAAGCAGATGTGCTTTTGAGAGGGGGAAAATCTATATACATGTGGTTCTGTCATGACTAAACTGGCAGAAACAGTAAACACAAGGCTCCAGAATACCCACAAACACTGCAAAGTAATTTAAACAGCACTCTAAATGTAAAATAGAACATCCTTACAAGAGTTAAAAAACACGCACACGCAATAAACCTCTTTCTTGATTTTGCTTGTCTACAATCATTTCTCTCTTTCACAGAGCACAAATCCAGAGATACCAAGAAATGACCATCTATATTTTTGAATAACAAATCTAAAATATTATCAGGTTTACTGAACAAATTATCATTTTTTTGAGTTTCAATGCTAAAACAGCTAAAAGAAATCTACAATTCATATCTCGAAGGAGGGAAACCCCTTGGCATCTTTCCAAAGCAAACCCATGATTCAGAGTGGTTTTGATCTTTTTCTCATTATTCTTCAAGTTTTGTTTAGTCTTTTTTGCCCCCCTTGTCCATCATCATTCAATTTCCCCCTAAATTTTCATTGACTGTTGTCTTACACATCAAGCAAGCTAGCTGATTCATATTTTTGATCACGTCACCCTTCAAGGTATTGTGTAACCACTATTCCAGTTAAAATTTGAATAATATCATATCTAGGATTTGCTTCAAAGTAATTGAGGTAAGGGGCTTCCCAGGTGGCTCAGAGGTAAAGAATCCACCTGCCAAGTAGGAAATGCGGTTTCGATCCCTGGGTTGGGAAGATCCCCAGGACAAGGAAATGGCAACTCACTCCAGTCTTGGGTAATCCCAAGGACAGAAAAGAGTGGCAGGCTACAATCTATGGGATTGCAAAAGAGTCAGACATGATTTATTGACTAAACAAAAACAACAAATGGAGGTGGGAAGAGTAAGTAATAGTATGGAGAAAACAGCTTTAGCTGTGAAAAAGCTCTGTAATAGAAGCATTATATACTATTCTTTTTTCTTGCATGTTTGAAATATATCTTTAAAAAATTCAAAAGATTATATGAAGATAATTGTTGGTCATCAGATGTCCAAAAATGTCTTACAGACTGATGGAAAAAATATATAGGAAGCGCCATAAAAGTTAGGACAAGTAAAGCAATTAAAAAAAAAAAAAAAAGCTATAGCTGAATTTATCCTAGTAGATTCAGAAAACACCATGAACCCACCGCAATACCCAATCTTGTAAAAGGAGGGGAAAAGAAAACAGGAATTTCGTCTTTGAGGAAAAGTATGAGCCAATAAGTAGAGACAGAATAGAATTAAAAAAAAAAACAACCACCATTTGCCATTTCCAAGGAAATAACTTATTTATTGAAGGATTATCAATTGACAATGAATAACTAGATAAAAGGTTATTGAGGAACACAGTTATCGACCCACAGATTACTAACTGCAAAGGGGGAAATAATCTTTTACAATGAAAAGACCCAGCAGTCATTACCCTAACCAAGTGAACAAACTTAAACCATTGCTAACAGTGGAATAATCTAGCATGAAGTGCCTTTTGATGCGATGCTATATTATACACAAAAATATTTAACCTGAATATTATCAAAGCTCTGAGTTTAGACATAACTGTTAATTTCCAGGAAATACAGAAGATGAAAGAACAAGTTAAATGATACCTCACACACACAGAATTAAATAAACCCAGACAGAAAATGAAAAGTTCTACAAGAGAACTGTTCTGGATTCTTCGAATAGACAATAAATATCCTAGGGGACAAAAAATAGAGGGACTATTCAAGAGACATAATCAAATGATACAAATAATCTACATTATAGATTCTGATTTTTAAAATAATAAAACCCTATGACTCACACTGCCTTCTGGAGAAACTGAGGAAATTTGAATATGGACTAATTTTTCGAAATGATATGGTATTACTATTAATTTTCTTAAATGGGAAATGGTATAATGGTTATAAAATAGCATTAAGGTCATTATACTGTCTAAGAGAAGGTGAAATAAGGGGGGCTGAATATGTGTTTCAAATGCTTTCCAATAAGTTATGTACAAGATATAAAGCAAATATGGCAAACACTCAACAACTGTCGATTCTAGGTGAAGAACTGTACTATAGGCATTCACTGCATTTTTCTTTATGTCCTAAACTTGGCACGTAAAACTAAGAGGTGAAACTTTTTTCAAAAAATTACCACTTTCTCTCCCACTTAAAACACCACAGTTCTGAGTTGAAAAGGTCATGGCACCATTTCAGTGTGTTTACAATTTTAGATAAATTTAAGAATTAACAATGAATTCGTGAAACTTTCAATGAAAACCTTAGTACATTACTCCTCCTCCACTTGCAGGTGACAAAACAGGAACCCAGAAAAAGGGTAGTATATGTAAACACACGTGACGTAACAATTTAAAGACTGCAATCTGGGGCATTCTAACAGGATGTAAAATGTAAATACTGTGAAAATTTCAGGGCAGAAATTTGTCGACGAGCAAACACAAAATTCAGTTTATCCANTGAGTTGAAAAGGTCATGGCACCATTTCAGTGTGTTTACAATTTTAGATAAATTTAAGAATTAACAATGAATTCGTGAAACTTTCAATGAAAACCTTAGTACATTACTCCTCCTCCACTTGCAGGTGACAAAACAGGAACCCAGAAAAAGGGTAGTATATGTAAACACACGTGACGTAACAATTTAAAGACTGCAATCTGGGGCATTCTAACAGGATGTAAAATGTAAATACTGTGAAAATTTCAGGGCAGAAATTTGTCGACGAGCAAACACAAAATTCAGTTTATCCAAACTTTAAAGACAATAAAATTTACAGTCACTCTATTTTATTCAATAGAAACATTCCAATTTTGCCTCATCTCTGTCAACCTCCAAGAACACTTCCCACTCCACAAGCCGGGCACTTGAAAAACGGAAACGTAAGTGTATTTCGTTGCTATGGCAATGGGAAATTTCAGGAACTCGAACTTGAAATCTGCAGTCTATCTAGCCTCCATTTTAAAAACCATTTACCTAAACATACTGAACATAAATCGAAAAAAAAAAACCTGACATCTTTCATAAAATATCAGTTTCCTCTTTCAAGCTAAAAGGTAGACTATCCTACAAAATTCTGAATAAAAAGCAAAAGGAAAAAAATCATTTAANAACAAAGCTAGTGGAGGTGATGGACTTCCAGCTGAGCTATTTCAAATCCTAAAAGATGATGTTGTGAAAGTGCTGCACTCAGAAATCAGCAAATTTGGAAAATCCATTAGTGGCCACAGGACTGGAAAAGATCAGTTTTCATTCCAGTTGCAAAGAAGGGCAATGCTAAGGAATGTTCAAAAGAAGAAGTGAAGTGAAAGTCGCTTAGTCATGTCCGACTCTTTGTGACCTCATGGCCAGAATACTGGAATGGGTAGGGTAGCCTTTCCTTTCTCCAGGGGGTCTTCTTAACCCGGAGATCAAACCCAGGTCTCCTGCATTCCAGGTGGATTCTTTACCAACTGAGCCACAAGAGAAGCCCAAGAATGTTCAAACTACTTCACAATTGTTCTCATTTCACATGATAACAAGGTAACGCTCAAAACCCTTCAAGCTAGGCTTCAGCAGTATATGAACTGAGAAGTTCCACATATGCAGGCTTGATTTAGAAAAGGCAGAAGAATCAGAGATCAAATTGCCAACATTTGTTGGATCATAGAGAAAGCAAGGGAATTCCAAAAAACATCTGCTTCTGCTTCATTGACTATGCTAAAGCCTTTGACTGTGTGGATCACAACAAACTGTGGAAAATTCTTAAAGAAATGGGAATACCAGACCACCTTATCTGTCTCCTGAAAAAGCTGCATGCAGGGCAAGAAGCAACAATTACAATCAGACATAAAACAGCAGACTGGTTCAAAATTGTAAAAGGAGTACGACAAGACTATATACTGTCACCGTGTTTATTTAACTTATATGCAGAGTGAAACATGTGAAATGCTGGGCTGGATGAAGCACAAGCTGAAATCAAGACTGCTGGGAAAAATATCAACAATCTCAGATATTCAGATGATACCACTCTAAGGGCAGAAAAGTTGAAGAGGACTAAAAGAACCTCTTGATGAGGGTGAAAGATGAAGAAAAAAGCTGGTTTAAAACTCACCATCAAAAAACTAAGATCATGACATCAGGTCCCGTCACTTCATGGCAAATAGATGGGGGAAACAATGGAAACAGTGACAGACTTAATTTTGGGGGCTCTAAAATCACTGCAGATGGTGATTACAGCAATGAAATTAAGATGCTTGCTCCTTGGAAGAAAAGTTATGACCAACCTAGACAGCATATTAAAAGGCAGAGACATTACTTTGCCAACAAAGGTCCATCTAGTCAAGGCTATGGTTTTTCCAGTGGTCATGTATGGATGTGAGAGTTGGACTGTGAAGAAAGCTGAGCGCCGAAGAATTGATGCTTTTGAACTGTGGTATTGGAGAAGGCTCTTGAGAGTCCCTTGGACTGCAAGGAGATCCAATCAGTCCATCCTATTGGAAATCAGTTCTCAATATTTATTGGAAGGACTGATGCTGAAGCTGAAACTCCAGTACTTTGGCCACCTGGTGTGAAGAGCTGACTCACTGGAGAACACCCTGATGCTGGGAAAGATTGAAAGAAGAGGAGAAGGCAGTGGCAGAGAATGAAATGATTAGATAGCATCACTGACTCAATGGACATGAGTTTGAGTAAACTCCGGGAGACAGTGAAGGACAGGAAAACCTGGCGTGCTGCATTCCATGGGGTTGCAAAGAGTCAGACACGACTTAGCTACTGGAAAACATTAACAGCCCAGCCATGGACTGAGTGTTAGGGATTCCAAGGAGGGCCCATTCCTGGAAAACCAGAACGTCTTGATGACTGATTTTGAAGACTTTCCAGCAGCTTATTAAATCTTTCTTTGGCTACATGGTAATCTAGGTTGCTACTTTCATCTGTCTTTTACCTGGAGTCAGACTTGCACTGCACTTGGACCATCCTCCTAGCCTGCTCTGGCTCCTATCCCCTCTTCTCTCACTGGTAACTTGCCTAATGAAGTCATTGAACATTTAATCCTGTTTAGTTTCTGCTTCTTGGGAGACTAGACTAACAGACTCCTTTAAGGGAGTCTGCTGTCGGGGAACAGGGTTACTGAAATGCCTGGATGTACCCCTTGTTTTTATAAATTTTAAATATTGATCCTGGCAGCCTCCAGTTACCTCAGGCTGCCTGTCTAAGTAATCCAGGTGTAATCAATTATTATTTTTATTCGTGCTTGGTTACAAAGTGACCCTTTGTAAGGGTCAAAGTCTGCTCTCAACTTTTTTCTTTTTTTTTTACATAAGTCCTCTTAGTTTAAGCATGCAACTTCGCGGAAGGCCAAGTCCTTTTAGAAAAGCACAGGTTTCATTATAGCAGAAATATGTGTATGTGCAAATGTTCTTATCCCTCCCCTCTTTATTTCATGGTTTTGCTCTTTGCCTTTGTTGTTTGTATTACAGATAATCTCCATATTAATACATAGAGATCTTCAATCATTTTTATAATTGCGTAGGACTCCATTGTGGAGAAGGCAATAGCACCCCACTCCAGTACTCTTGCCTGGAAAATCCCATGGACGGAGGAGCCTGGTGGGCTGCTGTCTATGGGGTCGCACAGAGTCGGACACGACTGAAGCAACTTAGCAGAAGCAGCAGGACTCCATTGTATGGATGTACCATAGTTTGTTCAACTTGTTCCCTATTGATAGACAGGAGGGTTGTTCCAATTCTTTGCTATTACAAATAGTGCTACAATAAATAAAAATGTGCGTATATTCTTTCTATTTGTGGCGGCATCTTTAGCACAATGCTAAGAAGTGGAATTGTTGAGTCAAATGGCAAATACATTTGTCATTTTGGTAGACATGAGATATTTTTAATGTTGTTGGCTTGTATCATTTTGCACTCTTACTGCCAATGTCTGAGTGCTCCTTCCCTCACAGTCCTGCTATAGGTATGTTGTCAAACTTTTGTGACAATTCATGACAATTCTAATAAGTGAGGCATGGTGTCACAGTGAAGTTTTGTTTTGCATTTCCTTTATTACACATGAAGTTGAGAAGATTTTCTTATGTTAAAAACCATTTTTACTTTCCTATGAACTCTATTCCTGGCATTTGCCCATTATTCTATTGGATGTTCATTCCTTTCTTTGTGATTTCTAAGATCTCTTCACATAGTAGGAAGGTCAGTCCTCCGCGGTTTGAGTTGCACATATTTGCCCTCCCCCAGGTGTTCTTACATGATACTTTACCAGATCAACTGAGCCAGAAATGATCTCTGCCTCTAAAATTCTTAGAAGTGCCTCATTAGCTCAGTAGGTGTATTGTCAGTCTCATAAAATCCTTAGAACATTTCTTTGTATTGCCTTGTGTTGTATTTCCATTCATATTTTCTCTCTTCTGATAGATTATATCTACTCTCTAACAGAGTACTTTTGAATGAATTAAGCAGTTTATTTTAGCTATTGCTTGAAATGTGTAAATCATCAACTAGAGTTTGGGAATTTGTCCTGTATTATAGTTGTTATTTAACATTATTAGAATTTATTTAGTTCAGTCTTTTCATTAACTCTCAACATCCTTTTGGAGCTAAAAATTTTTCTCATACCAAAACTGTACGAAGTTGGCACTTACAACAAGTGTATGATGTGCATGCTCAGTTGTATCAGATTCTTTGTGACCCCATGGACTGTAATGTAGCTGATCACTCTCCTCTGTCCATGGGATTTTCCAGGTGAGAATACTGGAGTGGGTTGCCATTTCCTTCTCCAAGGGATTGTCCCAACCCAGGGATTGAACCACGTCTCCTGTGTTTCTTGCTTTGATAGGTGATTCTTTACCACAGGACCATCTGGGAAGCCATATAACAAATACTAAGGCAAATTTTACTTATAAACAAAATAAAATTGGAAAAATAAACCTCAAAATTAACCAAATAAAAGAAAAACATTGAAAACAGCACCAAGGTTAAAAGAAAACATAAAATATCAAATAGTTAGATTTATCCATAAGCATGAAATAATATTAGCAAATCTATTAATGAAGATGTTGCTATAACAATTGAAAAAGAATAATTATTTTCTGATATTTGTTTAAAATATTTGATAAAATTTGACATATAATAATGATTTAAGAAAAAGAGTCTCTAACAAACTAAGACTAGAAGGAAACTTCCATATTTAATAAAGAATATTTTCCAGAAATCTACAGCAAATCATTTAATCATTTAAAATTTAGATATGCCACTTAATGCCAAATAAAGTATAAATGTTGGAAAACAATCTCTGAATATTTTCATACAATATGATTTTCTACCTAGAAAATACAAGTAAATCAACTGATAAACTATTAGAAATAATAAAATCCAGTAAGCTGACCCAATTAAAAATCATCTTACAAAAATGAATAGTTTGCTATACTCCATTAGCAATGAACTGGAAAAATATGATAGGGAATCCCCTGACAGTTCAGGGGTTAGGACTGGATTAGTTAACTGGGTTAGTTTCCACTGCAGTGGGCACAGGTTCAAACCCTGTCAGGGAACTAAGATCCCGAAAATAGAGCCAAAAAAAAAAAAAAAAAATCGTAAATGAAAAGATATTCTGACAATAGCAAGAAGAACCATAAGACATCCAGAAGTGTTTCCACTGCAATGATTAGGACTCTGGTGTTTCTACTGCAGAGGCCATAGGTTCAAACCCTGTCAAGGAATCAAGATTCCTCAAGCATGGACAAAAAAGTAATAAATGACAAGATATTCTGACAATTGCAAGAAGAACCATAAAACATCCAGAAACACCTATGACCTCCCACTTGCCAAATTCAGTGTTCAGCCTAAGTCCTTTTCATCTTATTTGGTGTTAAGCAGTATTTGACAAAGCTAATTACTCTGGGTTTTTTTGGACATTTTCATCACTTTGACATTTAGGATACAAGTTGATTCCATTTGCCACTACCTCAATGGCCACAATTATGTAAATATAACACTTTGGTACAAATGTTGTAATAACCTTCTTACTAAGAATTTTGCCACTTGCAATGTTTCCATGAATCCCCCAGGTGGCAGACAAATGCAATTTCCCCTTCAATTGGTAAGACCATTACTTCCTTATTACAAATCAGTTAGAAATATTAATCAAAATTCTAGCATATAGTTCAATCATACCTACTGTATGATTAAGGAACTAATTTCTTATAATTTACATAAATATTTTATTAGAAACATTAATGGCGACTGTAAAATTGCCAAGCAATCATTGTAATTAGACACTCTGATAAATATATATTCCAACTGATCCATCACCCTAAACACTTAGACATATATCTGCTGGCTATGAAAGTCAATACAGCTCCTTTGTTTGGGATCTGAAAAAATTAAGTATCACTGATAAGAAACCAAAAGCTCTATTACCCAGCTAATTGGAGTTTTTAAAACTTTTAGGATTTTTCTACAATTATTTCTAACTTTAAACTATATCTATTAAAATTGGTCATAAAAGGCTGGGTATGTATGATACTTGATGTAATATACTCACTCGTTATGAATACATTAATCATATCCCATTTCCTCACCCTCATAGCTCTACTGTCCTAATGTTTCACTCTGCTATGTACGTTTTGATCTATTTTACAAAAAGGTTAACAGGCACATGATTACAGCTATGTAGAGAGNATGCAGGAGACCCGGTTTGATCCCTGGGTCACGAAGATCCCTTGGAGAAGGAAATGGCAATCCACTCCAGTACTCTTGCCTGGAGAATCCAATGGATGGAGGAGCCTGGTGGGCTATAGTCCATGGGGTCACAAAGAGTCGGACACGACTGAGCGACTTCACTTTCACTATCTTTCCATGCAGATGGGCTTTCCTTAATATGTTTCTTGTGTACCAGTCAATGTACAAAGGAAGTCATTTATCATTTTTAAAAATTTATAACTGAAAGTTATGTGTAAATAACTTTATATATATATAACTTTATGGTATTATATATAAATACTATATGAGATCATAGGGTATTTGTCTCTCTCTCTCTGACTTATTCATTTAGCATAATGCCCTGGAGGTCTATCTGTGTTGCCTCAATGGCATATTTATTTCTTTTTTTTAATGACATTAATGTTCCACAAATTTCACATCTTCTTCACCCATTCCTCCATTAATGGGCACGGCTTGTTTCCACTTGGCAACTGTAGGTAATGCTTCTATGAACAGGGGAGTGATGATATCTTTTTGAGTTAGTGCTTTTGTTTGCTTCAAATAAATACCCACTTCAAATAAAAAACTGCTTCATATGGTAGTTCTTTTAATGTTTTAAAAACTTTTGGCCACACCACGCAGCATGCAGGATCCTAGTTCCTTGACCAAGAATTGAACCCACGCCCACCCCTCCACACTGGAAGCTGGGATTCCTAACCCCTGGACAGCCAGGAAAGTCCCATGGTAGTTCTTTTTTAAAAGGTTTTAGGAACTTCCATACTATTTTTCACTGTACCTTCATCAATTTACATTCCCACCAACAGTACACAAATATTCCCTTTTCTCCATATTTTTAAAAATAATAAATGACTCCATTTGTACATTGATTGGTACACATGAAACACATTTAGGAAACCCCATCTCCATTAAGATGCATCAATTAATTGTTCATTTAAAATGATTTAGAAATTATCTGTGTGGTTCAGATGGTAAAGAATCTGCCAGCAATGCGTGAGATCTGGGTTTGACCCCTGGGTTGAAAAGATCTCTTGGAGAAGGGCATGGCAACCCGCTCCAGTATTCTCTTGTCTTTTGAAAACAGCCATTCTTATAGGTATGAGGTGATATCTCTTTGTGGCTTTGGTTTGCATTTCTTGATGATTACTGATGTTGAGCACTTTTTCATGTACCCATTGCTCATCTGTGTGTCTTCTTTGGAAAAACATCTATTCAGATCCTCTGCCTATTTTTTAGCCTTATTGTTTTGTTTTTGCTTCTGAGTTGTATGAGTTCTTTATGTGTTTTAGATATTAACCCCATATTAAATTATAATTTTTGAATATGTTCTTCCATTCTATAGATCCTAAAGATAGGGATAGTCTGACTTAGTCTGCTCTGACAAGGTTTGTCAACAGTTGGAAGGTCAGAAGAGGCTGGTTTTTTATAAAAAGGACAGTTTAGTTTCTCTGGAATCCTGTTATGTGTTAAACCACTTTCTCAGAGTTTTAGGTCATGAAGGGAATTGTATCAACATATGATATACTTTCCAATTAGAGAATTAGGAAAGTATGCATGCATGAGGTTTCTTAAAGAAATAGCCAAAGAACCATCCACAATCAAGGACTCAAGGTTGTAAGTAGATTGAAATTTTTCTCCTAGTTTCCTGGTAGACTAATTTGACCCTGTTTTCTTTTCATCTTTTCTTATTGATTACATATGACTCTAGGATTAATGTTCAGGGAAAGTAAAAGGAATAAGGGCTACTTGGAGAAATTGTTGATTTCAAGCTGGGACAGGGAAAGACAAGGTGAGTTTAGGATATCTCATTGTATTAGAAAGGAAGGGACTTCCCAGTTGGTTCAGTGGTAAAGAATGCTCCTGCCAAGCAGGAGACTCAGGTTTGATCCCTGAGTCAGGAAGATCTCCTAGAGAAGGAAATGGCAACCCATTCCTGTATTTTTGCTTGGGAAATCCCATGCACAGAGGAGCCTGGTGGGCTACAGTTCATGGGGTTGCAAAAGAGTAGGATATGACTTAGCGACTAAACAAAAGCATACACACAAGAAGAGGGAGGGTACTTATGGTTGATTCATGTTGATGTATGGCAGAAACTAACACAATATTGTAAGGCAATTATCCTCCAATTAAAAAAAAAAGAAGTAAGCAAGTATAGAGAAACTGATGGGGACGCAGGAGTCAGCTTGAGGCAGGTCAAATATTAATCAAGTTGAGCGTTGAAGTACATAATAGTAGGAATGGGCTATCACTCATTGATTAACAAAAAAGAACTTACGAGTCCATGTTATTACAGAAAAATATCGCCATTTTATAGCTCCCGTACTCGAAATTGATTTATACAAGAGTCATCAAAAAATGCTAAAACTCTTATGCAGAAGATTCTTCGGGAACAGAATGCTCATCCAGTATCCAAGTATCACTCTACAGAATCCTGTTGGAGACATTTGAAAGGAACTTAGTCAAATGAACAAAGTTAACATCTATAATAAAGCAAACTAACATTAAGACTCCCTCAGATTTGATCATTGTTTAGAAGTACTCACAGAACTCAAAAAACTGTGATCACAGTTACAGTTTATGATAGCAAAAGGATAGAGACTGAATTCAGCAGAGTGAAAAGGAGCACAGAACCAAGTCTATGAGGAACCGGGAATATGGCTTCTGGTTGTCCTCTCTTAGTCCAATGCACAGCACTTAATTCTCAGTAACCATGTGTATGAAGGGTTGCAAACCAAAGAAGCTGACCCAAGCCTGGGTGTCCCAGGTTTTATTGAGAGTCAGTCACATAGACATGCAGCATATAAAAACAGGTACAGTCACCAGATTATCAAATTGTTAACATAAATTATCTGATCAAATGGATATGGGATGGTCCAAGTTTGAGAGCATACAAAAACATTATTTTTAGGCCAGTCATTCAAGGGCTCAGAGGTTATCTCCCCGGAGGACATAGGGGTCCAACCAGTCCTTTCTTTGGAAGGTGTGGAGTTTGACCAATCAAGCCTGCTGAGTTAACCACCTGATAGGGAATCTGCCTGCAAAGACCTGGGTTTAAACCCTGGGTCAGGAAGATCCCCTGAAGAAGGAAATGGCAACCTACTCCAGTATTCTTGCCTGGAAATTTCTGTGGAAAGAGGAGCCTGGCAGGCCAGTCTATGGGGTCAAAAAGAGTCAGACATGATGGGGCAACTAATACTTCCAGATAGGGAAAGGACACAAATCAACAATGCAGTATCCTGATACGGTTTTAACCTAAATTTAGTCATGAGGCTATCCAGAGTGATTGACATTTGGCAAAACAACTGTTTAGACGTTTAAAGAATGTCAGTGTTACAAAAGACAAAAAGCAAACAAAAAAGATGAAGAACTATTCTAGGTTAAAGGAGACCAAAGAGATATCACAATTAAACACCATATGTGATCCTTCACTGAATGTCCTTGATCAAAACAAGACAAACAGAAACAGGTATAAAAGACATTACTGTGACAATTGTGGACATTTAAATACGGACTGTTTAGTAAATACTAATATAGTATTATTTAACTTATATGCAGAGCACATCATGAGAAACGCTGGGCTGGAAGAAGCACAAGCTGGAATCAAGAAAGCCAGGAAAAATATCAATCACCTCAGATATGCAGATGACACCACCCTTATGGCAGAAAGTGAAGAGGAACTAAAGAGCCTCTTGATGAAATTGAAAGAGGAGAGTGAAAAAGTTGGCTTAAATCTCAACATGCAGAAAACTGAGATCATGGCATCCAGTCCCATCACCTCATGGAAAATAGATGGGGAAACAGTGGAAACAGTGTCAGACTTTATTTTGGGGGGCTCCAAAATCACTGCAGATGGTGACTGCAGCTATGAAGTTAAAAGACGCTTGCTCCTTGGAAGGAAAGTTATGACCAACCTAGTCAGCATGTTAAAAAGCAGAGACATTACTTTGCCAAAAAAATGCCCCTATAGTCAAAGCTATTGTTTTCCCAGGAGCCATGTATGGATGTGACAGGTGGATTATAAAGAAAGCTGATAACTGAAGAATTGATGCTTTTGAACTGTGGTGTTGGAGAAGACTCTTGAGAGTCCCTTGGACTGCAAGGAGATCCAACCAGTCCATCCTAAAGGAGATCAATCCTGGGCGTTCATTGGAGGGACTGATGTTGAAGCTGAAACTCCAGTACTTTGGCCACCTGACGCGGAGAGCTGACTCATTTGAAAAGACCCTGATGCTGGGAAAGATTGGGGGCAGGAGGAGAGGGGGACGACAGAGGATGAGATGGTTGGATGGCATCACTGACACAATGGATATGGGTTTGGGTGGACTCCGGGAGTTGGTGATGGACAGGGAGGCCTGGCATACTGCAGTTCATGGGCTCGCAAATAATTGGACACGACTGAGCGACTGAACTGAACTGAACTCAGTATGGTATCCATGTTAAATTTCATGAATGTGGTGAAGACTCTCCTATGACCTAACTTGAGTCAGGCTCCTCTGAATCTTCTTTCTGACTATGCCTCTAACTGTGGGTTCTGTCCTTGGCCCATTTGGTATGGTTTTACGAAGAATCCCACTGGGCCAGATGAAAAATTTCCCACCATTGCTATCTGACCACTCCTGAGATCTGACCAAGTTTCCCGTCTCTCACCTTCTATATCTAATCACCATGGTCTGCCTTCAGCAAGAATTCCCTCAAATTGATTTAGCCAGAATCTCCCCACACCTATGTTTCCTCTTAGTAATTTTCCATCCACTGACCTTCGCCCTGCTCCTTCCGTATTAATCCCCACTTGTCCTTGTTGGTGCTGGCATTGAGCTCACTCTCTGCTGCACACTATAAAACCCCATTGTGGTAGTTCTCTCTGAATAGTCTGCTTTATCATCTTTAACCAGGGTCATAGATACTTTTTTGTTCACAAGTGTAATAATTATTGGTATATTATGATTCTCCAAAACATTCTCATTCTAAGTGAGAATAACCACGATGCTATGATCAGTCACCTAGAAACAGACATCCTGGAAAGCGAAGTCAAGTGGGCCTTAGGAAGCATCACTATGAACAAAGCTGGTGGAGGTGATGAAATTCCAGCTGAGCTATTTCAAATCTTAAAAGATGATGCTGTGAAAGTGCTGCACTCAATATGCTAGCAAATTTGGAAAACTTAGCAGTGGTCAGTTTTCATTCCAATCCCTAAGAAAGGCAATGCCAAAGAATGCTCAAACGACTACACAATTGCACTCATCTCACACACTAGCAAAGTAATATTCAAAATTCTCCAACCCAGGCTTCAGCAATACGGGAACCANTTAGCAGTGGTCAGTTTTCATTCCAATCCCTAAGAAAGGCAATGCCAAAGAATGCTCAAACGACTACACAATTGCACTCATCTCACACACTAGCAAAGTAATATTCAAAATTCTCCAACCCAGGCTTCAGCAATACGGGAACCATGAACTTCCAGATGTTCAAGCTGGATTTAGGAACCAGAGATCAAATTTCCAACATCCACTGGATCATTGAAAAAGCAAGAGCATTCCAGAAAAACATCTACTTCTGCTTTGTTGACTATGTCAAAGCCTTTGACTGTGTGGATCACAATAAACTGTGGAAAATTCTGAAAGAGATGAGAATAGCAGACCACCTTACCTGTCTCCTGAGAAATCTCCACTCTCACCGGTTCTTGCAATTCCTTCCCTACTCCTGGGCCAGTTACCGCCTTGGCCCTATCCCCACTCAGTCAAACCCCCATGAAATTCTCTTTGGGTTACCAGCTCTTTCTCATCTGAACCCCAAATGCTTCAGGCCTTTGCAGAACTCTTCCTTATGGCTGAATTATTTTTCCTCACACCACCCCCCACCTCCAACAATCCAGTTCATTTCTTTCCATCCTTCAGTTCTCAACTGACACCTCCTCTGGGAAGCCTTCACAGGTACACAGGACTAGATTCCTTTTTTCTTTAATTGTGCCTTGATTTTTTCCTTCCTAGCACTTATCACAGCTAATATTAAATAATTATCTGTAAGTTTCTATATTCACTATGGTCTTCAGACTCAAAGACTCACCCCAGCAGAGACCACATCAGGCTTGCTTTGATCACATCCCCCACTTCCTAAGCTGCTTTGTACGCACGTTAGGTATTCAGTGTGCACTTATCAAATTAACCAATTACACAGTGAAGTGCAGCCAGTCCCTGCAATTGGAATAGCGGGCTTCATCCAGCCCAGGAAGAAACAAAGCAGTGATGTCCAGGCCAAGCCACTTTTGCATCTAAATCGAAGACAGACACACCCAAAAGAGACCTATGTCCGCAATCTCTCTGGTGCTAACTGAAAATGTCAGTCATGTCCAGCACTTTGCAACCCCATGGACTGTAGCCCACCAGGCTCCTCTGTCCATGGGATTCACCAGGCAAGCATACTGGAGTGAGCTGCCATTCCCTTCTCCAGGGGATCTTCCCGACACAGGACTCGAACCCAGCTCTCCTGCATTGTAAGCAGATTCTCTGTCTGAGCCACCAGGGAAGCCAAGATGCTAAGATGGTTACTGATTATGAAACTTCTCCAGTCAAACTTCATGCTGGCGCCTCTGTGGCTACTTTAGCCACCAAGGGTGGCTGAGGGGTAGGGCAGCTGGCCTGGATTTAAAGGCCTCGAGACTAGGGGTGACCCCACTCTCTCCTGTCACACAATAGCAGCTGAAATGTTGCCTCATTTTTGGTTACCCTCCCCAAACGCCTGCTGAGGGCTTTCACACGTTACCTCATTTGTTCTTCATGAAAATCTGTGAAACTGCTACAGAGAACAAGTCACACGCCTGCAATCACACAAGTGGGCAGACACAGAACTGAGGCCGCACCCCTGTGGTCACGGGTCCCAGCCCACGCAGCTCCTCCCGCAAGGACGCCAGCCAGACGCCCCTGCTGGCTCTGCATCCTCAGTGCTGTTTGTCAGGTAAAGTGTTCCAAACCTCTCCCAGGGCCTCTTTAATCCAGATGGAAACTGATGGGAAAAACAGTGCCACAGTGGGGTTGAGAGCACACCTCCAGACCCCAATGCCCGGGTCCAAAGTCA
>SJYV01010792.1:0-10358 GCA_006410875.1 Neotragus pygmaeus | reverse complement strand
TTGGAAAAGACTCTGATGCTGGGAGAGATTGGGGGCAGGAGGAGAAGGGGACAACAGAGGGTGAGATGACAGGATGGCATTACTGACTCGATGGACATGAGTCTGAGTGAACTCCAGGAGTTGGTGATGGACAGGGAGGCCTGGCGTGCTGCGATTCATGAGATCACAAAGAGTTGTACACAACTGAGCGACTGAACTGAACTGAATAAATGTTGAATTTATGTCATGAGAAATTGAAGAAGATAGCTACTCAAAACGTTTTTTTGTAGCAGTATGATAATTTAAGGCATTATTCATATGTATAGTTTAAGGGTCAGGTTTGGGGGGGCGTTTGTGTGTAAGAAAGGTGTTTCACATGATTAATCCGTTGTTGTTCAGTCGCTTAGTTGTGTCTGACTCTTTATGAGGCCATGGATTGCAGCACAATGGGCTGCACTGTCCTTCACTATCTCCCGGAGTTTGATCAGATTCATGTCCATTGAGTTGATGATGCCGTCCNTTTCACATGATTAATCCGTTGTTGTTCAGTCGCTTAGTTGTGTCTGACTCTTTATGAGGCCATGGATTGCAGCACAATGGGCTGCACTGTCCTTCACTATCTCCCGGAGTTTGATCAGATTCATGTCCATTGAGTTGATGATGCCGTCCAACCATCTTATCCTCTGTTGCCCTCTTCTTTTGCCTTCAATCTTTGCCAGCATCAGGGTCTTTTCTAATAGGTCGTCTGTTCACATCAGGTTGCCAGAGTGTTGGAGCTTCATCTTCAGCACCAGTCTTTCCAATGAATATTCAAGGTTGATTTCCTTTAAGATTTAGTGACTTGATCTTGCAGTCCAAAGGATTCTAAAGAGTATTCCCCAGCACTACAATTTGAAAGCATCAGTTCTTCAGTGCTCAGCCTTCTTAGTGGTCCAACTCTCACATCCATATGTGACTACTGGAGAAGCCGTAGCTTTCACTCTATGGACCTTTTTTGACAAATGATGTCTTTTTAATATGCTAAGTTTGTCATAGCTTTCCTTCCAGGAAGTAAGCGTCTTCAATTTCATGGCTGCAGTCACTGCAGTGATTTTGGAGCCCAAGAATATAAATCTGTTATGGCTTCCACTTTTCCCCCATTTGCCATGAAATGATGGGACTAGATGCCATGCTCTTAGTGTTTTGAATGTTGGATTTTAAGCCAGCTTTTTCATGCTCCTCTTTCACTCTCAAGAGGCTCTTTAGTCTTCTTCGCTCTCTACCATTAGAGTGGTATCATCTGCATATCTGAGGTTGTTGATATTTCTCCAGGCAATCTCGATTCCAGCTTGTGATTTAGCAAGCCCGCCATTTTGCGTGATACTCTATCTAGGTAACTATCTGGGCAAAATCAATAGCAATGGGATTCCCGCCCCCCCCACTCCCAAATTTCTAAATGTGACATAGCATAAGAAAAAGTTAAAGTAGGAAAACCCCTTAATGTCATGAAATACCTTAGGAGCATAACTATACATATATTATATTTCTTTATCATTGGTGATTGAGGCAGGTGGTAATGAATTGAGCACAGAAGTGAATTTGGGAAGCTTGAGTTTCTCTGCTCTTTCACTATGGTTTTAGAAAATAATCCTCCTCTTGTTCAGTTATTTTACTATAAAATTGTAATTTTAGTACTAAAAAAGGTGTTATAAATAAATTCAAAGTCAAGTGCCTATGTGATTTATAATTGCTATCTTTAACTTTCTAGTAATTACCTACAGGAAATACCAGGAAAAGATAATTACTGGCATTATCACCGCTAACAGTCAGTATTTCTTCAGTGCCCCTAATGCATTAGATGTGAACAGGGGGCTCAGGACCCCAGAGGTCTTTGTGGAGCAGGGTCCACCCTCAGCTCCTCCATTCTGCAGCTGCCACTGTCTTTCTAGCTCATGGCCAGAAGAAAGATGGGCATGAAAAATGAGAGTTTTTCATCAGTTCATTTAGTATTAGATGGAACCATGTGAATCTTCCGTTTACTAGAACCTATACATGTAACATCAAAGCAGTTGTATTTGGACCCACATAATATTTACAGGGCCTCTGACACGTGCCTGGCATTTCTGTGGGAGCTGAAAGCATAGAAGTTAGCAAAGTGGACACCATTCCTGCCTTCATGGAGTTGACATTCTCGTGGGCTCTCCAGCCAAACCTCTCTTACTGTAGGATATCTATTTGCCTACTCTACGCTCCATTCTTGTGCCAAATAGATGAATCAACAGTACATCTAGATGTGATGTCCTCTGCTCTATGGATAGAAATCACGGCCAGGAGGACCATGGACGTGTGACCAAGCCCAGGAAACGCCCCCGACGTGTGTGTGTGACAAAGTAGAGGTAGTAAATAAGGCAGTAATTTTTATGTCATCAAATGGTGATTTTTATCTGTTGAATTTAAAAATTTACCTAGTCATGAGTGTTAAACACAACTGTGATATATTTGCTTTAATTTGTTGGGCCAGGCTGTTCTGTGTCCTTCACTCTGTGGGATGAGTGGCTGAGACGTGTTAGAATTCAGTAAATGTGCTCAGGGATGGGGCTCAACAGAGCTAGGTTGTGGTTTCACGTTTGCTGTTGGGAAGCTCAGGTATCTATCAAGAAATGCGGTGCGTTACCTCTGCTAACTTACTTCAGTGACGTGGTAAAATAAATGAGATAATAATAAGTGGTTTGAAAATTCACCCTTTAAAAAACGTGACAATTGCATATAAAATACGGATAGTAGCCATTTTCTTATTCATAGTGCCTTCTGATGAAGGTGCTACAGACTTCCAGATCTCATTTTGAACAAAATCTGAACACTTTGTTTTGAACTGTATCAAACTGCCTGATTTCATCTTAGCTCAACAGACAGGTTGTCCTTTCAGCTGTTCTGTTGACTGTGTCCATTGTAATATATCATTCATAGATTAATTTTCAAATTAAATCCCTATGAATGAATAGAGGAGANCTTTGTTTTGAACTGTATCAAACTGCCTGATTTCATCTTAGCTCAACAGACAGTTTGTCCTTTCAGCTGTTCTGTTGACTGTGTCCATTGTAATATATTATTCATAGATTAATTTTCAAATTAAATCCCTATGAATGAATAGAGGAGATTTGTTGGGCTGTTTAAAGCATCTTATTGAAAAATACATGCTTTAAATTTTGTAAGTTGACAAAATTGAAAAAAATGTATTTTCCTGATTTGTCTTGTTATTTCCTGTTGTCATGTCCCAACGGGCAAAATAAATTCTGTCTCTTAATGAGATGCCTCATCAAAGTTAGAGGTGAACAGATGATCTAGAACCATGTAGCAGGTTTCCTTAGAATTCCCTTGGTTGAGCCATCTCCCTGCATTGCAGGACACCATCCTCAGTAATTCAGTAATTGGGTTATGAGAAAGCAGCCACTCTGTTTTGAAACTTTGATTCTGATTCTTTATCATAGTTCACAAGGTAAAGTAACTTACCATTACTGTCGTGCCTATAACATATCAAGAGGAGAAAGAGGGAAGTTTCTCCTCCATCATGAATATTTTATTATTTCTCTGATATTTCCCTAGAGTTTGATATGCTTCTTTTTTGTATTAAATAATATTTTTATGGTTATATAAGTAGGTGGTATAATGTGCAAAAAAACTCCACTGAAATAAATATAGAAATTCACTTGAGTTTTCCTTGCTAGACACCTGTGAAATAGTTAAGAGAACACCTAAACGTTGTTTTAGTGCCTCTTAAACTTGAAGGACGCTTATAACCAACCAGCCTTTCTTATACTTTATGTCAGGAAACATAGCAGTGTGGTGTAGTTTATAGAGACTTGCTGGGTGTTACAGGAGATTAAAGTGGCTTTACTTAAGTATGTTTTTGCCTTTTAGTATTATGATAGAAAAGCTTTTTTGTTTCCCTGTAGTGTTAGTCACTTGGTCCTGTCCGACTGTTTGTGATCCCATGGACTGTTGGAGTGGGTTGCCTGCCATTCCTGTCTCCAGGAGATCTTCCCGACCCGGGATTCAAACCCAGGCAGATTCTTTACCGTCTCAGCTACAGGGAAATCCTAATACCACATATTTTAAGCAAATTGAAAATTAACACTAAAAAAAAAAAAAAGAAAGAAAATTAACACTGAGTTCTAAAATTAATTCTGCTGTTGTTGACACTTAAAATTTTTAATCTAGTTTCAGAAGAGATGACTTGCGTTTCCTGGGTGGATAAGTGCATTTGTTTATCATAACATGATGGAAAAGAACACAGATGCTGAGCAACTCCTAAAGTAGTTTCAGTTCTGACAACATTTTACTGTGTGCATCTGAACATTTTTTTAATTGTTCCAAATCTCAGTTTTCCAGGCTATGAAATAGAGATAATCACACTAATTTTGCACAGTTGTTAGGAGAATCAAATGAGATAACCTGTTATGCCTAGTCCATTGCCTGGTGTATAAACCTCTATTTTAAAAAATTTTAGATGTACAGAAAAATTATAGAAATAGTACCCAGAGGTCCATGTGGCACCCAGCCAGTTAACCTTGGTGTAATGCCATTAGCTGGAGATTTTGTTTAGATGACAGCAGTATCGTCACTAATGCCATTAGCTAGAGATTTTGTTTAGATGACAGCGGTATCGTCACTAATGTCTCTTTGCTGCTCGAGGTTCTACCCAGCATTGCACCTGGGACAGTTTCTGTCTTTTCTTTTGCGACCTTGATGTTTTTGGTGGGAACTGGATAGTTTTTCTCTCACTTTGGGTTTATATATGTTTAGATCGAGTTTATCCATTTTTGGCAAGAATCTCACAGGAGCGATGCTTCCTCCTGATTGCATCGNAAAAAAAAAAAAAAAAAAAAAACAGGCAGATCATGAATGTGATGAAAGAATTTTTGAATACAATGCTTAAGATTGTAGGAGATGCCAAACCTAAAAGAAAGACTTATTAAATGGAGAAGCCCACAGATAGAAGGAAGAGTGTGCAAAGCATCTGAGGTAGGAATAAGCTTGGCAAGTCCAAAGTGTGACAAAGAGGCTATGTGATTGGAATAGAAAGAAAGTGAAAGAAAGTGAAGTTGCTCAGTCGTGCCTGACTCTTTGCAATCCCATGGACTGAGATCTACCAGGCTTCTCTGTCCATGGGATTTTCCAGGCGAGAGTACTGGAGTGGGTTGCCATTTCCTTCCCCAGTGGATTTTCCTGACCCAGGGATCAAACCCAAGTTTCCTGCATTGCAGGCAGATGCTTTACCCTCTGAGTCACCAGAGAAGACCCCTGTGCTTGGAATGAACTGAACCAAAAGGGAAGTGATAGCAGATGACTTCAAAAAGCAAGCTAGAGTGAGATTATATAACAATTTTTTAACATAACAATGATAAAATATTATTTATTTATCTTATGTGAAAAAACCTGGTAGCTCAATGGAAACCAAAAAAAAAAAAAAGTTAAAGGATAAATGAGATACAGGCAAGATATTTAAAGTCCAGCCGTAAGCAAGAAGGTGAGCCCTGTATCTGGATGTGAGGATAATATAAAGTGAGGTTCCATGAACTCAGGCTTAGAATGGAATTTGGTTAGGAATTTAGCAGACACGAATTCATTTAGAGATCTCTTCAAGAAAATTAGAGATACCAAGGGAAAAATTCATGCAAAGATGGGCTCAATAAAGTACAGAAATGGTATGGCCCTAACAGAAGCAGAAGATATTAAGAAAAGGTGGCAGGAATACACAGAAGAAGTGNTTGTTTTTCCTGCCTTAGTCTTAGAATTAACCAATTCTTCAAAATGCCTTGTAATTCCCTTGAAAAATAAAGTACCCATCTGTCACTCAAGATACCTTTGTCTCACTCTTGATAGAATATTTTGTGTATTTCTCTTTTGATCTTCAGATGCAGCCTTAGGGAATTCAGTCTTGCCCAGTGGGAATTACTGGTTCCTAACCTTTAGAAGACAAAGAAAACACTTGCCTACCATAGGAGGCAACAGATCCATATTCATCTTCTTTTTTGTCCCTGAAATTGTAAAGGAACAATGTGATTCTCACTGTAAATTAAATCTTTATCTCATGCTCTTTGTCATTTCAGGGCATGATATATTCCATCTATATTGCCTGTAAAAATGCAATGTAGTTTTTTCCTTTGGTCATCTGCTATGTAGCCAAGCTTAGATGATTAGAAGATGAAGTGAAATCTAAATGTATTATTGTGACTCTGAGAAAATCATTTGATCCTCAGTTATCCTGAATCTAATTTTATAATTATTATGGAAGTAAAAGTGTGCTAAAGATCTTGTCTTTTTTGTAGAGAATCTGATTTATTTTTGACATTGATAGAAAAATATGTATTTTCACGAGCTCTGAGTAACCACTAGAGGGGGGTCATGTTTCCTCTCTAGTGGTTACTAGCTAGTTTCCCATTTGCTATTTTTTTGAGACTTTATGATTTGGAAAGATTGACAGTAAAGGTGGGAGAGAGGAGTACCAGCAAGTGGACTCAAAAAGGAAAGCTGAAGTGAAGATATTGATTTGTACAAAACGGTGTACAAGAGAAAAGTATTAAACAGGAAAATACTTATGTTTCTATATGTTGATAAACGGTGTACTCCACCAGAAATATATGACAGTTCTGAAACTTTATGCACCCAGAAAGATATCATTGAAATATATCAATATATATGTAAATATTTAAGCATTTATTCTAAAAATGTTTAGATATTTCTTAACATTTGTAAGATTGGGGAGTTATAGTTTTGCAGTCATCCTGGTAGCTCTTCAAAACCTTAGATTTATTGCACTTAATGTGTACAATAGGTTATAAAGCAATATCTTGAGATACCTTTTTAATGATAAAGCTAGATCTTTAAAATTCTGTCTTAATAGAAATTTAGTTCTAGAAAATACAAACACCGTGGATTAAAGTATACCCCAGATAAGGTAATCTAGCAAAACAAAGTATTAAAAAAATGATAATTTGACAAAAACGAAATCTGGGGAAACCAGTGAACAGGATAAACCTAATCTACATTTATTTTGACTTCAAAATGTTGGTAAAAAGCAATACTGTATTGTGAAGCGGGCGCCTTTCCCTGGCCAGTGAGACACTCTTCGTCAGTTCACTTCTGCATAGTCTCAGATTGCAGGCTTCAGCATTGTTTGCAGTTTGCTTCTCCTGTTTGCAGTGAGTGTAAAGACCAGTTTATGCAGGCTGAGCCAGCTGGTCTGACCCAGAGTTTCAGACAGCCTGCTCCTCTGCTTCTCTGTGGTATTTGTTGTTGGCTCTTAGGTTGCCAACAAGATAGAGACGAAATTGGCCACCTTTTTAAGGGCTACTGAGTTTAGTCTTTTACACTATGTGTGTGTGATTTGGTAAATGCTTTTACTTTAGTGAATGAAGGTTTGTCTGTGGTTTCTGTCTTCAAATTTTTAGAAAATTTGTTTAGAATCTTATAAGTTTTCATTCACTATTATGTCAGTGGCATCCATACCAGTGAATAAAGCAGACTTTCTAAAACAAGTATTCCATGTAGGATGCTGAAAATTCCACCATTGACCTGTGCCTTCTTAGTATCAGGCAAACCGGATGAACAATTGGTGATTTTTTATTCTATTAAGAAGTTTTTTAAAACATTGAAATACAATTCTATTAGTTTCAGGTGTACAGCAAAGTGAGTTGTTGCAAAAGTAATCGTAGTTTTGCATTGTTGAAATTAGCCATTTGATATAGGAATACATTCTAAGTAAATGTGCTTATGTCATACATCATTTAATGCACATTTCTCACTTTATGTTCTTTTGCTAATGACTTATTACTTGCTATTTATTTTATATTCATTTTACCCTGTGGAAATGATGTTAGACAAAAAGCAAATTCAAGCAATTTTCTTATTTGTGTTCAAAATGGGTTGTAAAATAGCAGACATAACTTGGAACATCAACAATGCATTTGGCCCAGGAACTGCTAACGAACATACAGTGCAGTGGTGGTTCAAGAAGTTTTGTGAAAGAGCTGAGTCTTGAAGATGAGGAGTGTAGTGGCCAGCCACCAGAAGTTGACAATGACCAGTTGAGAGCCATCATCAAAACTGATCCTTTTATGAGAAGTTGTCAAAGAACTCAGTGTTGACCGTTCTACAGTTGTTTGGCTTTTGAAACAAATTGGAAAGATGAAAAAGCTCAATAAAGTAGGTACCTCATGAACTGACTGAAAATCAAAAATATTATCACTTTCAAGTATCATCTTCTCTAATTGTACACAACAACAAACCATTTCTCAATCGGATTGTGACGTGTGATGAAAAGTGGATTGTGTATGAGAACTGGCAATGACCAGCTCAGTGGATGGACTGAGAAGAAGTTCCAGAGCACTTCCCAGAGCCAGACTTGCATCAAAAAAGGTCATGGTCACTGTTTGGTGGTCTGCTGCCGGTCTCATCCAGTACAGCTTTTTGAATCCCAGTGAAACCATTATATCTGAGAATTATGCTCAGCAAATAGATGAGATGCACTGAAAACCGCAGCACCTGCCTCTGGCGTTGGTGAACAGAAAGGGGCCAGTTCTTCTCTACAGTAATGCCTAATTGCATGTCATACAACCAGCGCTTCAAAAGTTGAACGAATTGGGCTATGAAGTTTTGCCTTTTCTACCATATTCACCTGCCATCTTGCCAACCAACTACCACTTCTTCAAGCATCTCGACAACTTTTTGTAGGAAAAACGCTTCCACAACTAGCAGGAGGCAGAAAATGCTTTCCAGGAGTTCATCGAATCCTGAAGAATAAATTTTTATGTTACAGGGATAAGCAAACTTATTTCTGGTTGGCAAAAATGTGTTGACTGTAATGGTTCCTATTTTGATTATTAAAGATATGTTAGAGTCTAGTTATAATGATTTAAAATTCACAGTCCGAAACCATAATTATATTTACACCAAGCTAATATTCTTTTTCAGATTATTTTCCTTTATGGTTTATTACAAAATGCTGAATGTAGTTCCCTGTTCACTACAGTTGGGCCTTGTTGTTTAAGGTGATTAAAAGTCGAATTGTTGAGACCTCTTTTTAAATCATGTTAAGTATTTGGCTGTGGGAAGTTGCTAACTCTCCTTTGTCACTGAGAACCTAATGGAGTGATCAGTGTAAGGCTTGCTTTCAGTTCCCTGGTGGCGGATGAATCCAGTGAGCATACATACAAGAAGATGCTCAGTGGTTCAGCCGCGTGAACGTGGAGTGAACAGCTGCAGTTTGCTAGGCTTTGTGCTGGCCTAGGCTTCAGCCTGGACCACAAGGGGCACTGCGTAGGCACTGCAGAGACCAGGGTTCTTTCCCTGTTGCCCNTTCAGCCGCGTGAACGTGGAGTGAACAGCTGCAGTTTGCTAGGCTTTGTGCTGGCCTAGGCTTCAGCCTGGACCACAAGGGGCACTGCGTAGGCACTGCAGAGACCAGGGTTCTTTCCCTGTTGCCCTGCGATTGAGAACTAGACTCCTTGCCCCGTGCTTTCGTACATGGGCAGGGCTGCACTAGACATTGGCTGACACCTGCTCCAGGTCTTTAAATTCCAGCTGATGAGGGAGCTGCATTCACTAAAGTTCAGGTCCAGACACCAGTGAGGAGAGGGGTAGGTACTATGTCCTGCATCCTCGCTCTCTTCTTTCGTACCCCCTTTCTCCTGACTTTGCACCAAGTTCCTTGTCACATCTCACCTCAAATGGTAGAGTGCCTGGTACCAAGACTGCCTGGTAATTTGAAAGCAGGAGGAAACACTTTTTCAGATTTTATTTTATTTTTTCATTTTAGATGGATAACTTCAAATTTCCTATTTTTAATGATTCTAAAACCATGATAAATTAGAAACTAATGCTATGTAAGTGACTTGTTAGTTACCATTTCTTTGAGAGTAGACACTTTCCCCTGGTATTCAGTAGAATCAGAAGCATTGTGTTTAGCTGTGCGGTTCAGTGTGACTTTCAGATGTCCATGAAGCGACTGAGTTGCAGCAGGGAAGCAGCCTACAGTTGCATGTTTGCCATGGATAACTAACAGTTTTCTGTATTTATTAACTTTGGAGTAGGTTCTAGAAAGTGAGAGTAAAATTTTAAACTCCCTCTCTTCTCTACTAAATAATTGAAGTTGCTCTTCACTTGACCTCTTGAAAGTTGGCTAATTTATAAAATAGGGATACCTGACTTCCATACATTACACGTAGTAAGGGGTCTGAGAAGAACCATTTTGTCACCACTAAAGATCTGTGGAAATACAAACTGTTAATTATTGAAATATCACTGAGCATGACTTTGATTTGATTGCTGGTAGATAACAGTAGTTATCTAATTGTACTAAATCCTCCAGTAGGAATTTAGAAACGATGCTCTTTAATATC
>SJYV01010783.1:0-10089 GCA_006410875.1 Neotragus pygmaeus | reverse complement strand
ATATATATATATACAATATAAAGTATAATTTTTTATATTATATATTGTACAAGTAAATTCTTAGGTACTTGATAATAATAGTTTGATTCATAAGTAGTTTCATTACTATACCTGGAAAGTTTTAACATCAGTTTGTTAAATCTTTGCTCAGTCACTCAGTCGTGTCCAGCTCTTTGCAATCTCATTTGTCTGTAGCCCAACAGGCTTCTCTGTCCATGGAATTTTCCAGGCGAGAATACTGGAGCAGGTTTCCACTTCCTTCTCTAGGGGATCTTCCTCACCCAAGGACTGAACCCCAATCTCTTTCATTTCCTGCACTGGCAGGCAGAATTTCTACCACTGTGCCACCTGGGAAGTCATTACATATTTATCGTTTACCAATATAAATTTATCACAGTACATTTAGAAGATGGATAATTACAAATGTCTTTATACTATTAAGACTGGCTAAGGATGTACATAGTAGGCATTTTGTGCCAACTAATAAACAGGAGAACCATCGAGGACCCAAGAATTTGTTTTCTGAGCAGTAATTTCCATAGAGTAATATTATTATTAATATAACTGCAAAAAAGTATAGAGCTGTAGCTGTTCTCATTATAGAAGAAGGTATGACAATGATGTTTAAATAAATATTGATATCACTTAAAAAAAAAAAAAAAGACTGATGGGGGTGGATTTAGTCACTACACTAGGTCATGTCTGACTCTTGCAACCCCATGGACTGTATCCCACCAGCTCCTTTGCCCATGGGATTTCCCAGGCAAGAATACTAGAGTGGGTTGTTGTTTCCTTTTCCAAGGTACCTTCAAAACCCATGGATCGAACTCATGTCTTCTGCTTTGCTGGTGGATTCTTTACCTTTGAGTCATCAGGGCTGTCTATACTATTAAAACTAACTATAAACTAACTTTGTAAAGAACTTTCTATTTCTAACTATAAAATAGTTTCTATAAACTAACTTTTTATTTTTGAAGAACATTGACAGGGTATTTTTTTTCCCCACTCCTTCTTATGACCAGTCAATTAGTAATACAAGTAACTGTTTGGAAACAACTGAAAACTGGTAATACTACAACCTCAGAGAATGACTGGAATGATTTTGTACACTTTTCCCTGGGGAATTATTTAGAACACAGAAACCAAATATCCTTAATAAAAATTCATGTTTTCTCAGACTTTCAGAAATCGGATTCTCAGCTACATCTTCCTTTTACAGAAACAGAATATAAAACATTTTCACCAGATACCAGAATCTCTACCCAGGTCTCTCTTATATGCCTGCTGTTGCTAATTCGCTTCAGTCGTGTCCAACTCTGTGCGACCTCACCAGGCTTCTCCACCCATGGGATTTTTCAAGCAAGAGTACTGGAGTGGGTTCTTACATGCCTAATGACAGCATAATCTGTCTGGTCATCATCATCATCAAAATATTATGCAACTTTATGAAATGCTTGCTTTGTTCCAAGCCTAGCTCAAAAAAGTCATTTGATTTGATCAGTACCCAAATCCTAGGACATGCTGCTGCTGTTGCTGCTGCTAAGTCACTTCAGTCATGTCCGACTCTGTGCGACCCCATAGATGGCAGCCCACTAGGGTCCCCCATCCCTGGGATTCTCCAGGCAAGAACACTGGAGTGGCTTGCCATTTCCTTCTCCAGTGCAAGAAAGTAAAAAGTGAAAGTGAAGTCGCTCAGTCATGTCTGACTCCCAGCGACCCCATGGACTGCAGCCACCAGGCCCCTCCACCCATGGGATTTTCCAGGCAATAGTACTGGAGTGGGGTGCCATTGCCTTCTCTAAAACCCTATGAAATAGGTACTATGATTTTTCCCTATGAATGGACATGGAAACCTACACTCAAAAGGTAACTCACACAAGATTATACAACTTCCAAGTGGCAAAGCTGGTGTTTGAACTCATTTAAATGACTGAAAATCCCAGAAATCAAACCTTACTCTGTTCTCCATTTTAAATGATTTGATTAGAACTCATATACCTTGTCTTCTTTTCCAATGATGAATGTAAGCTACCAGTTCCTGGCACCACTCAGTCTTCTAACTGAAACTCTGTGGATTCAAACTCTCATCCAAGTATTTAACTCTCTTCTGCAAATTCCCTCATCTATAAAATTGAGGATGATAATCAGTGCAAAGATTCCAGGGAAATTTATAATCATTAATGAGCTAAGCCCTTTGAAAATATAAAGTAACATTAAAAGTTAATATTACTAATCTTCTTAATTAGGCAAAGTGGCAAATGTGTCCAAAAAGTCTGTAATTAACTTCATTACTCTTTCATTTAGGTAGCAAAGTTGAAGTCCTTCAAAATGTGTTTTAAGTAGATTAAACATATGGTTGGCTGCATTTATAAATGTCTATTACTAACATGCTACACGATGGGAAATATTTTTTGCTGTTACACAGTAAAATTTTTAAAAAACCTGCATCTCAATAATTATATGCTCTCCGTTTTTATTTTCTTTTCAATAAACATGTGTTTACTCATGTATTTATATTTTTATTGAGTAAAAGATAGGAATTTACACAGACAAAAGAGGTATCAGAGAAAATCAGAATCTAACTTACAGAAATAGGTTAAAGTGGGGCAGCACTATCATGATAACAAAGACTAATGCTTTGCCAGTGTTCAAATTAAAGTTTTGTTAAGCCTTCTGGCTGTTAAATTAAAGATAACACAATTAGGTTCAAAATTTTATGTTGCATCAATAGGGAGGAAATATACTATCAATAATATGAAAAGTATTCCATACATTATACATTTCATATATAAGAAAAGATATATTAAGTATAAAGATATTTATAATCACAAATTTTTCAATATAAATATGCTCCTATAAGAAAGATGCAGGTTGTATATTTTACCCACAAACTATCCTCAATTACTTATGTTTATATTCTATTTAAAATTGACATGAATGGCAACTGTATTCATATTTAAGGCCCTTTAGTTGTTATTTAAATGGATTAAATTTACTATATTCAGTAATGACAATGAATAGTTTATATTGAATATAAACTGATGTTTATCACTTGATCTTGACTGCACAGTGAGAAGGCATCCAAGAACGTTTGTTATTGTAAGTACTTCCCCACATATTTCCTAACTTCTTGGTTACAGAGAAATGGCGTGCATAGTTTGGTGTTTTAGCACAGTTGGAGGAAACCCTGTGATGGAATCTACAACATTTCTTTAAGAAAATTGAGCTATTATTTAGTACACTCCTGGACTTGTTTTTGCAATACCATAAAAGATTTGGATTTTATATTCTGTACTTTTTATTTAAGAACATTAATTCTTTTATTTTACAATTAAATTTGCAGTCATACAGAGAGCTGCATAACTAGTTATTTTACTTATGAACTATTTGAAAGAATTACTTGTGAAGTCATTGGGTAGCAAATTACATTTATTTCAATGATGGATAAAGTTGTGGAATCTACAACCTGACTGTATAGGTACAAAGTCTGCCTCTATAATCTGGATCAGTTATGTAAACTTGGTTTGCTCAATGTCCCTGTCACCAGAACAAGAATAATCTTGCCACTTACTTCAAAGTTTTGCTGTGTGAAATAAATGAGTTACTACCTATGTATGGATGTATAGTGCAGTACCTGACATATACTAAGGGTTAAATCAGTGATTGTTATTAGCAATAGTAATAGTTAGTTGGTCCTGATACTGTGAAAAAATTAGTTAGGCCCCTTTCTTCAGCAGTTTCACTAAATGCTATAGTAACAGCATTATACATGCCTCTCCCCAATCCACTGCCGTTGGTGTGCATAATATTTAATTCATTTATCCTTTGGAAATAATGTTGTTCATCAAAACTTCATAGAATTAATAGAAGAAATGTCTGTAAAGATTAAAAGTAAGAAGAAGCTTATCAGTTTTAACAACTTTAACCAATGCATTTCACAGCAGTGGTTTGATAAAAAAGACAATTTAGATACATTTATTTTGAAAAATAGCTTATTGAGGTTTGAAGATTTTTATCCTATTGTGTTTTCCTCAAGATTTTCTTGATAAGCAGTAATTTGGTAGCTTTCAAGTTCCAACAGGCCTGCATCTGGCAGAGCACCTGAAAATTAAATGCTTAGTACATGTTCACTGAACTGAAGTAATGTCAGTTATATCAAAATAAAGGATAAGGAAAAGAGATAAAGCAAGCCAAAAGAACAGCTCCAATTCTGACACTTTCACAAGTTCTGAATCCACAGTATATGGCTAAGGTATAGCAATTACATAAGAGATTAATCTAGGCTGACCTTTTCGAATGGACAGAACTTCAATGCCTGATTTTTAAAGCACTTAGCATCTTATATAGAGAGGAATCATGTCACTTGGTCTGTCTCTGACACCTAATCAACAAATACAAAACTGGTCTATTTTTTTCATTTCTTTCTTTTTTTTTTTTTGACCACCTGGTAAATATTTAAGTAAGAATTCCAGAACATGAGTTCCTAACATCTAAGTCTATTTTACTTATCTGAATGGTACAAACCTACAAACACTCAGATATGTAAGTTAATTGCTATAAAACATTTGTATTGTAGAAAATTCATGTCAATTCAAAGTCACTCAGTATTATACCTGGCCCACCTAAATACTCAATAAGTGTTTATTTGTATATTTTATTAAAAATAATAAAGAAGAAAGCCTGCACAAATGCCAGGAACCCATGAGAATATGTGTTTTATTGAATTGGCCGAAATGTTCACTTGGGTTCTTCCAAAGCATCTTACAGAAAAAGCCAAATAAATTTTTTGGCCAACCCAGTAGTTCTGGTATTAAAACAAGTTAGCTAAATTTCAGTTTATAACTTCATTAGAATGAAAGTTAAAATAATCATGTGCTGCCAGGTAAGTATACTTGAGGAGCTCAAAGAAAAGAGACAAGAATATTAATTACCAAATGTTTGTCATGCTATAATTTCTGGGGAAAAAATTTTCTCTAGACATAGGGGAAATAGGAAAAAACTCATTGGAAAAGACCCTGATGCTGGAAAAGATTGAAGGCAGGAGGAGCAGGGAACAACAGAGGATAAGATGATTGGACAGCATCACCGACCCAGTGGATAGGAACTTGAGCAAGCTCCAGAAGTTGGTGATGGACAAGAAAGGCTGGCGTGCCGCAGTCCATGGGGTCTCAAAGAGTAGGACACGACTGAGTGACTGAACTGAGGGGAAATAGGGATATTAAAAAAAAAAAAAAAGGAAAAGTGGATTATGGTTTGTAAAATTTGCTCTAATAATAGTATTAAATGCTATTAGTAGTAAAGAAAAAAAATTACAAAATTTGAGGAAATAATGGAATCTGTGAAGTTATCTGGTAACTAAATAACAACACAATTTTTCATCATAATGTATTAAGTATAATACAAATATACTTATACATATATATATATGTATATACCTATGATAAATTGGGTTTTATAGACATTGAATTCTATCCATATAAATTAAAATGATTAGGATTTTCATGATCTCACTGAAAATAGCCATGAGACAAAATAGTATACAAATACAGATGATATATTTCAAGTTGGAAAATTCTATCAGTTTAGAAGTCATGAGAAAAAAAAGGAGGAATATATCTAGTGTAGGAAAATTTCTTATTGTACCAGGTATCTGTCATTTCTCCCTCCAAATCCAATCACTATTCCTCTGAAAACCACTGTGTGTATACACAAGTCTGTACATATAAAACAATATTTCCCAGTCTCCCATATGGCTTGATTTCAACTGGGTTCAGCCAATGGGAAGTACTAACAAGAACTGAACAGAGAAAAAAGAATGAGGTTGGGTAGTCATGTTCTTATTGAAGAAGGAAATGGCAACCTACTCCAGTGTTCTTGCCTGGAGAATCCCAGGGACGGCGGAGCCTGGTGGGCTGCCGTCTATGGGGTCGCGCAGAGTTTGACGCAACTGAAGTGACTTAGCAGCAGCAGCAGCAGCAGCAGCAGACATGTTCTTAGATCCCTCCTCCTTCAGGGATTGCTAGTCTTAAGGAACTTAACCAAAAGTCACAGTCCTTTTCTTAGTCTCTGGCTAGGAGTTCAGGTAACATTTTTCTCTTTCCCTAATAAGACTAGAGATGCTAGTAGTGCCCTTAAGTTACTAATCCAGAGCTATTAGACTATATCTGTATTGTTTCCCTACAGAATGTCTATCACCTTATTACATGCTTCTCAACTACCATTTGATTATACCAACAGCTTTTTACTGGAAACTTGAATGTGTACCAAGAGTATTTGGAAATTTGAATACTTCATTTGCTTTTTTTTTTTTTTTCAAAAGCTTCTTTAGAAATTTACTTGATGGGAATTTACTATAGTATTTCTTGGAAAATACCCTAAAAATTATGTCAATCTGTTATATAATAATTAGGTATTATATCATTGCTTTCATTAATTACATTTGCATTTCTAGTGTATGACATGCAAATTGGATGCAATTTATAGTACAAGACATACATAAAATTGGCTAATTAAAATAACATTTTCTATATGGGATCCTAAAAGCATTAAGTCAAATGCATTAATATATTTTATACCCTTCAATCAAGAAATAATATAACTTTTAGNGGAAATAGATGGGGAAACAGTGGAAACCGTGTCAGATTTTATTTTGGGGGGCTCCAAAATCACTGCAGATGGTGACTACAGCCATGAAATTAAAAGATGCTTAATCCTTGGAAGGAAAGCTATGATCAACCTAGATAGCATATTCAAAAGCAGAGACATTACTCTACTGACTATGGCCCGTCTAGTAAGGCTTTGGTTTTTCCGGTAGTCATGTATGGACTGTCTCTTATACACATCTTTTTTACTCTTCCTATTATTTACGTATATTATACGCACTGAACATTTATAATATACATATCAAGGTAAAAATCAGTAAGTTGAACTTTTAAAATGAAAATGAAGTCATATAATAGAGGAAAGATAAGAATGAGTATCATTTCCCTCCTTATCTGATGAAAGAAACAGTATTGTTTACGGTGAGAAACAATTTTTCTTCTGGTTCCAACTCTAAGCTATAAAAAGAATTTATTGTTTAAATCTGGAAATAAAAGTCACTGAATTCCTAACACATATTAAGATAAATCACTGTTTTAGCTTTTTTCAATAAAATAGAAGAATTATATCAACGATTGAGAAAGAAAATATCAAAAGATTACTTAAAATTGAAGAGTTCTATAAAGATTTTTCACCAGAGCATTGAAAACTATTATTTAAGATTAGGCAAATAGCTTTCTAGGGAACTTTATATGGTGTCTAGATCTACCTTATTTAATGGAAATTGAGCAGTCTAAAATATCTGGCTGGTTGGATTGTCCTTTGGAGACTATCACCATACAGCACAGTTTATGGCAATTTTTGTGCATATATTTAGTACTCACTGGAAGAAATACAGATGTATTAGATGTCAGATATGAAGATGACATATATAGTTTTAGAGTACCTATGTTCTAGCCTAAAAAACATGGTAGAATTTTTGAATTTTAAACTGCCTCTTCTCATCCCGTCAAGTCCATGCTATTCTAATCATTGCCTTTACATGTACAATATAAATACACATAATAATGAGCTATTCTGTAAATATTCTTCCAGCTTATAAATAATATTAAACTCTTTTTTAAAAAAAAGTATGTATAGGTTTGAGTATGTAAATATTCTAATTGTTGAAGTGATTAAGAATCAATTCAGATTTGATAATATGTTTATTCAAATGGATAGCATGCCAATATATTCTGTTTAGAGTTGCTTGCTGGTAAGTAAGAATCAATTAAAAAATCTATTTGATTTCAAAAAACTTATCTCAGACAATGATGGAGAATGGAATTAGCTAATTGCAATAGAAAGGATGCTAACTGTCATAAATAATAATTTGGAAACATTAACATTATACAGCTATGACCGGAAGAAGTAGGGATTAATTGAAGCATAGGTGTTTTCAATGTGGCAAAAATGACTAATAAAAATACTTTCTATTCAATCAAATGCTATGTGAAGAGTAAATAAGTCTGAATAATTTATACCACAAAACATCATTTATACCACAGATCATGACTATTGAGAACTGTTAATATTTCTGTTGTGGTTCACTCTACCTCACTGAACTGATAATGTGATGAGAAAGGTCTTCTAGAGGACTGAACTACTGAAGTAGGAAGATTATAACATTTTATATATATACACATACCAATATTGGATCGAGAAGCCTTCTTCATATTGCAACACTGGCTTCCAGATCTATTGAGAATTGGCTCTTTAACTTAATGGAACAGTTCTGGCAATGGAATTATGATATATATCATCCACAGATTATTGATTTTTAGTCATTATAACTCACTGAGATATGTTGAACATGAAAATTATACAAATATAATTTTGTATGCTAGGGTATCCTTCAGATTCATCAGAATTCCATTCTGTCCATCAATCAAGATCATATAATATTGAAAAGGTGAAACATATCATTATAGATTGAATATTCTTAATTTTTTTTCTTTTAATTATTTTAAAGTCACCTTATTTCTTATAAAGTGTTACTGTATCTGACTTGTGGCTGCCATTGGAAGGGGGTACAGGGAGGGAAGTACAGGGAGTTTTGGATTAGCACATGCAAATTAGTGTGTATATATATATATATATATATATATATATATATATATATATAATATATACATACATAACATGGATAAACAACAAGGTCCTACTGCATAGCACAGGGAACTATATTCAGTATCTTGTGATAAAGCATAATGGATAAGAATATGAGAAAGAATATATATGTATAATAGTCACTTTGCTGCACAGCAGAAACTAATACAATATTGTAAATCAACATAGTCAAAGTTATGATTTTTCCAGTAGTTATGTATGGATGTGAGAGTTGAATCATGAAGAAAGCTAAGCACTAAGGAACAGATGCTTTCAAATTGTGGTGCTGGACAAGACTCTTGAGAGTCCTTTGGACAGCAAGGAGATAAAACCAGTCAATTCTAAAGAAAATTAATCGTGAATATCACTGGAAGGACGGATGCTGAAGCTGAAACTTCAACATTTTGGCCACCTGATGCAATAAACCAACTCATTGGAAAAGAACCTAATGCCAGGAAAGATTGAGGGCAGGAGGAGAAGGGGTTCACAGAGGATGAGATGGTTAGATAGCAACACTGACTCAGTGGAAATGAATCTGAGCAAACTCTGAAGGACAGTGAAGGACAGAGAAACCTGGAGTGCTACAGTCCATGGGGTCACAAAGAGACAGACTCAACTTAGTGACTGAACAATAACAACCTCGTTTAGGATTTAGATTTTAGTGTTAAGTAATAAATTCTGTAATTTTTACTACTAAACAATACATTAAAATGGTTTATTGTTAATCCTAGTTTTATAATCAACAGTCATCTAAGATGGAGTCTTAAGTACAGACGGAAGTGTAAAGTTTTCAGTTCAGTTCAGTTCAGTCACTCAGTCGTGTCTGACTCTTTGTGACCCCATGAATCACAGCACACCAGGCCTCCCTGTCCATAACCAATTCCCAGAGTTTACTCAAACTCATGTCCATTGAGGCTGTGATGCCATCCAGCTGTCTCATCCTCTCTCGTCCCTTTCTCCTAAAGTTTTAGGATAAGTTAAATTTGAGTCTTGCTCAAAACTTACTCTAAAATTAGGCTGTTTATGATTAGAACATGTGGGTAGAGATCTCTTCAAGAGAATTAGAGATACCAAAGGAACATTTAATGCAAATGTTCAAAAGCAGAAGATATGAAGAAGAGGTGGCAAGAATACACAGAAAAACTGTACAGAAAAGATCTTCACGAACTGGATAATCATGATGGTGTGATCACTCATCTAGAGCCAGACATCCTGGAATGTGAAGTCAAGCGGGCTTTAGGAAGCATCACTACAAACAAAGCTAGTGGAGGTGATGGCATTCCAGTTGACCTGTTTCAAATCCTGAAAGATGATGCTGTGAAAGTGCTGCACTCAATATGCCAGCAAATTTGGAAAACTCAGCAGTGGCCACAGGGCTGGGAAAGGTCAGTTTTCATTCCA
>SJYV01010780.1:0-17767 GCA_006410875.1 Neotragus pygmaeus | reverse complement strand
GTGAGGATGCTGGCAGGAAGCTGTGTGGTGACCCCGGGGTGGAGTGAGTGGCAGGCAGCCGGAGGGGGAAGTGATTTGCGGAAAGGAAAACAAGAGGGTCACCACGCCCTAGGGTGTTCCTCTGAATGCGGACACCATGCCTGGTTGGTCCAAGGTCCCCCAAACCTGTGTGCTCATGCCTCCCTTGGGCTTCAGAAGGAGGCAGCAAGGATGGAGTCTTAGAACGAGGAGCCGAGCCATGAGTCATCATGTTCTGAGCCTCTATTATATGCCAGATGCTTTAAACAACAATTTCAGAGAGTACATATTGCCTTTCCCATTTTTCAAATAAGAAAACTGAGGCCCATTGAGAAACATTAAGAACCAGGGCCATAAAGTGAGGTAGCAATGAATTCACTTCTGGCTCCAAACTCAACTCTTTCTTCCCTACCAAGCAGGTATAGCCAAGAGCCACATGAAGGGAATAATCACATGTCACCAGAGAGAACCTGAAGAAAAACAGAAAGTTAAGTCCTGCTGCCTAACACCTACTCCCTGGTTTGAGATCCAGGGTAACTCTGCTAAACAGAATATATGTGTGTACAGTTGAGTCATGTCCGACTCTTTGTGATCTCATGGACTGTAGCCCACCAGGCTCCTCTACCTATAGGATTTTCCAGACAAGAATACTGGAGCGGGTTGCCGTTTCCTTCTCCAGGGGATCTTTCCAACCCAGGGACTGAGCTCACAACTCTTGCATCTCTGGCATTGGTAGGCAGGTTCTTTACCATTGGTGCCACCTGGGAAACCTAAAACCAAGTAATTTTCCCTTAAATGTCTCTAGTGACTTATCATGGCTCTTTTTGTCTGACATGTTAACAGTAGCCTCAGTGTAACAAATGATGAAATGACAACAACAAAAATTCTGTTATCAGGACTTTGCCATGGAAGTGCTCATGGGTTGAAGTGGAGAGATACAGGGTGGTCTGCTGTGATGTACGAAACCCTTGGTTTTAGGGACATTAAGAGAGTCAAACCCTGATGCTGGAGAAGTTGATGGGCAGCACAGAACAGGAGGAAGGTTCTGTCGGAGAAGAGAGGGTGGATCACCATGACAACTCCTGAGTAAGGAGGGGTCAGTGTGGGTAGACAGACTCCATTCACAGACTTCGTGATTAACTCAAAAGCTGGAGTTAGATCTCACCTTCAACTGAATGGGAGAATTCTAGCAACAGGTAGAAGGAAGGAAGTAGAAAAGCACTGTGATGGTCGTTGCCCTTGAGGGCACTGTGCTAAGTGAAATAAGTCAGACAGAGGAAGATCACTACCATATGATCTTGCTTGTATGTGGAATCAGAAAAAGCCAAACTCATGGAAAATGAGGACAGGTTGTTGGTTGCCAGTCTCGGGGGGTGAGGGGTGGGAGAAATGAGTGAAGGTGGTCAGAAGTTACAAAGTTCCAGTTACAATCCTGAAGATGTTATATACAACAGAGTAACTACAGATGACAATATTGTGCTGCGTAATTGAAAGTAGTTACATGTCAACATCTCAGTAAAACTAGAAAAAAATATATAATTCTTGTATTATATACTACATAAGATAGATTGTATTATATTATACTATATTCTGTATGTTGCACTCAATCGCTCAGTCATGTTTGACTCTTTGCAACCCATGGACTGTAGCTCGCCTGGCTTCTCTATCCATGGAATTTTCCAGGCAAGAATACTGGAGTGGGTTGCCATTTCCTACTCTAGGGGACCTTCCCGACCCAGGGATCAAAGTCAAGTCTCTCGTATCTCTTGCATTAGCAGGCAGATTCTTTACCACTGTGCCATCTGGGAAGCTCCATACTATACTATATATACCATGCTAATTATATAGTATGTATTATATCCTACATAAAATGTAGAGAGTAAATATATTTTGTTATAAGCATACCTCATTTTCCTGCATTTTGCTTTATTGTGCTTCATAGATTTTTTTTTTTTACAAACCGAACATTTGTGTCAACTCTCCATCAAGCCAGTTTACTGATGCTGTTTTTCCAACAGCATTTGCTCATGTCGTGTCTGTGTCACATTTTGGTAATTCTCTCCACATTTCAGACTTTTTCATTATTATTATATTTGTAATGGCAATCTGTGATCAGTCATCTCTGATGTTACATTTGCAAAAAGATTGCAACTTGAATGCTCACATGATGATTAATATTTTTTTAAGCAATAACATTTTAAAATTAAGCTATGTACTTTTTTTTAGAGATAATATTATTGTATGCTCAACAGACTACAGTGTAGTGTATAAGTAATTTTTTAATATGCTCTGGGAGACCAAAAACATCCATGTAACTCATTCTATGATGGTGGTCTGGAATTGAACACACTATCTTTCTAGAATCTTCCTGTACTATGCTGTGCTTAGTCACTCAGTCATGTTTGACTCTTTGTGACCCCATGGACTGTAGCCCACCAGACTCCTCTGTCCATGGGGATTCTCCAGGCAAGAATACTGGAGTGGGTTGCCATGAACTCCTCCAGGGGCTCTTCCCAATCAAGGGATCGAACTCAGGTCTCCCACATCGCAGGTGAAATCTTTACCCTCTGAGCCACCAGGGAAGCCCAGAATCCTCCTAGGTTTGTGTTTTTTAAAAATATATATTTTTAGTTTGAAGCATAGCTGATTTCAATGTTGTGTTTGTTTCAGGTATACAGCAAAGTGATTAAGATATAAACATACATATATACTCTTTTTCATATTATTTTCAATTGTAGCTTATCATAAGATATTGAGTATAGTTCCCTGTGTTGTTGATTAGCTGCTAAGTTGTGTCTGAGTCTTTTGCAACCCCATGGACTGTAGCCTGGCAGGCTCTTCTGTCCATGGGATTTCCCAGGCAAGAATTCTGGAGTGGGTTGCCATTTCCTTCTCCAATAATTCCCTGTACTATGCAGAAGGTCCTTATTGTTTAATCTATTTTATATACAGTGGGGCTTCCCTGGTGCCTCAGTGGTAAAGAATTTGCCTGCAATGCAGGATACCCGGGTTTGATTCCTGGGTCAGGAAGATCCTCTGGAGAAGGGAATGGCAATGCACTCCAGTATTCTTGCCTAGAGAATCCCATGGACAGAGGAGCCTGGTGGGCTGCAGTCCATGGGGTCATACAGAGTCAGACATGATTGAGTGACCAAGCCGCAGCAGCAGCAGTGTGTATCTGTTAATCCCAAATCCCCAATTTATCCCTGCCCTCCAAGTTTGTGTTTGTAATATCACTGACATAGAAAGGACACTTTTCTCATAGGAATTTTGTTCTGTCTCATTGATCACTGTGTATTAGTGCTTTGGAAACTGGAGCGCAGAAAAGGTATCTGAGAATCTTTGTGAAAATAATGTTAAAATGGTCCTTCCCTAAGAATAGCAACCAAAAGAAATTTGCCAAGTTTTCCACATTGCAAAATGAGATTTTAGACTATCTAATTTACTGTTTTCCTCTGAAAAACTCAACAGGGATCAATAACTGTAACTCAAATGGGTAAACCATTTTTTTTTATCATTGTGAAAGAAATAAGTGATTATAATGAAAACACAGAAGAGTAGAAGGAAGAAANTAATTTACTGTTTTCCTCTGAAAAACTCAACAGGGATCAATAACTGTAACTCAAATGGGTAAACCATTTTTTTTTATCATTGTGAAAGAAATAAGTGATTATAATGAAAACACAGAAGAGTAGAAGGAAGAAAAAAACCTTTAATTCCTTGTACCAGAGAAAACTGCCATTAACGATTAAAAGCCCACATATAGTAATAATGGTATCTTGACCAGGGGAACAACATTGACTCTCGATTAATTTTATTTTATGATGATCCTATCATAGTACATTATCATGCTATTTTAACTTTCAATATAGCAAGGATTTTTTGCATGTTATCATAAACTTCTTGATATAAACAAAAAATTTGATTTCCCTAAAAAAGTGGATTTTCCATCAGCTGACGGCTCTAAGACCTTGGACAAATCCACTCACCCCTGTGAGCTAAATTTTCCTAACTGTAAATAAGATGGTTAAATTAGACAGGTTCTAAGGTCACTTTCAGTTCTGAAATTCAACGATTCTAAGGCATGCATGGTCCAGTGTGTGACCCCTCTCCAGGCCTTGTTATCTGATTCTTGTTTCCCACTCTTCTTACTCATCCACCTTTCTTTGTGTTCTGTTTTTGACCCGTGCCAACATGTGCTATAGTTCCTGAATGAGCAAGCTGTCTTCTGGCTTTATTTATTTACCTGCATTGGGTCTTAGTTGCAGCATGTGGGATCTAGTTCCCTAAGCAGGGATGGAACCTGGGCCCCTGCATTGGGAGTGTGAATCTTAGCCACTGGACCACCAGGGAAGTCGCTTGGCGCTGTTGTAAGACCCCCATATCCCATTCCAAAAAGCCTATAAACAATATGTCCAGGCTGCTTGAGACACAATCTTCTCACAGGCCCTGTAAGTTGACTTGTTTTGATGACTTCTGCCTGGTGCTTGGTGGCTCACAAAATCAGTGTGGAAGTCATTTCATCTAAATCTCTGCTATCCTTTCCAAGTCCCTCCTGGCTTGGAGGGAATTCTAGTTGGTGAACTCCAGGGCCCGTCACACATGCTTTTAATCCCCAAATAGTAATGCCTAACACGTATTTGACCCTGATAAAGAAGGAGGGTTTCCAGCAGTTTTCTTAAATAAGATCAGAGTAAGCTCTCCTGAGTATTGGCAGGTTTCAAGATGGCAGCATGATTGAAGGGGAAGAGGTAGAAATGACTAACACAACTGGAAAATTTATAAAGTCAGAACTCCAGGGAAAATGAAGTTCACTAAATGAGGTACAGGCATGGCTCCAAAAAGTGAAGTCCAGATCTTCACAAGATGTTGTAGTGACCATGAGCAGGTAACAATCGAGTAGAACTATCCTCCCAAAGGAATGGAAAAGGAGGTGTGACTTATTTGAATAATGGATGATTTCGGCAGACCCAGAACTCATATGGAAATTTGATTTGCCACTATGAGGGACTTCCACTGGAAAATCTGGAAACGTATGATAGGAAAACAAATATTTTGGCCCCAAATAAAAATGAAATGGAAGTGGGTGTACAAGTATATTTGCCAAAGGAACCAACAACACCTGAATTATGTTCCAGACCACAGTCATATTTTTCTATAAAAGCGCTGAAGGAAATACAACAATAAGGAACATTTATGTGACACTTCCTCTTGTTCTAGGTACTGTTCTAAGCTCTTTGGACTTAAGTTTATTCAGTCCTCATAACTGATGCCATGTAAAGAGATTAGCGTTTTGGATGAGTCATCCACTTGAGAATTGAAGTTAACCTAAACGATTTCAAGATATGAGGCAGAGAGGAAAATGGTGGCCCAGGGATAAAAAAATCCATGATTATGGAAAAATCAGGATATACATACATTTTCAAGGTGTCAAACCAATTTAGAGATCTCTCAATACAGGTTATTAGAGGAGTGCCCTTTTTTTTCAGCCAGATTTATTCTCTAACAAAAGTGTAGAATCAGGGTTTGGTTTTGTTTTTTAACTTAGTAGAACTCTCTTTCACTTATTCTCTAATTGATCTATTCACATGGTTTGTCAGCTTCCAGTTACCTAATGACGACTACCAGTTATTGCTCAGTCACTCATTCAGTAACTATTTCTGACAATACTTTACTTTTCTAAAAGTTATATGTATAAAACATAAAATTTATAGTAGCAAGGCACTTAATATGTCATCAGTAGACATTCATGTTATTGCTAAGTACAAATGGAATTAGAAAGTTCTTAGAAATAATTATCATGGACCACTGTTACCAAGAATTTTACAAGCTTCCCTACTCCAGCTGTGAAACTATTTGTCCTGAAGTGGCAAAAATTGTGAAATAAAAGAAAAGGAGTCACACAGAGTTTAGTTTGACATTAGGGAGATTGGATAGAAAAAGAAAAAGTTCCCTGAGAATATGTTGAAAGCTATCTTCTTTCCTATTTCTCTTTCTCATGAGTTGGCCACCTTGGGCACAGAAGGTGCTCCCGGGGAATGATCATTCATTGATGTGGATGGAGGAGTCTCTGAAAAAAGTCTTGGTGGATGTCAGGGCAAGTTCTTTTGACTATCATAATCATTTATACCCTTTAGAAATATTGTCCTATTATCCTGCATCTTAGTGAGCCTAAGATACAACAGGAAAATGCTCCTATATCCCTTCAAAATGGACCTTAGGCTTGTGACAAAAGAACCAAAGTGTCTATCCTTCCTTTCCCGCTTTGAAGACTTCGATCTCAGGGGCAAGAGCCTGAGATCTTTGCTTTGTTCAAACCGCCCTGCCCCCACCCCCAACTCTGACCTCATTTGCAGCCCGCTGGTGTTCTCTTCTGCAACTTTCCCACGTGAAGTTATTTATCTTCCTTAACTGTCTACTTAATTTATTCTGGGAGAATGTTCCCCCAAGCTCTGTTGATAATTTATTCCAGTGCTGAATTACTACTGTAATCGCAAACTTAAAATAGCTGAGATTTCTCATGCAGCTTCAGTCACCCTGTACTCTGCTCAAAATTCCTCCATGTCCTCCCATTGCTCTGAGCTAAAGTCCTCAGTAGGGCCTTGGAAGCTTAATATGATCCAGCTTCTGTATGCCTCTCCAACCTAAATTTGGGCCCTTCCACGTTATACCTGCTCCACCTTGTCACTCTCAAGACTCCAGGCTATTTTGCTTTATGTAATTCTTGTTCTTATTTGGTCTCATCTTGGTAAATTACCAAGGAGCACAATTACTAGATTGTACAATAAGAGTATGTTTACTTTTGTAGGAAACCATCAAGCTATTATACAAAGTGGCTGTATCATTTTGCATTCCCACCAACCATGAATGAGAGTTCCTGTTGCTCCGTGTTCTCCAAAGCAGCATTTGGTGTTGTCAGCGGTTTGAATTCACATCATTCTAATAACTGTGCCATTGTATCTCATTGGATTATGCCTTTGGTGTATCTAAAAAGTCATCGCCATACCCAAGGTCATTTAGGTTTATTCCTGTGTTATCTTCTAGGTATATCCCTCATTTTCTGATAAGGAAATTGAGGGACAGAGTGACTTTACCCATTGCTTAGTAGCTGAGGAAGAGGTCAAAATCTTTGTCTCCTGAATCTTCATATAGTGCGTTTCCTACAGCTTACCTTGCTGACTCAGCAAGCTTTCTTCAATTAATCTGCACTTTTTTTTTTAACCCAACAGTACTTTTCTGAGCACATGGCCTTCTAGTGCCACTGTTCAAAGTTGGTCCTCTAAAGCTTTCTGGACCTCATTAGTTACCCCATCTCCTTACACAATGAAGAAAGTGGTTTGTGTGAATGCTGCAATGTGTCATCTAGGTCCCTTGTTAACACTGAAGGACCCTCTTCCTCAAGCTTCAGGGAGCAATGTCCACAGAGCCCTCAGTTTTTTAAGAAGGGTTACCTTGCTCAACTTGAAGACCTTCTTCATGAATCAGCCTGTATCCCATGTCTAGTTGATGTGGATACAATGCCTGACCCCTCACCCCAACTCTGCACAGCCTTCCAGGTCATCTCAGATTCTGAGCTGCCTAGTGGGTCAACTGATGCTTTGTCAAAACTGCNAAGACCTTCTTCATGAATCAGCCTGTATCCCATGTCTAGTTGATGTGGATACAATGCCTGACCCCTCACTCCAACTCTGCACAGCCTTCCAGGTCATCTCAGATTCTGAGCTGCCTAGTGGGTCAACTGATGCTTTGTCAAAACTGCCTTCTAGCCCAGCTTCTTCCTCTGCACAGTCTTGCTTCTGAACTCTTTTCTTCCACAGGTGTCATGCTCCGGAACAATCTGGAATAGATTTCCTGCATTCTACTGTCTCCCATCTGCTTCCTGGGAACTCAGCCCATGACAGTTGGTGCTGAGAGTGGTTTGAGAAGCAAAATCTTAGGTGAGATTTAGGATCTGGGTCACTTGCCACTCAGTTGGCAATGGGGACTTTCCCTGACCACCAGGGAAAGTCTGGCACAAAACAGCAGTGCACTTATCAATATTTAGAGCAGAGGCGAGCTGGCAGGTATTCTCGTGGGAGAGAATATTCTCACAGGTGCCATATGTGGAAATATGGGAAATTCTTGTAACTCTGAAGATAGTGAAATTGGGTAGTTCTTGGTAAGCACAAAGTTCACTCAGTGTCCACCGCATGGACTCAGTCCGGAGTCTTTCTTCTAGTCTCTAGTGTATGATTAGAGAAGATATATTTGGTAATAGGTTGACATTGCTCGACATTGGTTCTTGGCCTAGTATAATGGGGAAGACTGGATGGAAGTAAGCCTCTGAAACGTCACCTTGTTCCCCTCAGTTCAGTTAAGCTCAGTCTGATCAGTCGTGTCCGACTCTTTGCAATACTATGGGCTGCAGCTCCTCTAGCAGGGTAGTAAGAGAAAAAGAATATTACGTCCTGGGGGAACAAAGGAAATGAGTGTTATCCTTGAAATTCTTTCCCTTTCTATCTCCTTTTTAAAAATTATTTTTTAATTAAAAAAAATTTTTTTTGGACTGTGCTGTGAAGCAGTGATGGAATGACTGATCAGGAGACACCAAAGTTTCATGGAGTCAGAACTGTCCATCATGGCCAGAGTTTTGTTAGACCCACCGAGTCACAAAGCTGGATAGGTCCAATAACCATCGATTGTAAGATACAAGAAGGATGGAGCATGAGCAGGGCCAGTGCTATAGAACAATAACAATTTTTCTGAGCAATCAAAATAGTCAAGATTTCTTGACAAGCAAGATATCTCAGCAAGTAGCACAGGTAGAAGAGATGAGGCTTACTGTTGTAACAGGACCTCTCCCTTAGCTCACACAGATGACCATGCAGAGACTCCCTAACAACCATCTGATGAGTGAGGGAGAAACCTGAGCATGATTCAAGGGTCAGTGGCTGTATATGCTAGCTCATGTCACAGTCCCTAAGGGGTAATTAACCCTCATATTAGGATCAAATATGGCTTCTGTTATACAACGTGTATATGCGCTCAGTTATGTCTAACTCTCTGCGACCCCGTGGACTGAGTGAGTATCTCAGTCGTGTCCAACTCTTTGCGACCACATGGACTGTAGCCTATCAGGCTCCTCCGTCCATGGGACTTTCCAGGCAAGAGTGCTAGAGTGGATTGCCATTTCCTTCTCCAGGGGATCTTCCTGACCCAGGAATTGAACCCAGGTCTCCTGCATTNACATCTGAACTATGGCAACAAGCCAGTATCTTTTTTAAAAAACAGTTTTATTTATTTCTCTATTTTTGGCTGTGCTGGGTCTCCAGCTGTGTGGACTTTTCTCTAACTGCAGCGAGCAGGCGCTCCTCTCTAGTCGCAGTGCATGGGCGTCTCATTGCAGGGGCTTCTCTCGTTGCAGAGCACAGGCTCTGGGCTGCGTGGGCTTTAGGAGTTGCAACTCCCAGGCTCTAGAGCACAGGCTCAGTAGTTGTGGTGTGTGGGCTTAGCTGCTCCAAAGCCTGTGGCATCCTCATGCACCAGGGATCGACCTGCGTCTCCTGTACTGACAGATGGATTCTTTACCACTGAGCCACTTGGGGAAGCCCCAAGCCTCTGCATCTTCTCCTGCATCACATTCTCTAGGATGGCTTTAAACAAACAAAACAGACAGACTATAACAAGTGTTTGTGAGGGTGTGGAAGAATTGGAACCCTCATATAATTGCTGATGGGAACGGAAAATGGCAGAGACTTTGTAAAAAACAGTTTGGTAGCTCCTCAAAAGGTTACATGTAAAATTATCTTATGACCTAGCAATTTCACCCCTAGGAATTCTACTCCCAAGAGAATTGAAAACATATGTCCATATGAAAACTTAGAAACAATGAACAAACATGTTTAGAGCTGCATTATTCACAGTAGCCTAAAGGTGGAAGCAATCTGTCTATCGACAGATAAATAGAAAAAGAGAATGTGGTATATGCATAAAATGGAATACTCTTCTGCCTTAAGAAGGAAGGAAATTCTGATATGTTACACCATGGATGAATCTTCAAGACGTTATGCGAGATAAAATAAACCAGTCACAAAAGGACAAATATGATTCTGCTTATATGAAGTACCTAGAATAGTCAAATTCATAGACAAAAAGTAGAATTATGTGCTTAAAAATGATGACTTCTTTGGTATGTGAATTACATCTTAATTTTTAATTGAGACATGACAGTCTTAATACATTGACTTTTATGATGCTGTGTTGCTGAAGAAACAGCATGCCCCAGTCTCAGCTTAGTATTTCTGGGTATGTAGTGGAGTAAAGTAAGTGACCTCCCTTCTGACTCTGTAAAATAGGGATAAGAGTAACTACCTTTCCAGATGTTAGTGTTAAATGAGTTAACATACCTAGTTACTTCTGGCATGGTATCTGGCATCACTAAGAACCTAGTAAATTTACTAAGACCTCCTGGGACGTGAGCCTTCAATAGCTTCCAGTACTATTTCAGATACTATTTCCAGATATTCTGGAAAGTGGTCCAATTCCTTTGCCATTTTACCAATACTCTGTATTCTGGCTCAAAATTGCCTCTCCAGATTCTCCTAAGGCTATGTTATAGAAACCCTTCCTTCAGAATGGGCTTTTTTTAGTCCCCCTAAAGTCGCTTTGTATATTCTTGCAACTGTGTCTTTTCTTGAAAACAATGCTCTCTCCCTGTTCCTCTCTCTGAATTTCATCCTGCCTTAAAACTCAGCAGAAGCCTGTCCTCATGCATCAAACTTTTCCTCTCATTTCAGTACATGGATATCTCTCATTTTTGTAGCACCCAAGATTTTCACTACATCTTTGATCAGTGAAGCCTTACTTTGGTTATATTTTTTAAGTATTTATCTTATCATGGGATCTTTTGAAAGTATGTATCGAGCTAAATTAATGCCCCTGAGCACTGGGTTACATGTTATAATTCTTTACCTTTTCCACAGCACTTAGAACACTGCCTTGATGTGGTGTATTTGGGATAAACATCTGCTATAGGTGAGTTAAGCTAGTGCTACATCTCAACAAGTATAGGGCCTTAAACTAATGATTCTCTATTTTGGCTGCACCTTAGAAACACTTGGGGAATAAGGTTTCATTGTTAGGCCAACAAAGCAGAACCTCTGAGTGTTAGGCCTCAGCTTTATACGCAGGTGATAATTATAACCAAGAGGACTATTGGCTTCAACCAGTGAAATAATAGAAGCCAGTGGATCTCAAACTTAATTGATAATCACAGTTAAGATGTGATGGTCACAGACTGACATGGGCAGAGATGCTTTGGGTAGTGCAAACTGCTCTGCAAATTAGACAAATATTATGGTGCCGTTGAGACTTTGATGACCTTGAGAAAGATCCTTAAACCCCAAAAATTTTCAGAGCCAATGGCACAGTGGGGAAATACCTAACTATAGGCATCTAAAACCTCTAAACTCTGCATCATAGCTTTCATACCAGATGTGCATGCCTAGTTCCTTTTAGCTCTTAAAAATATTTAAACTCTTCATCTTTTCCAGGCTGGCCACCATTCAGCAGCAGACCCTCTCAAGATTGTCCACTTGCCTTTGCTCCTGGTTGAGTTACCTCACATGGAAGCAGGAGATGGGCCCCGCGGCAGCCAGCAGGCCATGATCCAGGAGGTGCAGTGAGGGACAGAGCTGCTGGTAAGGCATGGCGACGGTGATGCTAGTTTGCAAGTATGTTTACTCTCACTTGAATGGTCAACCGCTCGTCCAGTCTGCAGCTCTGTACTCTCTCAAATGCCTCTATTATCTATGCTTACGATGCATGGCTTAGATTTTAAGGTCTGTGAATCCCCTAAAGTTGTATGCTGACTTTTAAATGTATACGTTGTTTGTTTTTTTGTTTTCTTCTGGAGAAAAGGAAGGTTTTCATCAGATTTTTAATGTCTGATATCTTAGTAAAAGAGAAATAAGAGCCATTCAAATACAGTAAGCACAGAGAATGCTCCGTCTTTAACCACTTGTTACAGTATTTCTTTTCTCCATTCCCACCTCACCTCTGGCTTTGTCTCAATCTTGTTGAGGACCAGAATAATGCTATTTTTTGGTTATTTACTGGTCTGAAAGTGAGCATCTCTTGAGCCTAGGCAGCTGGACTTCATGACAGTTTGGCTTCATAGACCTAGCTGAGAACTAGAGTTTAGAATGACAGATGTCAGAAGAGTCTATCTGATTTTCACATGATTTTTTCTGAAAAGTGCAAATAGAGGTACGGACGAAGAAAGACACTCTTTTCATTATGTCCTTATAGTTGATCTTAATAAAGATCAATTAATTTTGTTAATGAGCATCCCAACCTGAAGGTTTTTTTTTTTTTTTAAATCAGATCACTATCTTTTATATCAGCATACAGAAGGAGGGAGCTGATTTATTTTTTTCCCCAAAACATTCAAGATAAATGTGCTTAGTTGCTGGGTCATGTCTGACTCTTTGGCACCCCATGGACTGTAGCCTGCCAGACTCCTCTGTCCAAGGGGATTCTCCAGTCAAGAATACTGGAGTGGGTTGCCATGCCCTCCTCCAGGAGATTTTTCCATCCCAGGGATCAAACCCAGGGCTCCTGCACTGCGGGCAGATTTTTTTGCCATCTGAGCCACCAGCGAAGCCCATGAGTACTGGAGGGGGTAGCCTATTCGTTCTCCAGGGGATCTTCCCAACCTAGGAAACAAACCAGGGTCTCATGCATTGCAGGCAGTTTCTTTACCAGCTGAACTACCAGGGAAGCCCTTAAGATGAATAGTAGAATAAATTCTATTGTATATACCTTTGCTTGTTTAAATTGTAGATGCATTGTAGAAGAGGAAGTACAGGTTAGCTAGAGAAGGGGAGGAATGAGGTTTTTTGGTTTTTTTATTTCATCTATAATTCTTTAGCAGGTAATTCTGCTTTAGTTTCACTGAGTCTTGTTTATGCATTCAGCATAGTAAATCTTCTAAAAAGCCTGTGTAGCTTAATCTCTGCCCTCATTACAGATGCCTGAGGATATAAGTATCCACTCTGCCACTTGATACTTCTTAGAGACTGACCTGGTGCTGAGAAATCCTTTCCAACGTGTCCTCAGTTTAACTCCCATGATTCCTGGATATTGCCATTTTCAAGACATAGGGCAAGTGCATCTGCCTAGATTACCTCTCTGCCCCAGGAATTTTAAGTCACCATGTAAGGGAAAGAGAACTCAGCACAGTGGTAACTCTCAGAATGAAAAATTTCCCCTTGCATGCTAATGTTTTTAGAGTCATCATTGTCACTGAAAATAGACTTCCTCTTTCCCCTCTCATACTGGAACATCTTAGGTAATTATGAATAAAGCTTTCTTTGCTTTTCCCCTCCTCCCTGAGTGAATGCTTTGCCCCTCACTGTGGGGACTGGCTATTGTTTCTGTGTTTGGCTTTAACATGAGAACTGAGACATACATTAAGAAAATTTTTGTCTCAAGTCATAACATTAGTCAGAAGATTTTCTCTTCTTGGAGATGACAGGTGGATAAGTAAGGAAAAACAAAAGTTTAGGGGAAAGTATAAGATAAATTACTAACAAGAAAAGAGGACAGGGATTTCCCTCGAGGTCCAGTGGCTAAGACGCCATGCTCTCAATGCAGACGACCTGGGTTCCATCCCTGGTCAGGGAACCAGATCTCAACGTGCTGCAGCTAGACCCAGTGCAGCCAAATAAATAAATATTTTTTAAAAAAGAAAGAAAAGAGGACAGATTAAAATATTAGCTGTTATATATTTTTTAAATTTCAAGTCATTCCCGAAGGAGTCCTTCCTTCATATCCAAAAAGAATCTAATTTTTTCATTTAAGTTTTTTTACAGTTTGGTAAGCTCAGCCTAGGACTTATTTTCAATAGTAAATAAGCTGGGGCTTATTTTTAGTAATGTTGATTAGCTATGTGTTCCATGGGAAAGTTATTTAACCTCTCTAAACCTTGTTTTATTTGGCAAGGAGGAAAATAGGTCAGAGTTAAATAATAATAGAATTGTGTAATGTTATATGGATAATATGTTCAGGGCCTGGCACATAGTAAGTTCCCAATTGTATAGTAGCATTTTTTTATTATTAATCACTATTACTAATGTTGCTTTTAGTTTTTTAATAATGAATTCATTCAAAAAGTGTTTCTTGACCACCTATCAAACACCAGGTACTCTTTAGGAAAGGACATATTATGAGCAAAACAGACAAAAGTCTTTCCTTGTTTATAGTTATAGAGTGGGAGCCAGACATAAATACAAACACATACTATATAGAATATCAGGGAATACTAAGCATAATCATTTTTGTCAGAAAAAGGAAATTGGAGGCATAGTGAGTTAGTAATTGAAGACAGAGTAGTCAGAAAAGACATCAGGATAAAATTACTTGTTGAGTAAAAAACATGAGAAAGGAATACACTAATACCATAAAGTTACATGGGGGCAGAGTGTTCCAGTAGAGGGGAAATACCACAAAGCCCTAGAGCAGTTTTTTCGGAGTGATTCAAAGAGAATCAGAACATCATGTACAGCTTCTTCATGCATCACCAATAAACATTTGCCCGGGTACCCAAGTAAATGATACAGATAAGAACTTTGGAAGTTCAGAGAATGGCAAGGTACATCTAGAGTAAAACAGGCAGAGAAGATTTCATGAAGGAAGGTGGTGGTCTGGATCTCGGAGGTGAGGAAGAATTAATTTGGATAGTTGGTAAAAGGGTACAAACCTTCAGTTACAAGATAAATAAAATCTGAGGATCTAATATATAATGTAGTGACTATAGTTGACAGTGCTGTATTATATAATTAAAATTTGCTAAGAAAGCACAACTTAAATGTTCTCACCAAAAAAAAAAAAAAAAAAAAACAAGAACCTAAACGTCAGGTGATGGTGGTGGTAATTAAATTAATGGGGGAAATTCTTTCACAGTATCTATGTCAAATCATCATATTGTATACTTTATATATTTTAGTTTTATTTGTAATTCATACCTCAAGNAAAAAAAAAAAACAAAAAACCAAGAACCTAAACGTCAGGTGATGGTGGTGGTAATTAAATTAATGGGGGAAATTCTTTCACAGTATCTATGTCAAATCATCATATTGTATACTTTATATATTTTAGTTTTATTTGTAATTCATACCTCAAGGAAGTTTACATAAAAACTCCAAAGTAAAAGTTCTAGGTAAAATTACTTTTGTACAGTTCACAGTCATACAGCCTCACATCATCAGCCACAAAACAAACAAAATAGTAAGGAATGACATCCCAGTGGACTGAAGAAAATGAGAAATAGCATGAGGTGGAATAAAATTAGGATGTTGGCTTTGCAGGCAGGGGTGCACTAGGAAAATGGAAGAGACAGACAACTTTTCACAGAGTTGGCAAGTAGTAGGCGGGAAGATGGCAAGATCAGTGGGGTCAATTTTTGTAAAACTCTTAAGGGCAGTTGAAAGATTATTCCCTGCTCTCATATAAATATTGAGGAACAGCCAAAGCAGATAAGTAACATGGTAAATTCAGGTCTTTAGTGATATTATTATAAGTAGTCTAGAAGAGTGAGGGAGATGAAGGAAGTGGTTGCAGTCGTTGAGTGAGGTTGAAAACATGGATTATGGTGAGAGATAAGACAGAAAAGGGAAGATAGGTTTGATATATTTTAAAGAAAAACGATTTAACTGCTTAATTGCACACAAGAGATTAAGAAGAAAATGTTTTCAAGTTTTAAATTGACCAATGAAGTGTGGCCATTATAGGAAATTATAGGAAATAGAGTACCTGGAGGTGACATATGGCTTCCCCAAGTCCATGCCACTAGTTATTGGCAGAACCCGGACTAGCTCCACATCTCCATAGTGACAGCTCCTGCCTCTGCTCCCTGTGCCTTCCATAGGAAATATTAGTGATTTGTATTTTGCCAGACTGCTTGTGGAGAGCAGAGTTAGAATGTTTGGATTTGCCTATTCACACTGTCTTATAGCCACTTTTTCTAATTGATGTGGACATTTTTTTTTTTTTTTCCTCTCACATGAAACAGATCTGAGTTGCTTAGAAAGGGTCCAAGAAGCATTGGTAAAACTAGAAGAGGCCCATCGGATATGCTTAGATTCTCCCACCTGTGCTGATTATTGTCTCCTGATTTAAAACCTCATCTTTCTGTCTTTCTAATAGTTTGAGATGAAACAGTTATTTCTGTCATTGTACCTTTTTTCTGCTTATTTTTCTAAAGAAAAATGCCTTTTCTCATCCTAAATATAAATCACCACCCACATTTTTAAAATGAACACTTCAGATGTCCCTTCCTTATAGATCAGTCATAAACTGAAATTCATTGTCATTCTGACAGACCTGATCAATTTATCCTTTGAACCATAAGACTTTAAACAAAAAAAGACCCTAGAGATCGTCCAGTGCAGTGCTCTTCAAACTGCACCCTTCAAACTATTATTTTGCTACCCATCTATTTGTTATTAAATATGTTCTTATTTTAATAAAATGTAACTTTCTAACAAAGGAGCAGAAATGTACTTAAAAGAGAAAATTTTAGTTTTCTATTCACAATAGTGCTACATGTCTTTCTTAATACATTCCTTTTCTTTCTCCATTATACATGCACATTATAATACAAATCATGACTGAACCATATGAAAGCAAAATCTTCATTATCTGTGGTGTCTTGTCTTATATTCGTATAATGCCCAGTTTGGTCTCATAGTCTCTGTGTCCCAAGAGAGTGAATTCTGGAAGACGTGGGTTTCTGCTGAGAACTTTGGCAGTCCCTGAATTCACAAATAGCACTGTAACACTTTGGACATCAGTGCCTGTCCATGAATGACACGTACTGTGAGTTTGGAACGAGTCAGCCATGCTAAAATAGACTGCACCCTATGAAAGTTATTTTCACCATTCTTGTATTTCAGTTTCCCTATCAAAAGGTGAAGTATCAGCTGCCTCTATTGATCTCATAGGATATTTTAAGCATAAATGAAAGAGTCTTGGTGAAAACACTTTGTATTCTGAAAGAAAGTTGCAATGCAACTAGACAATGGAAATGTTTACCTGTCTTTACAGATGTTAATCTAACCAAACCTTCTCCTCAAAGTGTGAAATTAATTTGTTATCTTGACCTTTTTAATGTTGAAAAGATGGAGAGAACAAGTAACAGGTTTCTGAGAATCTGTGATCACATAGTTAACGTTGTGTATGTCTATAACATGTCTTCCCAGGTGGCACTAATGGTAAAAAGCCCGCCTGCCAATACTGGAGACATAAGAGATGTGGGTTCGATCCCTGGGTTGGGAAGATCCCCTGGAATAGGAAATGGCAATGGAGAATCCATGGACAGAGGAACCTGGTGGGCTACAGTCCCTAGGGTCACAAAGAGTCAGATACAACTGAAGCAACTTAGCCTGCACTCATGTAATTTTCAACCAAGAACACATACAGTTTTTTGAATGTTAGTGGTGGAATTGAGGGGACTTAAAAATGCAAAACAAAAACAACAAACCAACCAACCAACCAAGAAAATACCTTGACCATCTTTTCCAGATCTTGAATCCCTCTCACATGCACATGTACACACATCTTTCCTTAAATTCTTCTGCTCATCTTGCTTCTTACTTCATTGAGAACAGGGCACTTGTTAAGCAGGAATGCCTACCACTTTCTTTTCCACTCACACCCACAAATCCAGCTTGTCCACATCTCTCTGCTCATTTTTACCACTCATAGTTTC
>SJYV01010779.1:28452-64328 GCA_006410875.1 Neotragus pygmaeus | reverse complement strand
TTACCGCGGCACACAGGCCGAACTTCAGTGAAGGGCAACCGCAGCACACATCCCGGACCTCGACGCAGGGTGACCCTGGCACACAGCACGGACCTGGATCAAAGGCGACCACGGCAAAATGCCAGAACTTGGCGCAGCGCGACCGTGGCACACAGCCCGAACCTCAATGAAGGGCGACCGAGGCAGACAGCATGGAACTCGTCACTAGCTGAACGTGGAACACAGCCCGGACTTCGGCGCATGGCGACCGCGGCAGACAGCCCGAAACTCAGTGAAGGGCTACCACATCACACAGCCTGGAACTCGTTCCTAGCCGACCACAGAACACAGTCCAGACCTCGGAGCAGGGTGACCGTGACACTCAGGCCAGACCTCAGTGCAGAGCGACAGCGACACATAGGCCAGACCTTGGCGCAGGGTGACCATGGCACACAGGCCGGACCTTGACGCAGGGTGACTGCAGCACACAGGCTGTACCTCGGTGCAGGGCATCTGCGGAACACAGGCCGGACATCGACTCAGGGAGACCGCAGCTCACAGCCCAGACCTCAGCACCGGGGGACCATGGAACACAGCCCGGACCTCTGGAGAAGGCTACCAGGGCACACAGCCCGGACCTTGGCAAAGAGGAACTGTGGCAGAGAGCCAGGAACAGGTCGCAAGCCGAGGGCGGAACACAGGCCAGACCTGGGCATAAGGCGACTGTGGCACACAGCCCAGACCTGGGGAGATGGCCACTGCAGCACACAGCCTGGACCTCGGAAAAGAGCGACCGCAGCACACAGCCCGGACTGCTGCAGAAGGCTACCTCAGCACACAGCCCGGACTTCGGCACAAGGCTACCGAGGCACTCAGCCCGGAACTCGGTTCAAGACTACCAAGGCACACAGGCTGGACCTCAGCACAGGGCGACCATGGCACACAGCATGGACCTCAGCACAGGGGACTGTGGCACACAGCCCGGAACTCGGCGCGGGGTCACTGGGGCACACAGCCCAGACCTCGGCGAAGAGCGACTGTGGCACACTTCCCAAAACACAGTGAAAGGTAACCATGGCACACAGCATGGAACTAGGCACTAGCCGACCACGAAACGCAGCATGGACTTCAATGCAAGGCGACCGTGGCACACAACCCGAAACTCAGTGAAGGGCAACCACTGCACGCAGCCAGTAACTCGTCGCTAGCCAACCACATAACACAGCCCGGATATCGGTACAGGGCGACCGCAGAACACAGGCCGGACCGAGGCACAGGATGATCGCGGCACAGATCTAGGACATTGAGCAGGGTGACCGCTGCACACAGCCTGAACCTCAGTGAAGGGTGATGGCGGCACACAGCCCAAACTTCAGTGAAGGGCAACCACAGCACACATCCCGGACCTCAATGCAGGGCGACCCTGGCACACAGCACGGACCTCGACCAAAGGCAACCATGGCACACAGCCCGGAATTTGGCACAGGGCGACCGTGGCGCACAGCCCGAACCTCAAAGAAGGGCGACCGCGGCACAAAGCATGGAACTCGTCACTAGGTGACCGCGGAACACAGCCTGGACTTCGGCACAGGGCGACCGCGGCACACAGCCCAAAACTCAGTGAAAGGCGACCACGTCACACAGCCTGGAACTCGTTGCTAGCCGACCGTGGAACACAGTCCGGACCTCAGAGCAGGGTGACCGTGACACTGAGGCCGGACATCAGCGCAGGGTGACAGAGACACATAGACTGGACCTTGACGCAGGGCGACCGTGGCACACAGGCCGGACCTCGGCGCAGGGCGACCGCAGCACACAGGCCGGACCTTGGCGCAAGACGTCTGTGTAACACAGGCCGGATATCGGTTCAGGGCAACCGTGGCTCACAGCCCAGACATCTGGAGGGGGAAGCGCAGGAGGATCATGGAACACAGCCCAGACCTCTGCGGAAGGCTACCGTGGCACACAGCCCGGACCTTGGCAAAGAGGAACCATGGCAGAGAACCAAGAACAGGTCGCAAGCCGAGGGTGGAACACAGGCCGGACCTGGGCACAGGGCGACCATGGCACACATCCTGGACGTGGGGAGATGGCAACCACGGCAGACAACCTAGACCTCAGAACAGGGCAACCGCGGCACACAGCCTGGACCTCTGCAGAAGGCTACCTTGGCACACAGCCCGTACCTCAGAACGGGGCGACTGTGGCACACAGCCTGGACCTTGGCACAGAGGGAACATGGCACAGAGCCCCAAACTCATTGCAAGCCGAGGGTGGAACACAGCCTGGACCTCGGCGCAGGGCGACCATGGCACACAGCCCGAAGCACAGTGAAGAGCAACAGAGGCACAAAGCACGGACCTTGGCACAAGGCGAACATGGCACACAGCACCGACCTCGGCATAAGGCGACCCTTGCACACAGCACCAACCTTGGGAGCTGGTGACCTTGGCACACAGACTGGACATTGGCACAGGGAAACAGCAGAACACAGTCTGGACCTCGGCACAATGCACCGCAGCACACATCCTGGACCTTGGCACAAGGCTAACATGGCACACAGCCGAAAACTCGGCGCAGTGTGACCGTGTAACACAGTCCAATCCTCAGACAAGGGCAACCGCAGCAAACAGCCCAGACCTCGGCACAAGGCTACCACGGCACATAGCCCGGAACTCGGTTCAAGCCTACCGTGGCACACAGACCGGAAATCGGCACAGGTGGACCGTGGCACAAACCCCGAACCTCAGTGAAGGGAGACCGTGGCACACAGACCCGAAATCTGTGCAGGGCGACTGGGGTACAGAGCTCAGAACTCGTCGCTAGCCGACCGTGGAACACAGCCTGGAACTAGACGCAGGGCGACCATGGCAAACAGGAAGGAACTCGTCTCCAGCCGACGGTGGAACACAGCCCGGTCCTGGGCACAGGGCTACCGTGGCACACAGGCCGGACCTTGGTTCAGGGTGACTGCGGCACACAGCATGGACCTCGGCTCAGGGCGACCGCGGCACACAGCCCGAACCACAGTGAAGGGCGACCGTGGCACACTACCCAATAATCAGTGTAAGGCGTCCATGGCACAGAGCTTGGAACTCGTCGCTAGCCAACCGCGGAACACAGCCCGGACCTCTGTGTGGGGCGACCGTGGGACACAGCCCAGACCTCGGCGCAAGGCGACTGCGGCACACAGCCCGAATGTCAGAGAAGGGCGACTGTGGCACACAGCCCGGAAATCTGTGCAGGGCAACAACATCACAGTGCCCGGAACACGTCGCCAGCTGACCGCGGAACACAGCCCTGACCTTGGTGCATGTCGTCTGCAGCACACAACTCGGACATTGGCGCAGGGCTACTACGGCACACAGCCCGAACCTCAGGGAAGGGCGACTGTGGCACACAACCTAGACTTCAGTGCAGGGCGATGGCGGCACACAGCCCGAAATTCAGTGAAGGGTGACCCCAGCACACCTCCTGGACTTCGACGCAGGGCGACCGCAGCGCACAGCCCGAACCACAGTGAAGAGTGACTGAGGCACACAGCACGGACCTCGGCACAGGGCGACCCTGACACACAGCACCTATCTTGGGAGATGACGACCATGGAACACAGAGCGGACATCGTCACAGGGCAACTGCAGAACACAGCCAAGACCTTGGCACAAGGCTACCACGGCACAAACCCCAGACCTCGGCGCAAGGCTAACATGGCACACAGCCTGAACCTCAGCTCACTGCGACCGCAGCACACTGCTGGATCCTCAGTGAATGGGGACCGCAGCACATAGCACGGAAATCTGTGCAGGACGACCTGGGTACAGAGCACGGAACTCGTCACTAGCTGACCGTGGAACACAGCCCAGACTTTGGCACAGGGCGATCACGGCACACAGCCCGAACCTCATTGAAGGGAGACCGCGGCACACAGCCCGGAAATCTGTGCAGGGCGATGGGGGTACAGAGCTCGGTACTCGTCGCTAGCTGACCGCAGAACACAGCCTGGACCTCGGCTCAGGGCGACCATGGCAAACAGGACAGATCTTGTCTCCAGCCAACGGCAGAACACAGCTTGGACCTCGGCACAAGGACACTCCAGCACACAGCCCGGACCTCGATGCAGGGAGACTGCGGCACACAGCCCGAACCTCAGTGAAGGCCGACTGCAGCACACAGCCCAGAACTCGTCGCCAGCTGACTGTGGAACACAGCCCAGAAATCTGTACAGGGAGCCCACGGCACAGAGCCCATAACTCGTCACTAGCCGACCACGGAACACATACCGGACCTCGGCGCAGAGCGACCATGGCAAGCAAGCTGGACCATGTCACAGGGCAATCATGGCACACAGCCTAGACCTTGGCGAAGGGTGACCGTGGCACACTGCCCGAAACACAGTGAAGGGCGACCACGGCACACAGCCAGTAACTCGTTTCTAGCCAACTGCGGAACACATCCCGGATTTCGACACAGGGTGACAGCGGAACACAGGCCAGACCGAGGCACAAGGCGACCACGGCACACATCAAGGACATCGAGCAGGACGACCGCTGTACACATGCTGAACCTCAGTGAAGGGTGACCGCGGCACACAGCAAGAACCTCAGTGAAGGGCGACCACAGCACACATCCCTGACATCGATGCAGGGCAACCACAGCAAACAGCTCAGACCTCTGCAGAAGGCTACCGTGGCACACAGCCCGGACTTCAGAACAGGGCGACAGCAGCACACAACTCGGACCTCTGCAGAAGACTACCATGGCACACAGCCCCGACCTCAGAATAGGGCGACCGTGGCACAGAGCACAGACCTCGTACCAGAGGGACTGCAGCACAGAGCCCAGAACTCGTCACAAGCCGAGGGAAGAACAAGCCTGCACCTCAGGACAGGGCAACTGTGGCACACAGCCGAACCTCAGAGAAGAACAACCGAGGCACACAGCATGGATCTTGGCGCACAGCAACACTGGCACACAGCACGGAACTCGTGAGATGGCGACAGTGTAACACAGCCTGGATATTGGCGCAGGGCGAATGCAGCACATAGCCTGGACCTCTTCGCAAGGCTACCACGGCACACAGCCCAGACCTCAGCGCAGGGTGACAGCGGCACAGAGAACGAACCTCAGTGAAGGGTGACCATGGAACACAGCCTGGAAATCTGTGCAGGGCAACTGTGGCACAGCGCTCAGAACTCGTCGCTAGCCAACTGAGGTACACACCCAGGACCTCGGCACAGGGTGACCACGGTACACAGGCTGGACTTTGGTGCAGGGCGACTGCGGCACACAGCCCAAAACTCAGTGAAGGGTGACTGCGGCAAACAGCATGGAACTCGTCGCTACCCGACCGTGGAACACAGCCCGGACCTCTGCACTGGGCGACCGCGGCACACAGCTGGGACCTCGGGAGATGGTGACCGCGGCACACAGACCGGACATAGGCTCAGGGCAACTGCAGCACACAGCCCGGAACTCGGTGCAAGGCTACGACGGCACACAGCCCGAACTTCGGTGCAAGGCTTACATGGCACACAGCCCGAAATTCACGCAGTGCCACCGTGGCACATAGCCTGGTCCTCAATGTAGGGCAACTGCAGCACACAGCCCGGTCCTCGGCACAAGGCTACCACAGCACACAGCCCGGCACTCGGTTCAAGGCTACCGTGGCACACAGACTGGACCTCAGCACAGGGAGACCGCGGCACACAACTTGAACCTCAGTTAACGGAGAACATGGCACACAGCCCGGAAATCTTTGCAGGGCGACTGGGGTACAGAGCTCAGAACCCATCACTAGCTGACAGCGGAACACATCCCAGACCTCAGCACAGGGCGACCGCGGAACACAGGCCGGACCTTGGCGCAGGGTGACCGGGACACACAGCATGGACCTCAGCGTAGGGTGACTGCAGCACACTGCCCGAACTTCAGTGAAGGGCCACCGCGGCACACAGCCCAAAAATCTATGCAGGGCGACCGTGGCACAGAGCTTNCCGCGGAACACAGGCCGGACCTTGGCGCAGGGTGACCGGGACACACAGCATGGACCTCAGCGTAGGGTGACTGCAGCACACTGCCCGAACTTCAGTGAAGGGCCACCGCGGCACACAGCCCAAAAATCTATGCAGGGCGACCGTGGCACAGAGCTTGGATCTCGTCGCTAGTCAACCGTAGAACACAACCCGGACCTCGGTACTGGGTGACCGTGGCACACAGCCCAGACCTCGGCACAGAGCGACCGCAGCAAACAGCCCGAACGTCAGTGAAGGGCGACTGTGGCACATAGCCTGGAACTCGTAGCCAACCGACTGCGGAACACGGCCCGGACACTGGCGGAGGGCGACCACGGCACACAACTCGAACATTAGTGCAGAGTTAACGCGGCACACAGCCCGAACCTCAGTGAAGGGCAACCACAGCACACAGCCCAGAAATCTGTGCAGGACTACAGTGGCACAGAACCTTGAACTCGTCACTAGTCGACTGCGAAACACAGCCAGGACCTCGAGGCAGGGCGACCACGGAAAACAGGCCGGACCTCGTCACAGGGCAACCACGGCACACAGCCCAGCTCAGCCAAGGGCGACCGCGACAAACAGCCCGAACCTCAGTGAAGGGCGACCGTGACACACAGCCCAGAAATCTGTGCAGATCGACTGAGGTACAGAGCTCAGAACTCATCGCTAGCCAACCACGGAACACAGCCCGGACCTCGGCTTAGGGCGACCATGGCAAACAGGTTGGAACTCATCTCCAGCCGACGGTGGAACACATCCCGGACCTCGGCACGTGGCGACCGCGGCACACAGACCGGAACTCGGTGCAGGGTGACCGCGACACACAGCATGGACCTCGGCATAGGGCGAACGCAGCACACAACCCGAACCTCAGTGAAGGGCCACAGTGGCACACAGCCCAAAAATCTATGCTGGGCAACCGTGGCACAGAGCTTGGAATTCATCGCTAGCCAACCGCAGAACAGAGCCCGGACCTCGGCACTGGGTGACTGTGGCGCACCCAGGCCGGACCTCTGTGCGGGGCAACCGTGACACACAGCCCAGCCTCGGCGCAGGGTGACCGTGGCACAGAGCCCGAACGTCAGTGAAGGGCGACTATGGCACACAGCCCAGAACTCATCGCCAGCCAACCACGGAACACGGCCCAGACATTGGTGCAAGGTGACCGCGGCACACAACTCGGACATCAGCGCAAGGCTACCGTGGCACACAGGCCGGACCTTGGCACAGGCCCACCGTGGACACAGGGTTGACCTCGGCCCAGTGCAACCGCGGAACACAGGCCGGATATCAGCTCAGGGCGATCGCGGCATACAGCCCGTATCTCAGCACAGGGGACCATGGCACAGAGCCCGGACTTCTTGAGAAGGCTACCGCAGCACAGAGCCCAGACCTTGGCAAAGAGGAACCAAGGCACAAGGCCGGGAACAGGTCGCAAGCTGAGGGAGGAACACAGGCCGGACCTCGGCACAGGGCGACCACGGCACACAGCCTGGATTTGGGGAGATGGTGACCTCGGCCCACAGCCCAGTCCTCGGAACAGGGCGACTGCGGCACACAGCCAGGACAACTGCAGAAGGATACCTCGGCACACAGCCTGGACCTCAGAACAGGGCGACTGTGGCACACAGCCTGGACCTCAGCAAAGAGGGCACGTGGTACAGAGCCCAGAACTCGTCGCAAGCCGAGGGCGGAACACAGCCTTGACTCGGTGCAGGGCGACTGCGGCACACAGCCTGGACCACATTGAAGAGTAACTGAGGCACACAGCATGGACCTTGGGACAGGGGGACCCTGGAACACAGCATCGACCTAAGGACATGGTGACCGAGGCACACAGACCGGACATTGGTGCAGGGCAACTGTGGCACTCAGCCTGGATCTCGGCACAAGGCTACCGTGGCACACAGGCCAGAACTCGGTTCAAGGCTACCGTGGCATACAGACTGGAAATCGGCACAGGGTGACCGCAGCACACAGCCCAAACCTCAGTGAAGGGCAACTGCGGCACTCAGCCCAAAATTCTGTGCAGGATCACCATGGCACAGAGCTTGGAACTCGTCGCTAGCCAACCACNTCGGTTCAAGGCTACCGTGGCATACAGACTGGAAATCGGCACAGGGTGACCGCAGCACACAGCCCAAACCTCAGTGAAGGGCAACTGCGGCACTCAGCCCAAAATTCTGTGCAGGATCACCATGGCACAGAGCTTGGAACTCGTCGCTAGCCAACCACGGAACACAGCCCGGAACTCTGCCTTGGGTGACCGCGGCACAGAGGCCGGACTTCTGTGCGGGGTGAGCACGGCACACAGACTAGAAATCTGCTCAGGGCGACTGGGGTACATAGCTCGGAACTTGTCGCTAGCCGACCGTGGAACACATCCCGGATGTTGGCGCAGGGCGACAATGGCAAACAGGACAGAACTTGTCTCCAGCCGATGGTGGAACACAGCCTGGACATTGGCACAGGGTGACCGCGGCACACAGGCCGGATCTTGGTGAAAGGCTACCGCGGCACACAGCCCGGAACTCGGTTCAAGGCTACCATGGCACACAGACCAGACCTCAGCACAGGGCGACCGCGGCACACAGCCCGAAACTCAGTGAAGGCTGACCGTGGCACACATCCCGGAAATCTGTGCAGGGCGACCATGGCACAGAGCTCAGAACTAGTTAACCGCGGAACACAGCACGTTCTGTTAGCCAACCACGGAACACAACACGTACCTCGTCACAGAGCGACCACAGCACACAGGCCAGACCTCGGCGCAGGGCGACCGCGGAACACAGCCCAAACCCCTCAGTGAAGGGCGACCTCAGAACACAGCCCAGAACTCGTCACCAAGCGACCGCGGAACACAGCCCGGACCACGGTGCAGGGCGACCGCAGAACACAGCCCAGAAATCTGTACAGGGAGCCCGAGGCACAGAGCCCATAATTCGTCACTAGCCAACCATGGAACATAGCCTGGACCTCGATGCAGGGTGACCACGGCACACAGCTTGGACCTTGGTGAAGGGCGACCGTGGCACACTGCCCAAAACACAGTGACGGGCAACCGCGGCACACAGGCAGTAAATCGTTTCTAGCCGACTGCAGAACACAGCCTGATTTTGGCACAGGTTGACCGCAGAACACAGGCGGAACCGAGGCACAAGGTAACCACGGCACACATCAAGGACATCGAGCAGGGCGACTGCTGAAAACAGCCTGAACTTCAGTGAACGGTGACCGCGGCACACAGCTGTAACTCAGTGAAGGGAGATCCCAGCACACATCCTGGACCTCGATGCAGGGCAACCCTGGCACACAGCACGGACCTTGATCGAAGGCGACTGCGGCACACAGCCCGGAACTTGGCGCCTGGCGACTGTGGCACAAAGCCCTAACCTCAGTGAAGGGCAACCGCAGCACACAGCATGGAACTCGTCACTAGCTGACCGCAAAACACAGCACAGACTTCGGTGAAGGGAGACTGCGGCACACAGGCTGGACTTCGATGCAGGGCGACACCGGCACATATCCTGAACCTCAGTGAAGGTCAACCGCAGCACACATCCCGGACCTTTAGGCAAGGCGCCCCTGGAACACAGCAAGGAGGTTGGCAGATGTTCACTGCGGCACACATCCAGGGCCTCATCGCAGTTTAACCGTGGCACACAGCCCGGACCTTGGCGCAGGGTGACCGTGGCACACAACCCAAACCTTAGTGAAGGGTGACTGGGGCACACAGCCCTGAAATCTGTGCAGGGCGACCGTGGCACAGTGCTCGGAACACATCGCTAGCCAACCCCAAACACAGCACGGACCGTGGCACAGGGCAAACGCGGCACACAACCCGGACCTCGGTGCAGGGTGACGGCGGCACACAGCCCGAAATTGAGTGAAGGGCTACTGTGGCACACAGCTCGGAAATCTTCACCAGCCAACCGTGGAACATAGCCTGGAACTCGGCGGAGGTTGACTACGGCAAACTGGCCGGAAATTGTCGTAGGACGAGCAAGGTACACAGCCTGTACCTCCGCAAAATGTGACCGAGGCACACAGTCTGAAACTCAGTGAAGGGCGACCACATCACAGCCTGCAACTTGTCGCTAGCCGACCGCGGCACAGGGCGAATGCGGCACACAGCCCGGACCTCGAAACAGGGTGACTGCAGCATACAGCCCAGACCTCTGCAGAAGGCTACCTCGGCACACAGCCCGGACCTCGGCACAGAGGGAATGAGGGACAGAGCCTGGAACTCGTCGCAAGCCAAGGGCAGAACACAGCCTGGACTCGTTGCAGGGCGACCGCGGCACACAGCCCAAATGACAGTGAAGAGCGACTGACACACACAGCACGCACCTTGGTATAGGGCTACCACAGCACACAGCCTGGAATTCGGTTCAAGGCTACCGTGGCACACAGACTGGACCTCGGCACAGGACGACAGAGGCACACTGCCCGGAACTCGGTTCATGGCTACCTTGGCACACAGCCCGGACCTCGGTGCAAGGCTACCGCGGCACACAGCCCAGAAATCTGTACAGGGAGCCCGAGGCACAGAGCCCATAATTCGTCACTAGCCAACCATGGAACATAGCCCGGACCTCGATGCAGGGTGACCACGGCACACAGCTCGGACCTTGGTGAAGGGCGACCGTGGCACACTGCCCAAAACACAGTGACGGGCGACCGCGGCACACAGGCAGTAAATCGTTTCTAGCCGACTGCAGAACACAGCCTGATTTTGGCACAGGTTGACCGCAGAACACAGGCGGAACCGAGGCACAAGGCTACCGTGGCACACAGCCTGAACATCAGTGAAGGGCGACCACAGCACACAGCCCAAAATCGGTGCAGGAAGACAGTGGCACAGAGCCTGGAACTCATTGCTAGTCAACTGCGAAACACAACCAGGACCTCGTCGCAGGACGACCAGGGAAAACAGGCCGGACTTTGTCGCAGGGTGACCACGGCACACAGCCCAGACCTCGGTGAAGGGCGACCGTGGCACACAGCCCGAAAATCAGTGAAGGGTGACCGCGTCACATAGCCCAAAACTTGTCACTAGCCGACTGCAAAACACAGCCTGGACCACGGAGCAGGGTCACTGTGGCATTCAGGCCGGACTTTGGCACAGGGTGACCGTGGCACAGAGGCCTGACCTCAGCCAAGGGCGACCGCAGAACACAGGCCGGACGTCGGCACAGGGCCACCGTGGCACACAGGATGGACCTCGGCCCAGAGCGGCTGCGGAACACAGGCCGGACATCGGCTCAGGGTGACCGCCGCATACAGGCCATACCTCAGCGCAGTGGACCGTGGCACACAGCCCGGACATCTTGAGAAGGCTACTGCGGCACACAGACCGGACCTTAGCAAAGAGGAACCGCGGCACAGAGCCGGGGACAGGTTGCAAGCCGAGAGCAGAACACAGGCCGGGCCTCAGCACAGCGCGACCATGGCACACAGTTCGGACCTGGAGAGATGGCGACCTCGGCACACAGCCCGGACCTCGGAACAGGGTGACTGTGGCACACAGCCCGGAACTCGGCACAGAGGGAATGCGACTCAGAGCCCAGAACTCATCACAAGCCAAGGGCCGAAAACAGCCTGGACTCGGTTCAGGGTGACCACGGCACACAGCCCGAAACTCAGTGAGGGGCGACCGCGTCACACAGCATGGAACTCGTCACTAGCTGACCGCAGAACACAGGCTGGACTTCAGAGCAGAGTGACCGTGGCACTCAGGCCAGACCTCAGCACAGGGCGACAGCAGCACTTAGGCCAGACCTCGGCGCAGGGCGACTGTGGCACACAGGCCAGACATAGGCTCAGGGCGACCGAGGCACACAGCCTGGACCTCAACGCAGGGGGACCGTGTCACACAGCCTGAACCTCTGGAGCAGGCTACCGTGACACACAGCTCGGACCTTGGCAAAGAGGAACCGCGGCACAGAGCCGGGAACAGATCTCAAGCCGAGGGCGGAACACAGGCAGGACCTCCACACAGGGGGACTGCACCACACATCCCAGACCTGCGGAGATGGTGACTGCGGCTCACATCCCGGACCTCGGTGCCAGGTTAATATGCCACACAGCCCAAACCTCAGTGCAGTGTGACTGTGGCACACAGCCCGATCCTCAGTGGAGGGCGACCGCAGCACACAACCCAGACCTCGGCACAAGGCTACCGCAGCATTCAGCCCGGAACTCGGTTCAAGGCTACTGAGGCACACATGCCGGATCTAAGCGCAGGGCGACCGCGGCACACAGTGTGGACTTCAGCGCAGGGGACCATGGCAGACAGCCCAGACCTCGGTACAGGGCAACTGCAGCACATAGCCCGGACCTTGGCGAAGGGCGACCGTGGCACACTGCCCAAAACACAGTGAAGGGCCACCGCGGCACACAGCCAGCAACTCGTCGTTAGCCGACCGTGGAACAAAGCCTCGATTTCGGCATAGGGCGACCACGGAACACCTCCGGACCGAGGCACAGGGCGACCGAGGCACAATTATAGGACATCGAGCAGGGCGACCGCTGCACACAGGCTGAACTTCAATGAAGGTTGACCGCAGCACACAGCCCGAACTTCAGTGAAGGGCAACCACAGCACACATCCTGGACCTCAGTGGAGCGCGACCCTGGTACACAGCACGGACCTCGATCAAAGGTGACCGCGGCACACAGCCCGAACCTCAATGAAGGGCGACTGCGGCACACAGCATGGAACTCGACTCTAGCAGACAGCAGAACACAGTACGGACCTCGGAGCAGGGTGACCGTGACACTCAGGCCGTACCTCAGCGCAGGGCGACAGCGACACATAAGCCGGACCTCGGCACAGAGTGATGGTGGCACACACGCTGGACCTTGGTGCAGGGTGACCGCTGCACACAGGTCGGACCTCAGTGCAGCGCGTTTGCGGAACACAGGCTGGACATCGGCTCAGGGCGACCGTGGCTCACAGCCCAGACCTCAGCGCAGGGAGACCATGTAACACAGCCCGGATTTCTTGAGAAGGCTACCAGGGCACACAGCCCGGACTTTGGCAAAGGGGAACCGCGGCACAGAGCCGGGAACAGGTCACAAGCCGAGGGCGGAACACAGGCCGGACCTGGGCATAAGGCGACTGTGGCACACATCCCGGACCTGGGGAGATGGCGACTGCGGCACACAGCCTGGAACTCAGTGAAGGGCGACCGCATCACATAGCCTGGAACTCGTTGCTAGCCAACCGCAGAACACAGGCCGGACTTCAGAGCAGAGTGACCGTGCCACTAAGGCCGGACCTCAGCACAGGGCGACAGCAGCACTTAGGTTGTACTTCGGCGCAGGGTGACTGTGGCTCAGTGAAGGGCGACCGCATCACATAGCCTGGAACTCGTTGCTAGCCAACCGCAGAACACAGGCCGGACTTCAGAGCAGAGTGACCGTGCCACTAAGGCCGGACCTCAGCACAGGGCGACAGCAGCACTTAGGTTGTACTTCGGCGCAGGGTGACTGTGGCTCAGTGAAGGGCGACCGCATCACATAGCCTGGAACTCGTTGCTAGCCAACCGCAGAACACAGGCCGGACTTCAGAGCAGAGTGACCGTGCCACTAAGGCCGGACCTCAGCACAGGGCGACAGCAGCACTTAGGTTGTACTTCGGCGCAGGGTGACTGTGGCTCAGTGAAGGGCGACCGCATCACATAGCCTGGAACTCGTTGCTAGCCAACCGCAGAACACAGGCCGGACTTCAGAGCAGAGTGACCGTGCCACTAAGGCCGGACCTCAGCACAGGGCGACAGCAGCACTTAGGTTGTACTTCGGCGCAGGGTGACTGTGGCTCAGTGAAGGGCGACCGCATCACATAGCCTGGAACTCGTTGCTAGCCAACCGCAGAACACAGGCCGGACTTCAGAGCAGAGTGACCGTGCCACTAAGGCCGGACCTCAGCACAGGGTGACAGCAGCACTTAGGTTGTACTTTGGCGCAGGGTGACTGTGGCACACAGGCCGGATATTGGCTCAGGGCGACCGAGGCACACAGCCCGGACCTCAGCACAGTGGGACTCCGGCACACAGCCCGGACCTCTGGAGCAGGCTACCATGACACACAGCCCAGATCTTGGCAAAGAGGAACTGCGGAACAGAGCCCAGAAATCTGCAGGGCAACCATGGCACAGAGCCCGGAACTCATCGCTTACTGACGGCGGAACACAGCCCAGACTTTGGCGCAGGGTGACTACTGCTATCAAGCCGGACCTTGTCGCAGGGCGACCAAGGTACACAGCCCAGACCACGGAGCAGGGTGACTGAGGCACACAGCCCGAAACTCAGTGAAAGGAGACCACGTCACACAGCCTGGAACTCATTGCTAGACGACCACGGAACACAGTCCAGAACTCGGAGAAGGGTGACCGTGGCACACAGGCCGGACCTCGGCACAGGGCGACCGTGGCATACAGGCCGGACATTGGCACAGGGCTACCGCAGCACACAGCCCGAACCTCTGTGAAGTGTGACTGCCGCGCACAGCCCAGAAATCTGTGCAGGTCAACCGCAGCACAGAGCCCAGAACTCATCGCTAGCCGACGGCGGAACAGCCCAGACCTCTGTGCAGGGTGACTACAGCAAACAGGCCGGACCTAGGAACAAGGCGACCACAGCATATAGCCCGGACCTCTGTAGAAGTCTACCTTGGCACAAAGCCTGGACCTCAGAACAAGGCGACTGTGGCACACAGCCCGGACTTTGGCACAGAGGGAACGCGGCACAGAGCCCAGAACACGTCGCAAGCCGAGTGAGGAACACATCCTGGACTCGGCGCAGGGCGACGGCAGCACACAGACTGAGCCACAGTGAAGAGCGACCGAGGCACACAGCACAGACCTCAGCGCAGGGCGACCCTGGAACACAGCACTGACCTCGGCACATGGCGACCATGGCACACAGCCCGGACCTCGGCGCAGGTTGCCCACGGCACACAAATCGAACCTCAGTGAAGGCTGACTGCGGCACACAGCCTGGAAATCTGTGCAGGGCAACCATGGCACAGAGCTCAGAACTCATCACTAGCTAATGACGGAACACAGCACGGACATCGGCACAGGGCAACCGCCACACACAGGCCGGACCTCGGCACAGGGCGACCGCAGAACACAGCCTGAACCTCAGTGAATGGCGACTGCAGCACACAGTCAGAACTCATCACCAGCCGACTGCGGAACACAGCCCGGACCTCGGCGCAAGGCTACCACGGCACACAGCCCAGACCAGGGCGCAAGACTAACATGGCACACAGCCCGAACCTCGGCACAGTGCGATCATATAACACAACCCCATCCTCAGTGAAGGGCGACCACAGGACACAACGCAGACCTCAGCACAAGGCTACCATGGCACACAGCCTGAAACTCAGTGAAAGGCGACTGCGTAACATAACCTGGAACTCATCACTAGCCGACCGCATAACACAGTCCGGACCTTGGAGCAGGGTGACCGTGGCACTCAGGCCTGACTTCTACACAGGGCGACAGCGGAACTTAGGCCGGACCTCGGCTCAGGGCGACCGCGGAACACAGCCCAGACCTCTGGAGCAGGTTATGGCAGCACACAGCCCGGACCTTGGCAAAGAGAAACCACGGCAAGGAGCCAGGAACAGATCACAAGCCAAGGGCAGAACACAGGTCGGAACTCAGCCCAGCGGCACAGAGGCCGGACCTCGGCACAAGGTTACTGTGGCACACAGGCTAGACCTCGGCACAGGGCGACTGCGAAACATAGGCTGGACATCAGCTCAGGACGACTGCTGCACACAGCCCGGACCTCAGCCCAGGGGGACCGTGGTACACAGCCCGGACCTCTGGAAAACACTACCGTGACACACAGCCCGGACCTTGGCAAAGAGGAACTGTGGCAAAGAGCCGGGAACAGGTCGCAAGCCGAGGGGAGAACACAGGCCTGACCTAGGCACCCAACACAGACCTGGGGAGATGGCGACCACGGCACACAGCCCAGACCTCGGAACAGGGCGACTGTGGCACACAGCCAGGAATTCTGCAGAGACTACCTCGGCACACAGCCCGGACCTCGGTGCAAGGCTAACATGGCACACAGCCCGAACCTCGGCGCAGTGCGACCGCGGCACATAGCCTGGTCCTTAATGAAGGGCGACCGCAGTACAGAGCCCGGTCCTCAGCACAAGGCTACCACAGCACACAGCCCAGAACTCGGTTCAAGGCTACCGTGGCACACAGACCGGACCTCGGCACAAGGAAATCGCGGCACACAGCACGAACCTCAATGAGGGGAGACTGTGGTACACAGCCTGGAAATCTGTGTAGGGCGAATGGGGTACAGAGCTCAGAACTCATCGCTTGTCGACCGCCGAACACAGCCCGGAACTCGGCGTAGGGCGACCATGGCAAAGAGGATGGAACTCGTCTCCAGCCAACGCAGGAACACATCCCAGACCTCGGCACAGGGCTACCGTGGCACACAGCCTGGACCTCAGTGAAGGGCGACCGTGGCACACAGCCCAAAAATCTATGCAGGGCAACCGTGGCACAGAGCTTGGGACTCATCACTAGCCAACAGCGGAACACTGCCCGGACCTCGGCACTGGGTGACCACGGCACACAGGATGGACATCTGTGCAGGGCAACCGCGGCACACAGCCCAGACCTCGGTGCAGGGCAACCGCAGCACACAGCCCAGACCTCGGTGCAGGGCGACCGTGGCACACAGCCCGAACGTCAATGAAGGGCAACTGTGGCACACAGCCTGGAGCTCGTTGCCAGCTGACCACAAACACGGCCCAGACATTGGCGCAGGGCAACCGTGGCACACAACTTGGACATCGGCGCAGGGCTACCACGGCACACAGCCCAAACCTGAGTGTAGGGTGACCACAGCACACAGCCCAAATCTGTGCAGGACGACAGTGGGGAAGAGCCTTGAACTTGTCGCTAGTTGAATGCAAAACACAGCCAGGACCTCGTCACAGGGAGACCAAGGAAAACAGGCCAGACTTCATTGCAGGGCGACAACGGCACACAGCCCGGACCTTGGCGAATGGCGACCGAGGAAATCAGCCCGAAACTAAGTGAAGGGTGACCGCGTCGCACAGCACAGAACTCATCACTAGCTGACCACAGAACACAGCCCGGACCACGGAGCAGGGTGACCATGGCACTCAGGCCGGACCTCGGCGCAGGGTGACCATGGCACAGAGGCTGGACCTCGGCGCAGGGCTATCACGGAACACAGGCTGGACCTCGGCACAGGGCCACCGTGGCACACAGGCCAGACCTTGGCCCAGGGCGACTGTGGAACACAGCCCAGACCTGGGGAGTTGGCGACCTCGGCACACAGCCCGGACCTTGGAACAGGGCGACTGTGGCACACAGCCCGGACTTTGGCACAGAGGGAACACGGCACAGAACCCGGAACTCGTTGCAAGCAGAGGGCCGAAAACAGCCTGGACTCTGTGCAGAGTGACTGCGGCACACAGCCCGAACCACAGTGAAGAGCGACCAAGGCACACCGCACGGACCTCAGCACAGGGTGACCCTCACACACAGCACTGACCTCAGGACATGGTGACTGTGGAAAACAGACCGGACATCGGCACAGGGCAACTGCGGCACACAGCCCGAACCTCGGCACAAGGCTAACCTGGCACACAGCCCGGAATTCAGTTCAAGGCTACCTTGGCACACAGACCGGACCTCGGCACAGGGAGACCGTGGCACACAGCCCGAACCTCAGTGAAGGGCGACCGAGGCACACAGCCTAAAATTCTGTGCAGGGCCAACGTGGCACAGAGCTCAGAACTCGCCGTTAGCCAACCACGGAACACAGCCCGGACCTCCGCACTGGGTGACCGCAGAACACAGGCTGGACCTCTGCGTGGGGCAAGCGCGGCACACAGCCCGGAGTCTGTGCAGAGCGACCGTGGTACAGAGCTCGGAAATTGTTGCTACCCGACCACGGAACACAGCCCAGACCTCGGCGCAGGGCGACCATGAAAAACATGGTGGAACTCGTCTCCAGCCGACGGCAGAACAGTCCGGACCTGGTCGCGAGCTGACTGCGAACACAGCCCTGACCTCAGCGCAGGGTGAAGGTGGCACACAGGCCGGACCTCAGTGCAGGGCGACAGCAGTACACATGCTGGATTTCGGCGCAGGGCGACCATGGCACACAGGCCAGAATTGGGGCAGGGTGACCGCAGAACACAGGCCGGATTTCGGCTCAGGGTGACCGGGGCAAAAAGCACGGACCTCGGCTCATGGCGACCACGGCACACAGCTCCAACCTCAGTGAAGAGCGACTGAGGCACACAGCCTGGCCTTCGGCACAGGGCGATACTGGCACACATCACAGACCTCAGGAGATGGTGACCACAGCACACAGGCCCGGACACCTGGGCAGGGTGACTGCGAATCACAGCCTGGACCTCAGAGCAAGGCTACAACAGCACACAGCCCGGAGCTCGGTGCAGGTTGCCTACAGCACACAGCCCAGAAATCTGTGCAGGGCAACCGTGGCACAGAGCTCAGAACTCGTTGCTAGTGACCGCGGAACACAGCACGGACCTCGGCACAGGGTGACCGTGGCACACAGGCCGGACCTCGGCGCAGGGCGACTGCGGAACACAGCCCGAACCTCAGTGAAGGGCGACTGCAGCACACAGCCCGGAACTCGTCGCCAGCCTACCGCGGAACACAGCCTGGACCTCGGTGCAGGGCGACCGCAGAACACAGCCCAGAAATCTGTACAGGGAGCCCGCGGCACAGAGTCCGTAACTCGTCACTAGCCAACCATGGAACACAGCCCAGACCTCGGTGCAGGTCGACCACAGCAAACAGGCTGAACCTCGGCGCAGGGCAACCAGGGTACACAGCCCGGACCTTGACAAAGGGCAACCGTGGCCCATTCATCGAAACACAGTGAAGGGCAACAGCTGCACACAGCCAGTAACTCGTTTCTAACCAACTGTGGAACACAGTCCAGATATCAGCACAGCGCGACCGCGGAAAACAGGCTGGACTGAGGCACAGGGCGACCACGGCACACATTAAGGATATCGAGCAGGGTGACCGCTGCACACAGCCTGAACCTCAGTGAAGGGTGACCGCAGCACACAGCTCGAACCTCAGTGAAGGGTGACCGCAGCACACATCCTGGACCTGGAAGCAGGGCAACCCTGGTACACAGCACGGACCTCGACCAAAGGCGACCGTGGCACACAGCCCAGAACTTGGCCCAGGGCGACTGCGGCACACAGCCCGAACCTCAGTGAAGGGCAACCGCGGCACACAGCATGGAACTCGTCACTAGCCGACNGTTTTGGAAGTTTTGGCCACAGCAATTAGAGCAGAAAAAGAAATAAAAGGAATCCAAATTGGAAAAGAAGTAAAACTCTTGCCATTCTTAAGACCAAAAATGCAGGTGAGATTTTCTTTCTTTTCCTTTCTGTCAAGCCCTCTTGAGTCTTTTGGAACAAATCCAGCTACCATGAACAGAAAATCCATCTTCTCCACCCTGTGGGGCAGCTCTAAGAGGCACTTCCTCCATTTCCCAACCAATAAGCTAAATGAGGGAGGAGAGAAAAAAATAAGCCACGAGAAATTTCTTTCTAAGCTGTATTCTGCCTAGATATTTCTATTTTGCATATTAAAAGCTGAATATAACTTCATTCCTTCTGTTGCAGACTATAGCTCTCCTCCATCTCTCACCTCCAACTCACCTCTACCAGGTAGTTTGACAAACGTCTCTACTTGCCAGGATGAAAGTGATCTAAAGGGAAAAAGAGAAATAGGCAGCAATGTTTTTTCAAAATATTACCTTATTACAATGGAATGCATGGAAATGCAACACATTCCATTAGTGTTTGAAAGTCTGCACATGGTATCTTCAAACTATTTTATTCTTCACATATTTCTACCTTTATCACCACATCATTTATAGTACCAAATCATTTTTTAAATGTTTCACTTTTACTTTTTTCTTCTTTCATTGTCCATGCCTTCTTTTGTGTAATGTCACCATTTTAAGCAAAAATTTTCCATGGGTTTACTGAATGCTGCTTTGAAAGTATTAATTTCCCTTTACCATTTAGTTTTAGCTGTGTTTAACTACTTGGGGCTTAAGAATTTTTTTTCTCATTGTTACAGTCTGTTGGACTTGTGCAAAGTAAAAACTAAAAGGGGCTGAAGATAGGAGGGTATATGATAGAAAACTAGATCCTCTTTGACTCATCCATTTGAACTTTCTTAACATCTTATCAAAAGCCCTTAACTCTCTGGGGCACCTCACCCATTCTGCTGGCTGCTCCACTTGCAATAACAGAGACTTCTGCTTTTCACTGTACTTCACTGACTCATGCCACTGTTTTTGTACTTCTAAAAGTATATTTACTATTCACAGTTTTTGAAAACACTTGGTTGCCCTCTCTGCCATTCTGAAACCAAGTCTTAAGACCAAGCCTAAATTCAAATCTTCATAAAGTAGGGTTTATGAAAGCTGGTCTTACCCTTCACTTTGACTTACCTAAAGTGCTTTATACATGGGCTTCCCAGGTGATGCTAGTGGTAAAGAAACCACCTGCCAATGCAGGAGGCACAGGAAATGTGGGTTCAATCCCTGTGTTGGGAAGATCTCCTGGAGAAGAGAATGACAATCCATTCCAGTATTCTTGTCTGGAGAATCCCTTGGACAGAGGACCCTGGAGGGCTACAGTCTATAAGGTCTCAAAGAGTCTGACATGACTGAAGTGACTTAGCATGCACACACAAAGAATCTTATAAAAGCACAATATAACAAGAACAAACCTGTATATTGCCAGGGTCCAGCCCCAGTGGATCCAGGATAATTCGAAGGTGGGGACAGAATCGGAATCCCGTTTTTTTTNAGTCGGCAGATGTTCACTGCAGCACACACCCAGGATCTTGTAGCAGTGTGATCACGGCACACAGCCCGGACCCCAGCGCAGGGCAACCGGGGCACACAGCCCGAACCTCAGTGAAGGGCGACCGCGCCACACAGCCCAGAAATCTGTACCTGGCGACCGTGGCACAGTGCTCGGAACACATCACTAGCCAACCCCGAACACAGCCCTGTCCTCGGCACAGGGCGACCGAGGCAAACAGGCCATACCACGGTGCAGGGCAACTGCAGCACACAACCCGGAACTCGGTGCAGGGCGACGGCGGCACACAACCCGAAAATCAGTGAAGGGCAACAGTGGCACATAGCATGGAAATCATCGCCAGCCAACCACGGTACACAGCCCGGATCTCGGTGCAGGGTGAACACGGCACACAGCCCGAACATTGGCACAGTGCTACCGCAGCACACAACCCGAACCTCTGTGAAGGGTGACCACAGAACCCAGCCCAGAAATCTGTGCAGGCCAACCGCAGCACAGAGCAGGGAACTCGTCACTAGCCGATGGCGGAACACAGCCTGGATCTCAGCATAGGGTGACTACGGGAAACAGGCCGGATCTTCTCACAGGGTGAGCAAGGCACACAGCCCGGAACTCCACGAAATGCGACCAAGGCACACAGGCCGAAACTGAGTGAAGGGCGACCGCGTCACATAGCCTGGAACTCGTCACTAGCTGACCGCCAAAGACAGTCCGGATGTTGGCACAGGGCGACCGCGGCACACAGCCCGAAACTCAGTGAAGGACGACCACGTCACACAGCCTGGAACTAGCTGCTAGCCGACCGCAGAATACAGTATGGACCTCGGAGCAGGGAGACTCTGACGCTCAGGCGGGACCTGAGCGAAGGGTGACAGCAACACATAGGCTGGACCTCGGCACAGGGCGTCTGCAGAACACAGGCTGGACTTCGGCTGAGGGTGATCACGGCTCACAGCCCGGACCTCAGTGCAGGGGGACTGGGCAACACAGCCTGGAACTCTGGAGAAGGCTACCACGGCACACAGCCCGGACCTTGGCAAAGAGGAACCGCAGCACAGAGCAGGGAACAAGTCGCAAGCCGAGGGCCGAACACAGGCCGGACCTGGGCACAGGGCGACCACGGCACACAGCCTGGACCTCGGAACAGGGTGACCGCGGCACACAGCCCGGACCTCTGCAGAATGCTACCTCAGCACACAGCCAAGACCTCAGATCAGGGCGAGTGTGGCACACAGCCCGGACCTCGGCACATAGGGAACGTGGCACAGAACCCGGAACTCGTTGCCAGCTGAGGGCGGAACACAGACTGGACCTCGGCACAGGGCGACTGTGGCACACAGCCTGAACCACAGTGAAGAGCGACCGAGGCACACAGCATGGACCTTGGCACAAGGCGAACCTGGCACAAAGACCGACCTCAGGAAATGGCGACTGTGGCAAACAAACTGGACATCAGCGCAGGGCAACTGCAGCACACAGCCCGGACCTCAGATCAAGGCTACCTCGGCACACAGCCCAGACCTCAGCGCAAGGCTAACATGGCACAAAGCCCAAAACTCGGGGCAGATTGACCATGTAACACAGCCTGATCTTCAGTGAAGGGAGACCGCAGCACACAGCCCGGACCTCTGTACAAGGCTACCATGGCACTCAGCCCAGAACTCGGTTCAAGGCTACCGTGGCACACAGACCGGAACTTGCCACAGGGCAACCGCTGCACAAAGCCCGAACCTCAGTGAAGGGAGACCGTGGCACACAGCACGGAAATCTGTGCAGTGCAATTGGGGTACAGAGCTCGGAACTCCTCACTAGCCGACCCTGGAACACAGCTCTGAACTTGGCGCAGGGCAACCACGGCACACAGCCCGGACGTCTGCAGAAGGCTATTGTGGCAAACAGCCCGAAACTCAGTGAAGGGTGACTGCATCACACAACCTGGAACTAGTAGCTAGCCGACCGCGTAACACAGTACGGACCTTGGAGCAGGGTGACCGTGGCACTGAGGCTGGACCTCAGCACAGGGTGACAGTGGCACTTAGGCCAGACCTTGGTGCAGGGCGACTGTAGCACACAGGCCAGACATCGACTCAGGGTGACAGAGGAACACAGCCCGGACCACAGCACAGGGGGACCGCGGCACACAGTCTGGACTTCTGGAGCAGGCTACAGCGGCACACAGCCCAGACCTTGGAAAAGAGAAATTGTGGCAAGGAGCCGGGAACAGGTTGCAAGCTGAGGGTGGAACACAGGCCGGAACATGGCACAGGGAGACCACAGCACAGAGGCCGGACTTCGGCGCAGGGCGACTGTGGCACACACGCTGGACCTCGGCACAGGGCAACTGCGGAACACAGGCCGGACATTGGCTCAGGATGACCGCTGCACACAGCCCGGACCTCAGTGCAGGGGAACCGCAGCACACAGCCCGGATCTCTGGAAAAGGCTACAGCGACACACAGCCCAGACATTGTCAAAGAGGAACCGTGACACAGAACCAGGAACAGGTCACACGCTGAGGGCGGAACACAGGCCGCACCTCAACACAGAGTGACGTTGGCACACAGCCAGGACCTGGGGAGATGGCAACCGCGGCATACAGCCTGGACCCTGGGTTCAGGGCGACCGTGGCACACAGCCCGGACCTCTGCAGAAGGCTACCTCAGCACACCGCCCGGACATCGGAACAGGGCGACCATGGCACTCAGCCCAGAACTCGGCNAGGTCACACGCTGAGGGCGGAACACAGGCCGCACCTCAACACAGAGTGACGTTGGCACACAGCCAGGACCTGGGGAGATGGCAACCGCGGCATACAGCCTGGACCCTGGGTTCAGGGCGACCGTGGCACACAGCCCGGACCTCTGCAGAAGGCTACCTCAGCACACCGCCCGGACATCGGAACAGGGCGACCATGGCACTCAGCCCAGAACTCGGCACAGAGGGAATGTGGCACAGAGCCCAGAACTCGTTGTAAGCTGAGGGCGCAACACAGCCTGGACTCAGTGCAGGGTGACCGCAACACACAGCCCGAACCACAGTGAAGAGCGACTGAGGCACACAGCACAGACCTCAGGGCAAGGCAACCCTGGCACACAGCACCGACCTCGGGAGATGGTGACTGTGGCACACAGACCGGATATCGGCACAGGGCAACTGCGACACACAGCCTCGACCTCGGTGCAAGGTTACCGTGGCCCACAGCCCAGAACTCAGTTCAAGGCTACCGTGGCACACAGACCGGTCTCGGCATAGGGCGACCATGGCACACAGCCAGAACTTCAGTCAAGGGCGACTGTGGCACACAGCCCGGAACTCGTCGCCAGCCAACCGAGGAACACAGCCCGGACCTTAGCACAGGGCTACCATGGCACACAGCCTGAACCTCAGTGAAGGGCGAGCGCAGCACACAGCCCAGAAATCTGTGCAGGGTGACAGTGGCACAGAGCCTAGAACTCGTCGCTATTCAACTGTGAAACACAGCCAGGACCTCGTCGCAGGGCTACCATGGAAAACAGGCCAGACATCGTCACAGGGCAACCACAGCACACAGCCCAGACCTCAGTGAAGGGAAACTGAAGCACACAGCCCGAGACTCAGTGAAGTGCGACCGCATCACACTGCACGGATCTTGTCGCTGGCTGACCGCGGAACACAGCCTGGATCTCGGCGCAGGGTGAAGGTGGCACACAGGCTGGACTTCAGCACAGGGCGACAGCAGCATACAGGCCAGACCTTGGGGCAGGGTGAACGTAGAACACAGGCCAGATTTGGGCTCAGGCCGACCGGGACAAGAGCCCGGACCTCGGCTCAGGGTGACCGTGGCACATAGCCCGAACCTCAGTGAAGAGCGACCGAGGCACACAGCATGGCCCTCGGCACAGGGCGACCCTGGCACACATCACGGACCTCAGGAGATGGTGACCGCAGCACACAGCCCAGACACCAGTGCAGGGTGACTGTGAAACACAGCCCGGACCTCGGAGCAAGGCTACCACATGACACAGCCCAGACCTCGGCGCAGGTTGCCCACGGCACACAGCCCGAACCTCAGAACAGGGTGACTGCAGCACACAGCCCAGAAATCTGTGCATGGAGACCATGGCACAGAGCTCAGAACTCTTCGCTAGCCAAGTGCGGAACACAGCACGGAGCTCGGCGCAGGGCGACCGTGGAACACAGCTCAAACCTCAGTAAAGGGTGACCACAGAACACAGCCCGGAATTCGTCACCAGCCGTCTGCGAAACACAGCCCGGACCTCGGTGCAGGGCGACCGCAGAACACAGCCCAGAAATTTGTACAGGGAGCCCGCGGCACAGAGCCTGCAACTTGTCACTAGCCAACCACGAAACACAGCCCGGACCTCGGCGCAGGGCGAGCACGGCAAACAGGCCGGACCTCATCGCAGGGTGAACACAGCACACAGCCCGGACCTTGGCAAAGGGCGACCATGCCACACTGCCCCAAACAGTGAAGGGCGACCGCGGCACACATCCAGTAACTAGTTTCTATCCTACTGCGGAACACAGCCCGGATTTAGGCACAGGGCGACCGTCGAACACAGGCCGGACCGAGGAACAGGGCGACCGCGGCACACAATAAGGACATCGAGCAGGGCGACTGCTGAAAACAGCCTGAACCTCAATGAAGGGTGACCACGGTACACCACCCAAAACACAGTAAAGGGAGACAGCAGCACACATCCCAGACCTCGATGCAGGGCAACCCTGGCACACACCACGGACCTCAACCGAAAGCGACCACATCACACAGCCCAGAACTTGGTGCAGGGCAGGCGCGGCACACAGCCCGAACCTCAATGAAGGGCGAACGCGGCACACAGCATGGAACTCCTCAGTAGCCGACCACGAAACAAAGCCCGGACTTCGGCGCAGGGTGACCGTGGTACACAGGCCAGATGTTGATGCAGGGAAATCGTGGCACACATCCTGAACCTCGGTGAAGGGCAACTGCGGCACACATCCCGGACCGTAAGGCAACCGAGTTCCGGGCGACCACAGCACACAGGCTGGACTTTGGTGAGCTTATCCGCGGCTCACAGCCCAGATCTCAGCGCAGGGTGCCCGCAGGACACAGCCCGGACCTCTGCAGAAGGCTACCGCGGCACACAGGCCGAACTTTGGAAAGGGCAGCCATGGCACATAGTCCATACCTAGGCACTGATCGACCGTGGCACAAAGGACGGACCTCAGCGCAGAGTGACTGTGGCACAGAACCCATAACTTGTTGCAAGTCGAAGCCTGAATACAGCCCGGATTCTGGCACAGGGCGACCGCGGCACACAGACTGGAACTCGTCGCTAGCTGACCGTGGAACACAGTCCGGACCTCGTTGCAGGGCGACCATGGCACACAGCCTGAATATCAGTGAACGGCGACCACGGCACACAGTCAGGAACTCGTCGCTAGCCAAGCCAATCACGGACACAGCCCGGTCCTCGGCATAGGGCAACTGCAGCACACAGCCTGGACCTCGGCACCAGGCGACAGTGGCACACTGCCCAGACCTTGGCGCAGGGCAACCTTCGCACACAGCCCGGATCTCAGTGCAGGGCAACTGGGACACACAGCCCAGACCTCGGTGCACGGTGACCGTGGCACACAGACCAAACCTCATTGAAGGGTGACTGCAGCACACAGCCTGGAAATCTGTGCAGGGTGAGTGCAGCACAGAGCCCGGAACTCGTTGCTAGCTGTACGGGGAACACAGCCCGGACCTCGGTGCAGGGCGACCACAACACACAGGCCGGACCACGGCACAGGGCAACCGCGGCACAAAGCCCAGACCTCATCGCAGGTCGACTGCGGCACCCAGCCCGAAACTCAGTGAAGGGTGACTGTGGCACACAGCCCGGACCTCGGTGCAGGTCAACCGCGGCACAGAGGCCGGACCTCAGCACAGGGCGACCGCGGCACATAACCTGGACCTCAGCGCAGATCCACCTCGACAAACAGCCAGGACCTCTGAAGAAGGCTACCGTGGCACACAGCCTGGGCGTTGGCACATGGTGACCGTGGCACACAGCACGGACCTCGGCACAGAGCAACTGCAGCACAGAGCTGGGAACTCATCACAAGCTGAGTGGGGAACAAAGCCAAGACCTCTGCGCAGGGCAACCATGACACATAGCCTGGAACTCCGTGCAGGGCGACTCTGGCACACAGCACGGACCTCAGCAGATGGCGACTGTGGCACACAGGCCAGACCTCAGTGGCACACCGGACCTCGGAGGAGAGCGAATAAGGAACAGAGCCCGAAACTCGTCCGTATCTTACCGCGGAACACAGCCCGCACGACGGCGCAGGGCGAATGCGGCACACAGCCCGGACCTTGGTGCAGGGTGACCACGGCACACAGCCCGGACTTCAGCGCAGGGCGACCACGTCACATAGCCCGAAATTCAGTGAAGGGTGACCACGGAACACAGCCCGGTAATCTGTGATGGGCGACCGTGGCACAGATCCTGGAAGTTATCGCTAGCCAACCTCAGAACACAGCAAAGACCTCGGCGCAGGGTGACCGCGGCATACAGCCCGAATATGAGTGAAGTGTGACCACAGCAAATATTGTGAAACTCATCGCTAGCCAAACGCAGAACACAGCCCAGACCTCGGCGCAGGGTGACCACGGCACACAGGCTGGACCTCGGTGCAGGGTGACCACGGCACACAGCCCGGACCTCGTCACAGGGCGACGGTGGCACACAGCCCGGACATCTGCAGAAGGCTACCGCTGCACACAGCCCGGATCTCGGCCAAGGGCGACAGTGGCACACAGCACAGAACTCGGCGCAAAGCAACCATGGTACAGAGCCCGAAACTCATCGCAAGCCGAGGGCGGAATACACCCTGACCTCTACCCAGTGCGACCCTGGCACATAGCACAGACTTCGGCAAATGGCGACCACAGCACACAGCCCGGACTTTGGTGCAGGGTGACCGCAGCACACAGCCGGAACCTCGGCGCAGAGTGACCGCGGCACACAGCCCAAACCTCAGTGAAGGGTGACCGCAGCACACAGCCTGGAAATCTGTACAGGGAGAATGGGTCATATATCCCGGAACTCTTTGCTAGCCGACCAAGTAATACAGCCCAGAAATCGGCGCAGGGCGACCGCGGCACACAGGTCAGACCTCGGCGCAGAGCGACCGCAGCGCACAGCACAGACCTCGGCGCAGGGAGACCGTGGCGCACAGCCCAGACATCGGCACAGGGTGACCGCGGCACACACCTTGGACATCTGCAGAAGGCTACCATGACACACAGCCCGGATCTCGGCACAGGCGACAATGGCACACAGCAAGAAACTTGGCGAAAATTGTTCACAGTTCAGAGCTGGGAATTCGTCGCAAGCCGAGGGCTGAACACAACCCGAACTCGGCCCCGGGCTACCCTGGCACACAGCATGGACTTCGGCAGATGGTGACCACGGCACACAGCCGGACCTCGACGCAGGTCGACTGTGGCACACAGCCAGGACCTAGGGGCAGGGAGACCGTTGCACACAGCATGGACCTCAGCAAAGGGCGACCGTGGCACACAGCCCAGACACAGCGCAGGGTGAGCGCATCACACAGGCCAGACCTTGGTGCAGGGCGACTGCGGCACACAGCTCAGAACTCGATGCAGAGAGAACAAGGCACATAGGATGGAATTCGGCACAGTGTGACCGAGTCACACAGCCCAGATCTTGGCGCAGGGCGACCGCCAGACAAAGCCTGGACCTCGGCGAAGGGCGACTGAGGCACACAGCCTGGACCTAGGCGCAGGGCTACCACAGCACACAACTCGAACCTCAGTGAAAGGTGACCGTGGCACACAGCCCAAAGCTCAGTGAAGGGCGATCGCGGCACAGTCTGGAATTCGTCGCTTGCCTACCACGGAACACATCCCAGACTTCCGCGCAGAGCAACCTCGGCACAAAGGATGGACCTCGGCGCAGGGTGACCGCGGCACACAGGCCACAACTCGGTGCAGGGTGACTGTGGCACACAGCCCGGACCTCGGGGCATGATGACTTCAGCACACAGCTCGGACCTCTGCAGAAGGCTACCGGGCACACAGCCTGGACCTCGGCAAAGGGTGAGCGTGACACACAGCCTCGACCTTGGCAAAAGGCGAATGCAGCACACAGGCCGGACCTCTGAGCAGGGTGACCGCGGCACACAGGACAGACCTCGGTGCAGGGCGACCACAGTACAGTGGCCGGACTTAGTTGCAGGGTGTCCGCAGCTCACAGCCCAGATCTCGGCGCAGGGCGCCTGCAGCAAACAGCCCTGACCTCTGTAGAAGGCTACCGCGGCACACAGCCCGGTCCTCGTCACAGTGTGACAATGGCACACAGGCCGGACCTCAGCACAGGGTAACGGCGGCACACAGTCCGGATCTTGGTGCAGGGCAACTGTGGCACACAATCAGAAACTCAGTGAAGGACGACCACAGCAAAAAGCCTGGACCTCGGCGTAGGACGACCACTGCACAGAGGCCGGAACTCAGCGCAGGGCGACCGTGGAACATAGCCCGGTCCACGGTGCAGGTCGAATTTGACACACAGCCTGGACCTCTGAAGAAAGCTACCGTGGCACACAGCCCGGACTTCGGCATATGGTGACCGTGGCACACCGCATGGACCTCGGTGCAGAGCAACCGCAGCACAGAGCTGGGAACTCATCGCAAGATGACCACGGTACACAGACCGAACCTCAATGAAGAACAAACGCGACACACAGCCCGGAAATCTGTGCAGGGCGAACGGGGCATAGATCCCGGAACTCGTAGCTAGCCGACCACGGAATACAGCCCAGACCTCAGCGCAGGGCGACCATGGCACCCAGCCCAGACCTCAGTGCAGGGCAACCGCGGGACACAGTCCAAATCTCAGTGAAGGGTGATCACAGTACACAACCCGGAAATCTCTGCAGGGTGAATGGGGCACAGAGCCTGGAATTCGTCACTACCCGACTGCAGAACACAGCCCAGACCTCGACGCAGGGCAACCGCAGAACACTGGTCAGACCTCGGCGCAGGGCGACTGAGGCACACAGCCCGAAACTCAGTGAGGCGCAACTGCAGAACACAGCCCGGATCACGGCGCAGGGCATCCTCGGCACAAAGGCCGAACCTCAGCACAGGGCGACTGTGGCACAAAGCCCGGACCTCGGCACAGGGCGACCGCGGAACACAGCCCGGACCTAGGTGCAGGGCGACCACGTCTCACAGCCTGGAACTTGGCGCAGGGCGACAACGGCACACTGCTCGGACTTCGGCGCAGGGTGACCGCAGCACACAGGCCATACCTCGATGCAGGGCGATCACAGCTCACAGCTGGAACTCGTTGCAAGCCAAGGGCTGAACACAGTCTGGAACTCAGCCCTGTGTGACTTCGGCATACAGGTCCGATTTTGGCGCAGGGCTACACTGGCACACAGCCCGGAACTCATCTCTAGCTGAACGCAGAACACAGCCTGGGCCTCGGCGCAGGGCGACCACGGAACAGAGGCCGAACCTCGGCGCAGGGTAACCACAGCACACAGGGCAAAATTCGGTGCAGAGTTTCCGTGGGTAACAGCCAGGATCTCGGCGCAAGATGCCTGCAGCACACAGTCCGGACCTCTGCAGAAGGCTATAGTGGCACACAGGCTGGACTTCGGCATGGGCGACCATGGCACACAGTTCGTACCTAGGCTCTGAGCGACCACAGCACAAAGCATGGACCTGAGCGCAGAGCGACCACGGCACAGAACACATAACTCATGGCAAGTCAAAGACTGAACACAGCCGGGACTCTGGCGCAGGGCGACCGCGGCACACAGCCTGGACTCGTCGCTAGCCGACCGCGGAAAACAGTCCCGACTCGGCGCAGGGAGACCATGGCACACAACCCGAATATCAGTGAAGGGCGACCATGGCACACAGTCCAGAACTCGTCGCTAGACAACCGCGGAACACAGCCAGGTCCTCGGCGCAGGGTAACCGCGGCACAAAGCCCTGACCTCGTCGCAGGGCGACAGTCGCACACAGCCTGGATCTCGGCACAGGGCAACTGTGGGACACAGCCCCGACCTCAGTGCACGGCGACTGCGGCACACAACCCAGACATCAGCACAGGGCGACCGAGGCACACAGACCAAACCTCAGTGAAGGGCGACTGCGGCACACAGCCCAGAAATCTGTTCAGGGCGAACCTTGCACAGAGCCCGGAACTCGTTGATAGCTGTCTGCGGAACACAGCCCGGACCTCAGTGCAGGGCGACCGCGACACACGGGCCGGACCATGGCACAGGATGACCGCGGCACACACCCCAAAACTCAGTGAAGGGTGACCACGGCACATAGCCCGGACCTTGGCACAGGGCGACCGCCGCACAGAGGCCGGAACTCAGTGCAGGCGACTGTGGCACATAGCCTGAACCTCGGTGCAGGTCCACCTCGTCAAACAGCCCGGACCTCTGAAGAAGGCTACCGTGGCACACAGCACGGACCTCGGTACAGAGCAACCGCAGGATAGAGCCGGGAACTCATCGCAAGCCGAAGGGGTAATAAAGCCCAGACCGCGGCGCAGGGCAACCATGGCACATATCCCGGAACTCCGCGCAGGGCAACCCTGGCACACAGCATGGACTTCAGCAGATAGAGATCGTGGCACACAGCCCGGAAATCGGAGGAGAGTGAACGCGGCACAGAGCCCGGAACTCATCCATAGCTGACTGAAGAACACAGCCCACACCATGGCACAGGACGAATGTGGCACACAGCCCGGACTTCGGCGCAGGGCGACCACGGCACACAGCCCGGACCTCGGTGCAGGGTGACCACAGCACACAGCCCGAAATTCAGTGAATGGCGACCATGGCATACAGCCAGGTAATTAGTGATGTGCGACCGCGGCACAGATCCTGGAAGTAGTCGATAGTCGACCGTGGAACACAGCAAAGACCTTGGCGCAGGGCGACCACGGCACACAGTCACCACCTCGGCGCAGGGCGACTGTGGCACAAAGCCCGGACCTCGGCGCAGGGCGACCGCGGAACACAGCCTGGACCTTGGCAAAGAGAAACCATGGCAGACAGCCAAGAACAGGTCGCAAGCCAAGGGCAGAACACAGGCCGGACCTTGGCACAGGGTGACCATGGTACATAGCCCGGATGTGGGGAGATGGCAACCGCGGCACACAGCCCGGACCTCGGAACAGGGCGACCGCGGCACACAGCCCGGACTTCTGCACAAGGCTACCTCGGCACACAGCCCAGACCTCAGAACAGGGTGACTGTGGCACACAGCCCGGACCTCGGCACAGAGGGAATGCGGCACAGATCCAGGAACTCTTTGCAAGCCCGGACCTCCGCACTGGGTGACCGCAGCACACAGGCCGGACCTCTGCGTGGGGCAACCACAGGACACAGCCCAGACCTCGGCGCAGGGCCACTGCAGCACACAGCCCGAACGTCAGTGAAGGGAAACTGTGGCACACATCCCGGAAATCTGTGCAGGGCGACAGCAGCACAGAGCCTGGAACACGTCGCCAGCCGAACATGGAACACAGCCTTGACCTCAGTGCAGGTCAACCACAGCACACAACTAGGACATCGGCGCAGGGCTACCGTGATGCACAGCCCGAACCTCAGTGAATGGCAACTGCAGCACACAGCCCAGAAATCTGTGCAGAGCGACAGCAGCACAGAGACTGCAACTCATCGCTAGTCGACTGCAAAACACAGTCATGACCACGGCGCAGGTCGACCGTGGCAAACAACTTGGACATCGGTGCAGGGCTACCGCAGCACACAGCTGGAACCTCAGTGAAGGGCGACCACAGCACACAGCCCAGAAATCTGTGCAGAGCGACAGCGGCACAGAGCCTGGAACTCTTCACTAGTCGACTNTCGACCGTGGCAAACAACTTGGACATCGGTGCAGGGCTACCGCAGCACACAGCTGGAACCTCAGTGAAGGGCGACCACAGCACACAGCCCAGAAATCTGTGCAGAGCGACAGCGGCACAGAGCCTGGAACTCTTCACTAGTCGACTGCGAAACACAGCCAGGACCACGGTGCAGGGAGACCATGGAAAACAGGCCAGACTTCATCTCAGGGCGACCACGGCACACATCCCGGAACTCAGCGAAGGACAACCGAGGCAAAAAGCATGAAACTCTGTGAAGGGCAACCATGTCACACAGCCCAGTACTCGTCGCTAGCCGACCGCGGAACACAGCCTGGACCTCGGCGCATGGTGACGGTGGCACACAGGCCGGACCTCAGCCCAGGGAGACCGTGGCACACAGGCCGGACCTCAGCACAGGGCCACTGCGGAACACAGACCAGACTTCGGCTCAGGACGATCGGGTCAAAAAGCCTGGACCTCAGTTCAAGGCAACCACAGCACAGAGCCTGAACCTCAGTGAAGAGTGACCAAGGCACACAGCACGGCCCTCCATACAGTGCAACCCTGGCACACATCACAGACCTCGGGAGATGGCGACCGCAGCACACAGCCCGAACCTCAGTGAAGGGCGACCGCAGCACACAGCATGGAACTCGTCACTAGTCAACCGTGGAACACAGCATGGACTGCGGTGCAGGGTGACCGCGGCACATATCCCGAACCTCAGTGAAGGGTAACTGTAGCATACATCCTGGACCTTGATACAAGGCGACCCTGGAACACAGTACGGACGTTGGCAGATGTTCACTGTGGCACACATGCAGAATATCGCCGCAGTGTGACTAGGGCTCACAGGCCGGAACTCGGCTCAGGGCAACTGCGGCACATAGCCCGGACCGCGGCACATGGTGACCGTGGCACACAGCCCGAACCTCAGTGAAGGGCAACCGCAGCACACAGCCCAGAAATCTGTCCCGGGTGACCGTGGCACAGAGCCCGGAACACATCGCTAGTCAACTGCGAACACAGCCCGGATCAAAGCACAGGGCGTCTGTGGCACACAGACCATACCACGGGGCACAGTGACTGCGGCACACAACCCAGACCTCGGCGCAGGCCTACAGCGGAACACAACCTGAAATTCAGTGAAGGGTGACTGTGGCACACATCTCCGAAATCGTCACCAGCCAACCGCGGAACGCAGCCCTTACCTCGGCACAGGGTGACTGTGTCACACAGCCCGAACATCGGCACAGGGCTACCATGGCACACAGCCCGAAACTCTGTGAAGTGTGACCATAGCACACAGCCCAGAAATCTGTGCAGTGCGACCGCAGCACAGAGCCCAAAACTCATCGCTAGCTGACGGCAGAACACAGCCCGGATCTCGGCGCAGGATGACTACAGCAAACAGGCCAGACCTTGTCGCAGAGCGACCAAGTCACACAACCCAGACCTCGGTGATGGGCAACCGAGGCACACAGCCCGAAATTCAGTGAAGGGCGACCACGTCACACAGCCTGGAACTCGTTGCTAGCCGACCACGGAACACATTCTGGAACTCGGAGAAGGGCGACTGTGGCACACAGTCTGGACCTCGGCACAGGGCATCTGTGGAACACTGGCCGGACATCAGCTCAGGGTGATCGCGACACACAGCCCGGACCTGAGCGCAGGGGGACCGCAGCACACAGCCCGGACCTCTGGAGAAGGCTACCATGGCACACAGCTCGGATCTTGGCAAAGAGGAACTGCGGTAAAGAACCCAGAAATCTGTGCAGGGAGACCATAGCACAGAGCCCAGAACCAGGTGAAGGGCGACAGGCACACAGCCCGTAACCAGGTAAGGGCGACAGAGGCACACAGCCCGAAACTCAGTGAAGGGCGACCCCGTCACACAGCCTGGAACGCATTGTTAGCCGACTGCATAACACAGTCCTGAACTCGGAGAAGGGTAACCGTGGAACACAGGCCGGACCTCCGTGCAGGGAGTCTGCGGAACATAGGCTGGACATTGGCTCAGGGCGACTGTGGCACACAGACTGGACCTCAGCGCAGGGGGACCGCAGCACACAGCCCAGACCTCTGGAGAAGGCTACCGCGGCACACAGCCTGGACCATGGCAAAGAGGAACCACGGCACAGACCCGGGAACAGGTCACAAGCCGAGGGCGGAACACAAGCCGGAGCTCAGAGAAGGGTGACCGTGGAACAGAGCCCGGACCACGGAGCAGGGTGACCATGGCACTCAAGCCGGACTTCAACGAAGGGTGACAGCGGCACTTAGGCCGGACCTTGGCTCAGGGTGACCATGGCACAGAGGCCGGACCTTGGCGCAGGGTGACCGCAGCACACAGCATGGACCTTGGCACAGGGCGACTGTGGCACACAGCCCAAACCTCAGTGAAGTGTGACCACGGCACACAGCCCAAAAATCTGTGCAGGGCGATCGTGGCAAAGAGCTTGGAACTCGTCGCTAGCCAGCCGCGGAACACAGCCTGGACCTCTGCACTGGGCGACCGCCGCACACTGGCCGGACATCTGCGCAGGGCGACCATGGCAAACAGCCCAGACCTTGGCGCAGGGCGATAGTTGCAAACAGCCTGAAACTCAGTGAAGGGCGACCGCGGCACACAGCCAGGTACTTGTCGCTAGCCAACTGCGCAACACAGCCCAGACCTCAGTGCACAGCAAACGTGGCACACAGGCCAGTCCTCATCGCAGGGCAAACAAAGCACATAGCCCGGACCTCAGTGAAGGGCGATCTTTGCAAACAGCCTGAAACTCAGTGAAGGGCGACCGCGGCACATAGGTCGGACCTCGGTGCAGGGCGACCATGGAATACAGGCCGGACCTTGGCTCAGGGCGACCGTGGCTCACAACTCGGACCTCAGCGCAGGGCAACTGCAGCAAAGAGTTCGGACCTCTGCAGAATGCTATCGTGGCACACCGCCCGGACCTTGGAACAGGGCAACCATGTCACACAGCCTGGATCTTGGCACAGAGGACCACGGCACAGAGCCCGTAACACGTTGCAAGCTGAGTGCAGCACACAGCCCGGACCT
>SJYV01010779.1:11627-22616 GCA_006410875.1 Neotragus pygmaeus | reverse complement strand
ACGGCACACAGCACGGACCTCAACGCAGGGAGACTGCGGCACACAGCCCGGACTTCAGCGCAGGATGACCGCGGCACACAGCCCAGACCTCGGGGCAGGGCGACCACGGCACACAGCCCGGTTCGCAGTGCAGGCCAACCACGGAACACAGCCCGAACCTCAGTGAAGGCTGACCGCACCACACATCCCGGACCTCGTCACTAGCCGACTGCGTAACACTGCCCGGACTTCGGCGCACTGCGACCTCGGCACACAGGCCGGACCTCGGCACAGGGCGACAATGGCACACATTCCGGACATCAGCGCAGGGCAACCGCAGCACACATCCTGAACCTCAATGAAGGGCGAGCAAGGCACACATCCCGGACCTCGATGAAAGGTGACCCTGGAAAACAGCTTGGACGTCAGATGATGGCGACTGCGGCACACACCCAGGACCTCGTCACAGTGCGACCATGCCTCAGAGCCCTGAACTAGTCACTAGCCGACCGCGGAACACAGCCTGGACCTCAGTGCAGTGCGACCATGGCAAACAGGCCAGTCCTTGTCACAGTGCNGCGGCACACACCCAGGACCTCGTCACAGTGCGACCATGCCTCAGAGCCCTGAACTAGTCACTAGCCGACCGCGGAACACAGCCTGGACCTCAGTGCAGTGCGACCATGGCAAACAGGCCAGTCCTTGTCACAGTGCGGACACGGCACACAGCCCAAAATTCGGCGAAGGGCGATCATTGCAAACAGCCTGAAACTCAGTGAAGGGTGACCGCGGAACACTGCCAGGAGCTTGTTGCTAGCCAACCACGGAACACATCCCAGACCTCAGCGCACGGCGAACGTGGCACACAGGCCAGTGCTCATTGCAGGGCAAACACGGCACACAGCCCGGATCTCAGCGACGGGCGATCTTTGCAAACAGCCTTAAACTCAGTGAAGGGTGACCGTGGCACACAGGCCGGACCTTGGCTCAGGGCGAGCGAGGCTCACAACTCGGACCTCAGCGCAGGGCAACTGCAGCAAAGAGTTCGGACCTCTGAAGAAGGCTACCATGATACACAGCCCGGACCTCGGAACAGGGTGACCATGTCACACAGCCTGGACCTTGGCACAGAGGACCGCGGCNGGGCAACTGCAGCAAAGAGTTCGGACCTCTGAAGAAGGCTACCATGATACACAGCCCGGACCTCGGAACAGGGTGACCATGTCACACAGCCTGGACCTTGGCACAGAGGACCGCGGCACAGAGCCCGGAACTCGTAGCTAGCCAACCACGGAACACAGACCGGACCTCCTTGCATGGCGACTATGGCACAAAGCCTGGACCTCGGCGAATGAAGACCATGCACACAGCCCGAAATTCGGCACAGGGTGACTGCAGGACACAGGCCGGACCTCGGTGCAGGGCGACCGCGGCACACAGCATGAACCTCAGTGAAGGGTGACCACGGCACACATCCCGGACCTTGATGCAGGGCGACCCTGGCACATAGCACGGACCTCGACCAATGATGGCCACGGCACACACCCCAGACCTCTGTGCAGAGTGACCATGGCACAGAGCATGGAACTCTTAGCTAGCTGACCACCGAACACAACCAGGACTTCGGCGCAGGGCCACTACGGAACACAGTCTGGACCTCGGCGCTGGGCAACCTCGGCACACAGTCCGGACCTCGACGCAGGGTGACCGCGGCACACAGTCCAGACTTCAGGACAGGATGATCGGGGCACACAGCCCCGACCTTGACACAGGGTGACAGTGGCACACAGCCCAGTCATCGAGCAGGGCGACAGCAGAATACAGCCCAAACCTGAGTGAAGGGCAACCACGGCACACATCCTGAACCTGAGTGAAAGACGACCGTGGCACACAGCCCGGAACTCGTCACTAGCCAACCACGGAACACTGCCCAGACTTCGACGCACTGTGACCTCGACACACAGGCCGGACCTCGGAACAAGACGACCGCGACACACAGCCCAGACCTCTGCAGAAGGTTACCTAGGCACACAGCCCAGAACTCGGAACAGGCGACTGTGGCACACAGCCTGAACCTCGGCACAGAGGGAACACGGCACAGAGCCTGGAACTTGTTGCAAGCCGAGGGCGGAAAGCAGCCTGGATGTTGGCGCAGAGCGACCGCAGCACACATCCCGAACAACAGTGAAGAGCAACCGAGGCACACAGCACGGACCTTGGTGCAGGGCGACCCTGGCACACAGCACCGACNGGAAAGCAGCCTGGATGTTGGCGCAGAGCGACCGCAGCACACATCCCGAACAACAGTGAAGAGCAACCGAGGCACACAGCACGGACCTTGGTGCAGGGCGACCCTGGCACACAGCACCGACCTCGGGAGATGGCGACTGTGGCACACAGACCAGACATCGGCTCAGGGCAACTGCGGCACACAGCCGGGACATCGGTGCAAGGCTATGACGGCACACAGCCCGAACCTCGGCGCAAGGCTAACATGGCACACAGCCCAAACCTCAGCACAGTGCAACCACGGCACATAGCCCGGTCCTCAATGAAGGGCAACCGCAGCACACAGCCCAGTCCTCGGCACAAGGCTACCGTGGCACACAGCCAGGAACTTGGTTCAAGGCTACCGTGGAACACAGACTGGACCTCGGCACAGGGCGGCCACGGCACACAGCATGAACCTCAGTGAAGGGAGACCCCGGCACACAGCCCGGAAATCTGTGCACGGCGACTGGAGTACAGAGCTTAGAACTCATCGCTCGCCGACCGCAAAACACAGCCCGGACCTCAGCGTAGGGTGACCATGGGAAACAGGACGGAACTCGTCTCCAGCCGACAGCGGAACACATCTCGGATTTCAGCACAGGGCGACCGCGGCACACATCTCGGACCTGGGGAGATGGTGACCGCGGCACACAGCCCAGACCTCAGTGCCAGGATAATATGGCACACAGCCCGAACCTCAGCTCAGTGTGACCATGGCACACAGCCCGATCCTCAGTGAAGGGCGACCGCAGCACACAGCCCAGACCTCAGCACAAGGCTACTGTGGCACACAGCCCGGACCAAGGTTCAAGGCTACCGAGGCACACAGGCCGGATCTCTGCGCAGGGCATCCATGGCACACAGCGTGGACTTCAGCGCAGGGGACCATGGCACACAGCCATGACCTCGGCCCAGGGTGACTGCGGCACAAAGCCCAGTCCATGGCACAAGGCTACCATGGCACATAGCCCGGAACTCGGTTCAAGGCTACCGTGGCACACAGACCGGACCTCAGCACAGGGCGGCTGCGGCACACAGAACAAACTTCAGTGAAGGGAGTCCGCGGCACACAGCCTGGAAATCTATGCAGGGCGACTGGAGTACAGAGCTCAGAACTCATCGCTAGCCAGCCGCGGAACACATCCCGGACCTCGGCGTAGGGTGACCATGGCAAACAGGATGGAACTCATCTCCAGCCGACAGCGGAACAAATTTCGGACCTCGGTACAGGGCGACCGCGGCACACAGCCCGAACCTCAGTGAATGGCGAACACAGCCCAGAATCTGTGCAGGATGACAATGGCACAGAGCCTGGAACTCGTCGCTAGTCGACTGTGGAACACAGCCAAGACCTCGGTGCAGGGCGACCAGGGAAAACAGGCCGGACCTCGTCGCAGGGCGACCACAGCACACAGACCAGACCTTGGCGAAGGGCGACTGAGGCACACAGCCTGAAACTCAGTGAAGGGCAACTGCATCACAGAGCCCGGAACATGTCGCTAGCCGACCGCAGAACACAGCCCGGACCATAGAGCAAGGTGACCGTGGCACTCAGGCTGGACCTTGGCACAGGGTGACTGGGGCACAGAGGCCAGACCTCGGCACAGGATGACCGCCGCACACTGGCTGGACCTCAGCACAGGGCCACCGTTGCACACAGGCCGCACCTCGGCCCAGGGTGACTGCGGAACACTGGCCGAACTTCGGCTCAGGTTGAACACGGCATACAGCCCGTACCTCAGCTCAGGGGACCGTGGCACACAGCCCAGACTTCTTGACAAGGCTACCGCGGCACACAGCCCAGACTTTGGCAAAGAGGAACCGCGGCACAGAGCCGGGAACAGGTCTCAAGCCGAGGGTGGAACACAGGCCGGACCTCGGAGCAGGGTGACCGTGACACTCAGGCCAGATCTCAGCACAGGTTGACAACAACACATAGGCTGGACCTCAGCACAGGTGACCATGGCACACAGGCTGGACCTCGGTGCAGGGTGACCATGGCACACAGGCTGGTCCTCGTCGCCGGGTGTCTGTGGAACACAGGCCGGACATCAGCTCAGGGAGACCACAGCTCACAGCCCGGGCCTCAGCGCAGGGGTTACCATGGAACACATTCCGGACCTCTGGAGAAGGCTACTGCGGCACACAGCCCGGACGTTGGCAAAGAGGAACCATGGCACAGAGCCGGGAACAGGTTGCAAGCCAAGGGCGGAACACAGGCCGGACNCACATTCCGGACCTCTGGAGAAGGCTACTGCGGCACACAGCCCGGACGTTGGCAAAGAGGAACCATGGCACAGAGCCGGGAACAGGTTGCAAGCCAAGGGCGGAACACAGGCCGGACCTCGGCAGAGGGCGACCGCGGCACACAGCCTAAATCTCAGTGAAAGGTGACCATGGCACACAGCATGGAACTCGTCCCTACCGATCGTGGAACACAGCCCGGACTTTGGCGCAGGGCGACCGCGGCACATAGCCCGAATCTCAGTGAAGGGCGACCACGTCACACAGCCTTTAACTCATTGCTAGCCGACTGCGGAAAACAGGCCGGACCTTGGAGCCGGGTGACCGTGACACTCAGGCCAGACCTAAGCGCAGGGCGACAGTGACACATAGGCCGGACCTCGGCGCAGTGTGATCATGGCACACAGGCCGGACCTCGGCGCAAGGCGACCGCGGCACACAGGCCTGTCCTTGGCACAGGGTGTCTGTGAAACACAGGCCGGACATAGGCTCAGGGCGACCGTGGCTCACAGCCCGGACCTCAGTGCAGCAGGACCGTGGAACACATCCTGGACCTCTGGAGAAGGCTACCGTGGCACACAGCCCAGACCTTGGCAAAGAGGAACCACAGCACAGAGCCGGGAANCGACCGTGGCTCACAGCCCGGACCTCAGTGCAGCAGGACCGTGGAACACATCCTGGACCTCTGGAGAAGGCTACCGTGGCACACAGCCCAGACCTTGGCAAAGAGGAACCACAGCACAGAGCCGGGAACTGGTCGCAAGCCGAGGGCACAACACAGGCCGGATCTTGGCACAGGGCGTCCGCAGCACACAGCCCGGACCTGGGGAGATGGCGACCATGGCACACAGCCTCGACCTCAGAACAGGGCGATCACGGCACACAGCCCGGACCTCTGCAGAAGGTTGCCTAGGCACACAGCCCGGACCTCGGGCCAAGGCTACCATGCCACACAGCCCGGAACTCTGTTCAAGGCTACCTAGGCACACAGGCCAGACCTCAGCGCAGGGCGACCGCGGCACACAGCCGGGACCTCGATGCAAGGCGAACGCGATACACAGCCTGGACCTTGGAGAAGGACGACCGTGGCACACTGCCCGAAACACAGTGAAGGGTGACCGCGGCACACATCCAGTAACTCCTTTCTANCGCAGGGCGACCGCGGCACACAGCCGGGACCTCGATGCAAGGCGAACGCGATACACAGCCTGGACCTTGGAGAAGGACGACCGTGGCACACTGCCCGAAACACAGTGAAGGGTGACCGCGGCACACATCCAGTAACTCCTTTCTAGCCAACTGCGGAACACAGCCCGAATTTCGGCACAGGGTGACAGCAGAACACAGGCGGGACCGAGGCACAGGGTGATCACGGCATACATCTAGGACATCGAGCAGGGTGACCAGTGCACACAGCCCGAACCTCAGTGAAGGGCGACTGCGGCACACAGCATGGAACTCGTCACTAGCTGACCGCGGAACACAGCCCGGACCTCTGCACTGGGTGACTGTGGCTCACAGGCCGGACCTCTGCATGGGGCGAGTGCGGGACACAGCCTGGAAATCTGTGCAGGGCGACTGAGGTACAGAGCTTGGAACTTGTGGCTAGGCGACCATGGAACACAGCCCGGACCTCGGCACAGGGTGAAGGTGGCACACAGGCCAGACCTCAGCGCAGGGCGACAGCAGCACATAGTCCGGACCTCGGTGCAGTGCGACCGTGGCAAACAGGACAGAACTCATCTCCAGCCGAAGGCAGAACACAGCCTGGACCTCAGCACAGGGCGACCGCGGCACACAGGCCGGACCTAGGCGCAGGGTGACCACGGCACAAAGCATGGACTTCGGCTCAGGGCGACCGCGGCACACTGCCCGAACCTCAGTGAAGGGCGACCGCGTCACACAGCACGGAACTCGTCGCTAGCCGACTGCGGAACACAGCCCGGACCTCGGTACAGGGTGAAGATGGCACACAGGCCAGACCTCAGCGCAGGGCAACAGCAGCACACATGCTGGACCTCGGCGCAGTGCAACCGTGGCACACAGGCCAGACCTCGGGGCAGGGAGACCAAGGAACACAGCCCGGATATAGGTTCAGGCCGATCAGGCCAAGAGCGCGGTTCTTGGCTCAGGGTGACCACGGCACACAGCCCAAACCTCAGTGAAGTGTGACCGAGGCACACAGCATGGCCCTCGGCACAGGGCGACCCTGGCACACATCACAGACTTCAGGAGATGGCGACCGCAGCACACAGCCCGGACACCAGCACAGGGTGACTGCGAAACACAGCCCGGAACTCAGAGCAAGGCTACCACATCACACAGCCCGAACCTCGGCGCAGGTTTCCCACGGCACACAGCCCGAACCTCAGTGAAGGTTGCCCGTGGCACACAGCCCGGAAATCTGTGCAGGGTGACCATGGCACAGAGCTCATAACTCGTCGCTAGCCAACCACAGAACACAGCACGGACCTCGGCACATGGCGACTGTGGAACAGGCCAGAACTTGTCACAGGGCAAGCAAGACACAAAGCCCGTATCTCCACAAAGGGTGACCGCGGCACACAGCCCGAACCACAGTGAAGAGCGACCAAGGCACACAGCACGGACCTCAGCACAAGGCGACCATAGTACACAACACCGACCTTGGGAGATGACGACCGTGGCACTCAGACTGGAAATCGGCGCACGGAAACTGCGGCACACAGCCCGGACCTCGGCGCAAAGCACCGTGGGACACATCCCGGATCTCGGTGCAAGGCTAACATGGCACACAGCCTGAAACTCGGCACAGTGCGACCGTGTAACACAGCACAATCATCAGAGGAGGGCAACCGCAGCACACAGCCCAGACCTCGGCACAAGGCTACTGCAGCACACAGCCCAGAACTCATATCAAGGCTAATGTGGCACACAGACCAGAACTCGGCACAGGGAGACCGTGGAACAAAGCCTGAACCTCAGTGAAGGGAGACCATGGCACACAGACCGGAAATCTGTGCAGGACGTCTGGGGTACAGAGTTCGGAATTTGTCGCTAGCCGACCGTGGAGCACAGCCCGGAACTCGATGCAGGGCGACCATGGCAAACAGGACAGAACTCATCTCAAGCCGATGGTGGAATACAGCCCGGACTTCGGCACAGGGCGACCGTGGCACACAGGCCGGACCTTGGCGCAGTGTGACCGTGGCCCACAGCATGGACCTCGGCTCAGGGTGACCGCGGCACCCAGCCCGAAACACAGTGAAGGGTGACCGCGGCACACAGCCGAATAATCAGTGTAAGGAGACCATGGCACAGAGCTTCGAACTCGTCGCTAGACAACCACGGAACACAGCCCAGACCTCCGCACTGGGCGACCGCAGCACACAGGTTGGATCTCTGTGTGGGGCAACTGCGGGACACAGCCCAGACCTTGGCACAGGGCGACCGTGGCACACAGCCCGAATGTCAGTGAAGGGCGACTGTGGCACACAGCCCGGAAATCTGTGCTGGGTGACAGCAGCACAGAGCCCGGAACACGTCGCCAGCCAACCGTGGAACACAGCCCTGACCTCGGTGCAGGTCGACCGCAGCACACAACTAGGAGATCGGCACAGGGCTTCCGCAGCACACAGCCANTCGTCGCTAGACAACCACGGAACACAGCCCAGACCTCCGCACTGGGCGACCGCAGCACACAGGTTGGATCTCTGTGTGGGGCAACTGCGGGACACAGCCCAGACCTTGGCACAGGGCGACCGTGGCACACAGCCCGAATGTCAGTGAAGGGCGACTGTGGCACACAGCCCGGAAATCTGTGCTGGGTGACAGCAGCACAGAGCCCGGAACACGTCGCCAGCCAACCGTGGAACACAGCCCTGACCTCGGTGCAGGTCGACCGCAGCACACAACTAGGAGATCGGCACAGGGATTCCGCAGCACACAGCCAGAACCTCAGTGAAGGGCCACTGCAGCACACAGCCCAGAAATCTGTGCAGGGCGACAGCAGCAAAGAGCCTGGAACTCGTCGCTAGTCGACTGCGAAACACAGTCAGGGCCACGGTGCAGGTCGACTGCGGCACACAACTCGGACATCAGCACAGGTCTACCGCGGCACACAGCCCAAACCTCAGTGAAAGGTGACCGCAGCACACAGCCCAGAAATCTGTGCAGGGTGACAGCAGCAAAGAGCCTGGAACTTGTTGCTAGTCGACTGTGAAACACAGCCAGGACCACGGCACAGGGTGACCATGGAAAACAGGCCAGAACTCGTCTCAGGGTGACCACAGCACACATCCTGGAACTCAGCGAAGGGCAACCGAGGCAAAAAGCCTGAAACTCAGTAAAGGGTGACCGTGTCACACAGGCCGGAACTCGTCGCTAGCCAACCATGGAACACAGCCCGGACCTCGGCGCAGGGTGATGGTGACACACAGGCCGGACCTCAGCACAGGGAGACCGTGGCACACAGGCCGGACCTCAGTGCAGGGCCACCTTGGAACACAGACCGGACTTCGGCTCAGGGCGACCAGGTCAAAAAGCCTGGACCTCAGTTCAAGGCAATCACAGCACAGAGCCCGAACCTCAGTGAAGAGTGACCAATTCACACAGCACGGCCCTCGGCACAGTGCGACCCTGGCACACATCACAGACTCGGGAGATGGCGACCACAGCACACAGCCCGGAACTTGGCGAAGGGTGACCGCGGCACACAGCCCAAACCTCAGTGAAGGGCAACCGCAGCACACAGCATGGAACTCGTCACTAGCCAACCGTGGAACACAGCCCGGGCTTCGGCGCAGGGCAACCGCGGCACAAATCCTGAACCTCAGTGAAGGGCAACCGCAGGACATATCCTGGAACTTGATGCAAAGCGACCCTGGAACACAGCACGGACGTTGGCAGATGTTCACAGTGGCACACACGCAGAATATCGCTGCAGTGTGACCGCGGCACACAGGCCGGACCTCGGCTCAGGGCGACCGCGGCACATAGTCCGGACCTCGGCGCAGGGTGACCACGGCACACAGCCCGAACCTCAGTGAAGGGCGACCTCAGCACACAGCCCAAAAATCTGCCGTGCGACTGTGGCACAGAGCTCGGAACACATCGCTAGCCAACCGCGAGCACAGCCCGGACCTCGGCACAGGGTGACCGCCGAACACAGTCCATACTATGGGGCAGGGCGACTGCGGCACACAACCCGGACCTCGGCACAGGGCCACGGCGACACACAGCCTGAAATTGAGTGAAGGGCGACTGTGGCACACATCTCAGAAATCATCGCCAGCCAACCACGGAACACAGCCCAGACCTCAGCACAGGGTGACTGCGGCACACAGCCCGAACATCGGTACAGGGCTACCGCGGCACACAGCCCAAAACTCTGTGAAGTGTGACCGTAGCACACAGCCCAGAAATCTGTGCAGTACGACTGCGGCACAGAGCCCAGAACTCATTGCTAGCCAACGGCGGAACACAGCCCGGATCTCGGCGCAGGGTGACTACAGCAAAGAGGCCGGACCTTGTCGCAGAGCGACCAAGGCACACAGCCCGGACCTTGGTGAAGGGCGACCGAGGCACACAGCCCGAAACTCAGTGAAGGGTGACCACGTAACACAGCCTGGAACTCGTTGCTAGCCGACTGCGGAACACATTCCGGAACTCGGAGAAGGGTGACNTGTCGCAGAGCGACCAAGGCACACAGCCCGGACCTTGGTGAAGGGCGACCGAGGCACACAGCCCGAAACTCAGTGAAGGGTGACCACGTAACACAGCCTGGAACTCGTTGCTAGCCGACTGCGGAACACATTCCGGAACTCGGAGAAGGGTGACCGTGGCACACAGGCCGGACCTTGTCACAGGGTGACCGTGGTACACAGGCTGGACATTGGTGCAGGGCGACTGTGGCACACAGGCTGGACCTCGGCTCAGGGCATCTGCAGTAAACAGGCCAGACATCGGCTCAGGGCGACCGCGACACACAGCCCGGACCTGAGCGCAGGGGAACCGCGGCACACAGCCCGGACCTCTGGAGAAGGCTACCGTGGCACAAAGCCCGGACCTTGGCAAAGAGGAACTGCAGCACAGAACCCATAAATCTGTGCAGGGCGACCACGGCACAGAGCCCGGAACCAGGTGAAGGGCGATTGAAGCACACAGCCCAGAACCAGGTGAAGGGCAACTGAGGAACACAGCCCAAAACTCAGTGAAGGGCGACCCCGTCACACAGCCTGGGACGCTTTGCCAGCCAACCACGGAACACAGTCCTGACTCGGAGAAGTGTGAACATGGAACACAGGCCGGACCTCGCCACAGGGCGTCTGCAGAACACATGCCGGACATTGGCTCAGGGGGACCGCGGCACACAGCCCAGACCTCTGGAGAAGCCTACGGCAGCACACAGCCTGGACCATGGCAAAGAGGAACCATGGCACAGACCCGGGAACAGGTCACAAGCTGAGGGTGGAACACAGGCCAGAACTCGGAGAAGGGTGACCGTGGAACACAGCC
>SJYV01010778.1:8168-24155 GCA_006410875.1 Neotragus pygmaeus | reverse complement strand
GATTTCCTGATTAATATTGAAGAACACTAAATTTTTAAAAGAGAATAAATTTTTAGAGGGTAATTTCTTTGCTTTCTGGAAGGCCATGAACTCACTAATCTTTATCTTCCCATCTGTCATTCTTTACTTGTCACCATCTCTCTGGGAAATTCGGCTACCCTAGGGTTCATATAGAATGATGAGGAGGTACATATTGGAACAATTTTATTTTATGTTGCATTTTTATGTCCATTTGCGAGTAGATCACATTACTGCAATAGGTAATTCAATTACAGATATGTATGATAAATAACCAGGAGATGGATGCTATCAGAAGGCAATTCTCCTGGAGAAAATAATACTGTATTTGCTGAAATGTGAAATTAAATAAGTTCTAGGCAAGTGACAGTCAGGATTGAGCATGGCCAAATTATTCACAGGGAAAAGAGCCTCTTCAATCAGTTCAAATTCACCCAACATTTGGCAATGATACATGATATGCCTATGCAAAGAAAAAGCAGAGTCAAAGAAAAGAAAATAAAGCAATAAGAAAAAATTCTGCTAAGCTGTGTCCTATGAATTGTCTGCAGAAACACAGGATGATTAGTGCCTGGCTGTTAACTTCCCGGAACAGATACGTTCCTCCCCAACTGACCCCCAATACATTTCCTTACAAAGAGCTTCCCTTTCTGTAAAGAAAACTGGAGATGTGACCTGTCTCAGGAAGCTGAACTCAGTCAGCCACCAAGGATGGGGCTGCCCACTGCCAGGACTTCGCCGGGACCCGGTGCCAAGCTAGAGCTCCGGATGGAGGCCAGGGACATTTATGACCGGACAGGCTGCAGCCAAATGGGCTTTAGCATCACAACTGGCTGCTGTGATTTCCTTTTGCAATTACAGGGCCCAGATTTAGATCTGCCGTAAAACTTTACCGATTGTAAAGCTGAGAACATTGTTTGTAACTGGTACAGGATAAAGCAAAAATAATCCCTTGGGATGCTAACCTCCCTTTGTTCAATGGACGTTGCCATGAAGCCATTGTTTGTGCCAGTTGATGCGCAAGTTGGAACAGGAGGAGAAGTTGCTTCTGAGACACCCATCAAGTCAGTTCCTCAGTATGTGCTAGCGGTGAACTTGACTTTGGGAGACTTAGTTTTGGGAAAGCTGGGAGGAATAGTTACCAGGAGCCTGGGCTCTGATAGACTGCTTGCTTAACTGGGTAGGACACTTAGGATCGCAGTGGAGAGGTCCCCAGGGGACAACCCGCCCGCTGGGCTGGAGTGATGTTGGCGGTGCTGGCCAGCTTCCAGGCCATCTGGCGAGGGGTGGGGAGGGCGGGCCCCAAGTTTGGGCCTGGAGGACAGGTCGAGGGGACAGTCTCGATGCAATGAGAGAAGCAAGCTGGCCGGACTGGCTGCCCGCCAGGTGTGGGTACCATGCTGGCAGGTGGCTGCTGCTAATGTGCAGGAAGAGCCAGGGGGCCCCGGGCCTGCAGTGGCTGGAATCTCTTCCTGGCTGGGGGCTTGAACGCCTGGGCTCGTCCAAGCACCCTGTGTGATCCTGGCCCCGCCGACAGTCCCACCGCTGTCTCCTCCTCCTGACCCCAGCCCTTTTGGCCTCCGTGTGTTCTCTTCCTTCTGCTCGGAAAGCTTCCCCCACCGCCCCACCCACTTGCCTGGGCAGCTCATGGCTTCCAGATCTGGCCTCTCGGAGGGCTTTCACTCAAGTGTCCCATCTTCAGAAAGGCATCTTCACATCATATTAGTTAGGACACCATCCCCTCCCTCTTTCCTCTCTTCCTCAGCTTCCACTTTTTCTCTTTGTGGCTTTTTGCTCCAACCCAACATACTGTATTGGCTTAAAGTCTTTAACCAACTTTGGAGCTTCAGAGCAAGACAATACTGCCCCTAGTGAAGCTGTGTTTAGAAGAGCGCCTGGCACACAGGCTGCCCTGGGTTCAGGTATGTGGTAAGTGAGTGAATGGGAAAATGCCTTTATGTGGTATGTAAATAGTACAGTCTGTGATAGTGTCCTGCATAAAAGTTATGGGTTAAAACTTTGGGGGACAACCGTGGAAGCTAAAAGTATTTAGGAGGAAAAAAGTGTTTTGGATACTCCCAAACTGATTTATTGACCTCCTCTTGAAATACAGATGTCTTTGTGAGCCAAGGACCGTGAGCTTCGTGTTTCCTATACAGGGCTGTTTACCCAGTAAATGCTTGTTCAATGAATCCGTGACCTTGCTGGACTAGGAGATTAGCATAAAACACTTTGTGTGTATTCGAATAGTTTATGTATATTAAAACATAAAAAACTGTAATTCAGTGCTGTTTATTTACTGAGAATAGCAGCCCTTCCCACTACCACCCACAGGCACAAAAATTCCAGGCACTGTATTGTATCCTCATGACATTTTCACACATTACAGAGACTTTTTGAAATTCCAGAAAAAGTTTAGAACTGTGGAAGCCTTTCTTCTTGTATTGCTGAGATGAGGCCCATGAGCCCTGTCATTTAGCTGGATTTATAGATTTAATAAGCTGAAACAGATGAGTGGATAAACAGAGTGTGGTCTAGCCATACAATGGGCTACTATTCAGCAATCAAATGAATGAACTCTTGATATGGGCCGTACTGAGTATGAACTTTAAAACATTATGCTTTGTGAAAGAAGTCAGTCCCAAAAGACCGCATGTGGTGATTCCTTTTATGTGAAATGTCTAGAACAGGTAAACCTGTGAAAACAGAAAACAGGTTTGAAGTTATCTGGGATTGGGGCTGGGGATTGGAAGAAACTGCTGATGGGCAGCTGGGGTTTTTCAGGGAGATGGAAATATTCTAAAACTGGATAATGGGGACAGGCACACAACATGTACATTTACTAAAAATTATCGAATTGTACACAAATGGTATGTAATCTATGCCTCAGTGAAGTTGTGTAGTTCCAACTTGCTGCTGCTAAGTCACTTCAGTCTTGTCCGACTCTGTGCGACCCCACAGATGGCAGCCCACCAGGCTCCCCCGCCCCTGGGATTCTCCAGTCAAGAGCACTTAGCATCGAAGAAATCCAAAACCTCAAAATGCAAGAGATACGTAAGATAGTGACAATAATTAGTAATGTTCTGAGTGGTTACAACGTATCAAAACATTAAAGAGTTCTGGGGCATACTCTCTAAACAGTTCTTTGAACCACCCATGGCCTAAACAAATCCTGGTGTGTTTCCTGGGAATTGTGTCTTGTGTTTCCAGGATTTTCACAAAGCCCAGTGCTGACGCCACCAGATGCGGAGTGAGCAGCATCTCTTTGATCCCCAGGCACTTCCTGGGAAGTGTATCAGAGCTGTGATCTCTGTCCTGAAAACAAGCAAACCCAGGTTGTTTCCAGATGAGACCCGGAACCAAGTCAAATCAATTAAACTCATCTGACCCCTGGGCTACTCAGTGTTTGCTGCACACCAGTTTCCAGTTGTCTATTGAGGATACCTCTCTTTTGCCAGTTTAAAGAAATTTTTGGCGTTATTTATTATTATTATTATTGGCTGTACTGAGTTTTCATTGTCGTGCACAGGCTTCTCACTGAGGTGGCTTTTCTTGCTGGGGTGCACAGGCTCCAGGCACGTGGGCTTCAGTTCAGTGCAGTCGCTCAGTTATGTCCAACTCTTTGCAACCGCATGGACTGCAGCATGCCAGGCCGCCGTGACCATCGCCAGCTCCCGGAGTTCACTCAAACTCATGCCCATTGAGTCAGTGATGCCATCCACCCATCTCATCCTCTGTCGTCCCCTTCTTCTCCTGCCTTCAATCTTTCCCAGCATCAGGGTCTTTTCCAATGAGTCAGATCTTGACGTTAGGTGGCCAAAGTATTGGCCACAATCACAGGGATCTAATCAAACTGATCAGATGGACCACAGGCTTGTGTGACTCAGTGAAACTATGAGCCATGCCAGGTAGGGCCACCCAAGAGAGATGGGTCATGGTGGAGAGTTCTGACAGAATGTGATCCACTGGAGTGGCAAACCGCTTCAGTATTCTTGCCTTGAGAACCCCATGAACAGTATGAAACGGGCTTCAGTAGCCATGACTCATGGGCCCTAGAGCATGGGCTCAGTAGCTGGAGCTCATGGGCTTAGCTGCTTCAAAACATGTGGAATCCTCCCGGACTAGAGATCCAACCCGTGTCCCCTGCGTGGGCAGGTAGATTCCTTTCTACGGCGCCACCAGGGAAATCCTCTTCTGCTAGTTTTATTGGTGCATGGGCATCGCTCTGGGTGGTGGTGGGGGGCATGGAGAATCTTGGAAAACACACCGCCTCCTGGTCTCTTTAGAGCTGCAGGGTCTGGAACTCCAGAGCGTGGCTCTGCTCACCAAAGAACACTGCTTTCCCAGGATGGGGCAAAGTGCGTGGTACCTGCTTCTGTATCCTCGTTCACCTAGCAGAGCATCTGCTTCCGCTGGTGAGGTTGTTTCTAACAGCCAGAGCTGGTGGTAGGATGCAGGTTTTTGAGTGCCCAGAGCCGAAACAGTTAAACTGGAGAGGGCCCTTTTTCCCCATTAGAAGAAGAGTCATTTGAATCATTTCTGGCTCTTTCCCTTCTGCTTTGACACATTCTGCAGTTAAAGCACAAGCTGAGGTTCAGTTATGGGCAGAGGTACATACGAACTGCCTGTAATTTCCTTGCTCTTTGACTACTGTCCCTGGGTGGGAGTGCCTTTAGCTCTTTCCTCTTGTTTATGGCGACTTCCATCTGTTTAGTGCCTGAGAATCCTCTCTGCCTCCTGCCTTGGGGCTTGCTTGGCTCTCTCTTGGGCACCTTACCCTCCCCACACCAGTTGGTTTCTACACGGCGACTTTCCGCGGGAGTGTTTACTTTGGCAAAGACGGTCCCGGCTCCAGATACACTGGGCAGGAGATGGCCGGCTTTCAGAGCTCATATGCCTCTTTGCATTAGTGGTGAAGTATTGCTCTCCAGTCCTGGGATGGTTCGAGCAGGTGTTTGTAAAGAACGTCTACTTTCTTCAGCCCTTGTAGCGGTCATACGCAGAAATTGAGATGGACGAGAGTTTTAAATTCTAGGTCCATAGCTTTATTGACCTCTTACCAGTGTAGTTTCTGACTCGCTCATTCTGAGTTTGCCTCCTCCCAAACTGCCAGCCTAACCTACACACAAATTAAGAGTAAAATTTATTCGATGACCATGTTTCTCTGTTGCTCGCCCTTGGTGAGTAGTGAGGAGTTCTTTATGAGATGGCATCAATATTCCCTTCTGCTTATTAGGTGGCAACAGAGTGAGTGACATTTATATTTTGATGTCACTTTTGGTGGCTTTAATTGGTCAATAAAGTACTGTTTAGGTGGGTAGTTTCGGTAGTTATTTTCTTTCATTTGCAATGAGCTAATGTTCTCCATATTTTAAGGGTAACTAGTTAAGCATTCAGAGGAGGCAGTGGCACCCCCAACTCCACTACTCTTGCATGGAAAATCCCATGGACGGAGGAGCCTGGTGGGCTGCAGTCCATGAGGTCGCTAAGAGTTGGACACAACTGAGTGACTTCACTTTCACTTTTCACTTTCATGAATTGGAGAAGGAAATGGCAACTCACTCCAGTGTTCTTACCTGGAGAATCCCAGGGACAGAGGAGCCTGGTAGGAGGCCCTCTGTGGGGTCGCACAGAGTCGGACACTACTGAAGTGACTTAGCAGCAGCAGCAGCAGTTAAGCATTCAATTAAAGAGATTGACTGGTTACATGATGAGAGAAATTTCCATCTTGCCAGGACAGAGACTTAGTTTGGAAACACAAGGAATAAGAAAATGATGCCATTTTTCTCTTGATTTAAGACCTCCTTTTAGAATCATTGTTGATTTGTATTGGATCTGAGAACTGCAGTTGATCATAATTAAAGCAAGATGTAGTGTTACATACAGAATTCTGTGAAGACATTTCCCTAAGTGGGAAAAATGTATTAGACTATTAGTTTTGATGATTAAAAATTTTTTTTCCTAACCATTTCTTTTTCTGAAAAGTGTCCAGATGCTAAGATCAAATACTCATTTTGGATAGTCTAGTGTGTACCGGATCCTACCTTTGTTGGGCGGTTGGATCACAGGGAAGAGCCTGGAATGTTCACTTCACAGCCCGGAATGTTACTATTGCAGTCCCTTGTGTCTGCTGACACCTCCTCCTGCTGTCCTTGTTCTGAAGTTTAAACTTGAAGGGTTTTTGACAATATGTCAGGGAAAGAAAACTTCTTTAATGTTTGAGCTAGAAGTTAAAGTCAGGCATTTTATTTATTAAGTTTAATATTTCTGGGCTGTAAGTAGAGAAAAAAGATCATGTTTGACGGAGCTGGGGTCCAGCCTGCAGATGTTGAAACTTTGCCTGAGGTAAGGTGACCAGATGTCCAATGTGGAAAGGAGCTTGCTGGACCGTGGTTTCTTGTTCTTTCTGATGAAAGAAAGAACTGTTGCTCCTCCAGTATCCGCTGATGATCTTTTTAGTGCCCCCCTCACCCCCAATCAGAGGGATTCTTCTGCAGTCCTTCCTTATCGTGACCTTCTCTGGTCAATTTCTCTGCTAACCCAGCTGCCTTTTTAGTAATGCATTTCTCCTTCACCACGAAGTTCTGAGCTGAGCTCGAAACCTCTGATTGGCCCTAAGTTTCTAACAAGCAAGGCCCAGCTCACTCTCTGGCCCTCCCGTCCTGTGTTTCAGCTCCTGTCCCTGTGGGAAGGGAGCTGTCAGGCTTTGTCCAGACAGTGGCAACCTCAGTGCCTGGCGCTAAGCTCAGGGGGTTCTGAGCCACAGCTGGATGACGTATCAGAGGTATCATCGATGGGCATCCCTCATAGCTCAGTCCATAAAGAATCTGCCTGCAACCCAGGAGACCCAGGATTGATTCACGGGTCGGCAAGATCACCTGAAGAAGGAAATGGCAACCCACTCCAGTACTCTCGCCTGGAGAATCCCATGGACAGAGGAGCCTGGTGGGCTGAAGTCCATGGGGTCGCAAGAGTCGGACATGACTTAGTGACTAAACCATCACCGCCACCACCATCAATGCACACGCTCCTAGGCTCAGCCTTGTTCCTGGGCTGGTTCATGTTGGCTCATGAGGTCAGTCCTTCTCTAGGTCACTTATAAGTATGACGGGAATATGGTGGTGATTTAGTCCTCTCCCTTCTTTAGTTTCACGCCTGATGGTGCTCTCGAGCTGGGAGAAGCAGGCATCGGCTGATTAGGTGGGAGAAGCCCTTGTGAGAAGGCAGTGGGGGCTTCTCCACCCCTCAGCCTTCTGTCTTGATGATGGCAGTTGGAAGCCTTGGAACTGTACCTCTCAAGGTCCTCCCTCCTTTCCACATGGAACTCTCACTGCCTTGGCCCCTGGTCACAAAGTTGGTGCCAGGAAAGGTGAGGATATCTGAACATAGGTGTTTGAGGCGACAGTCTTTCCCACTCTGCCTGTCTACCCCTACTTCCTTTACAATGCACATCTGAAACCAGTGCAAATGCCTTCTGTGAATGGAGTTTGTGCGGTGGTTGGGGGTAGGCCTGGCGGGGTGGTGACGGGAGAGCCCAGGAGCCCTGCACATCCAGGCAGTGGCTTATTGGCTGTCAAGCCTTTCCAAGCCGACTCCCAAGTCAGGCCTGGAGCCAAATTTACTTTTCATCTGTCAGCTGTGATGGAATTCCTAGGTCCTATCGCCAGCTTGTGAAAAGACATCATTCAGGAAACTGCAGGCTGGCAAGTAAGAATTGCAAAGGTTCATTCACTCGAAAGCTGATGCCTGTAAATGTTTAACTTTGAACAATTTCTCTGGGCCCACCTGCTGGGGTTCCATCTCCCTGAGCTTTGTGTTGGTGCAGAGGAAAGCCCTTGGGGAAGGGCAATGGTAGACATCTTAGTAGACACGCCCCAGAGATGGTACCGGCTGAAGGACTTTCTGGATGTCTCCACCTCACTCATCCCTGGTCCAGGCATTGTTCAGTAAGGTCCATTTCTTTTGAACGCCATGGAGTAAATAACAGTGCTTGGACTTCAGCTGCTAAAACTCTAAAACCCAGTTAGGACTGTAGAGTCAGGTTTGACAGTGGTCAGACCCCCTGTCAATTCAGATACCTTGAAGACACTTTTAAAAAGAGTGTCTGTCAGTGAATTAATTGTTTTTTGAAGGAGGCTCATGAAAGTCAATGCCTTCAGCTTGGACTGTGGCTACAGGGGAGACTGACTTGCTAACCTGGGGAGGAGTACCATACCTTACGTCTTTGATTAGGAAGAAGAGTACTTCCCAGTGTCTACAGAGTATTTAAAAAAGCCTTCTTTTTCTCATATAATGGAAATAATAATGGAAGATCAAGCACTCCAGATACAATTTATTAGTACAGTTGATTTATAATATTTATTTTTCTCTTCCTGACTTACTTTACTCTGTATTGTATGACAATATCTAGGTCCACCCATATCTTTACCAATGACCCGGTTTCATTTGTATTTTTTTTTTGTGGTGAGTATTCCATTGTATATATGTCCCACATCTTCTTTACCCATCTGGTGATGGATGTTTAGGTTGCTTCCTTGTCCTGGCTGTTGTGAATAGCGCTGCCGTGAACGATGGGGTACCTGTGTCTTTTTGAATTAGGATTTTTCTCAGGGTACACGCCCAGTTGTGGGATTGCTGAATCATATGGCAGCTCTATTTTTAGTTTTGTGAGGAACCTCCGTACTGCTGTCCATAGTGGCTATACCAACCTACATTCCCATCAACAGTGTAGGAGAGTTCCCTTTTCTCTACACCTGCTCCAGCATTTATTGTTTGGAGATGTTTTGACAATGGTCATGCTGACTGGTGCAAGGTGATACCTCATTTGGGCCCTGAAAAGTGAAAGTGAAGTAACTCAGTCACGTCTGAGTCTTGGTGACCCCATGGGCTCCAGCCTACCAGGTTCCTCCTCCCATGGGATTTTCCAGGCAGGAGTACTGGAGTGGATTGCTGTTTCCTTCTCCAGGGGATCTTCCCAACCTAGGACTTGAACCTGGGTCTCCCACATTGCAGGTAGACGCTTTACTGTCTGAGCCACCAGGGAAGACAATATATGCACTACCATGTGTAAAATAGATAGCTAGTTGGAAGCTTCTGTATAGCACAGGGAACTCAGCTTGGTGTTTGGCAATGACCTAAAAGGGTAAGATCAAGGGGTGGGAGGGAGGATCAGGAGGGAGGGGATATATGTTTACCTACAGCTGATTCACTTTGTTTGTTGTATGGCAGAAATTAACACAACATTGTAAAGGAATTACTCTCCTATAGAAAACAACTATATTAGATTTCTTTGTTTGGGTTTGTAGATGGGAGTAGTATGAGCTTTGGAGTGACTTTGGGAAAGAACAGGCCAGATAAATATGCTTCATTTGATCTCTGGGATCCTGAGTTCTTTGGTAATCTTTCAGAAAAAATTACAATTTTTATTCTTATGGTCAATGACTTTGCTGTTTTATGTTAAGAGGGAAGAGAGTACTGTGACCTCTCAGCTAGTGAGTGGATTGGAGGGGAGACTCAGCCAGGCGCATGTCTCATGCCATGCTTTTCCAGAGTTTCACCCAGATCTTTGTCCTCTACCAAAATGCTCAGCTCCGCTGGTGCGTTGGTTTGGGGTCCCCATGATGAAGGAACACAGAATGAAAAAGGCTGCCCAGTCTGCCCCTTGGAGTGGGTCCATTGAGGTTGTGCCCATAAAATGAGGCTCTGAGCTCACCTCCAGTGGTCTGTCCCTTAGAGTCTCTTTAACTACTGGTGGTAGTGTGTGAACTTTAATCCAACTTTTGGATCTGCCGCTAAATGCCTTTCAGTGGGCTTTTAATTTTTTGTTTTTAAATGAAAAGTGTATGTTCCCAGAAGAACTGGCTTTGGGACCCAGATTTTCTGCCTGGAGGTTGTTGGAGACAGGGCTAAGTGGGAAGAATAAAAATCGCGATTGTAGGCTTGGCAAAAACATTGTTGGAGGCTTGGCAAAAATCATCATTAAGAGGCCCAGACAAAGGGCACAATTAGTGCATGGCTGAGGCTGGGCATTGATGTGTGTGGCCCTCAGGGCCAAGTGCCCTTTGTGGTTCTTTAATTGCACTTTTGAGTGAACAACCAGTCTAATTAAGCCATGAAAACTAGTCAAAAGCAGGCTAGGGAAGAATGCTTGCTTGAAAGAGTACGAGAACCCTTGTGTTTATCTCTGTTACTCTTCAGGGGAGTGCTACCCTTTCTATTTTCTTTTCTTTTTTTTATTGGAGTATAGTTAATTAACAGTGTTTTAGTTTCAGGTATACAGTGAAGTACAGTTAAACATATACATGTATCTCGTCTTTTTCAAATTCTTCTTTCCTCATTTAGGTCATTACAGAATACTGAGCAGGGTTCTCTGTGCCATAGGGCTTCCCTGGGGACTAGGATGGTAAAGAATCTGCCTGCAGTGTGGGAGACCTAGTTTCAATCCATGGGTTGGGAAGATCCCCTGGAGAAGGGAATGGAATCTACTCGAGTATTCATGCCTGGAGAATCCCATGGAGGGAGGAGCCTGGTGGCTACAGTCCACAGGGTCACAAAGAGTTGGATGTCACTGAGCACGAGATTTTAAAAAGCCCCCCGTGAAGCAGACCGTCAGTGCCAGTCAGGTTCATTCCTGTATCTTTCCTCTATGTAGGAAAAAAATGATTTGTAGCTGTATTTCTGTCAAAGAGTTAGGCAAAGACTTTAAAGACTTGGTTGAAAGCAAAAGGAATTCATATAAAGGGGTACACATGAAACGTGAAATATGCATGTTTGAGATGCTTGACTTTTCTGAGCAATCAGGAGGTTGTTAGCTGTTTCCTTTTCCCACTTCAGCTTTCAAATGATTAATGGGGTTTGTTTAATTAAATGTTCCACATTTACCTGGAGTGGAGGCCCAGGGAGTGTTCTGAAAATAGTATCAATTGTTTTCTATTGATCTACAATATGCAGTATGGCTTGCTTATCTTGAGAGAAAAGGCATTCCATTTTATATTAATAATCTTTTTCAGATTATTTAACCGTTAGTTCTAAGGTGAAAAAATCTATTTAAAACATCCTCTGGACCTCCTGAAAAATTCCCTGTCATTAAATACTCTTTTACTGCATTCCAGAGGAAGAAGCTAGTTTTAAAAAGAGAAGCACACTTCTGTGGCTACCACGGTAGGTTGAAATGGGCCGAGGGGTAGCTGGGCTATTTTTAGCAAGTGCCAACGTATCCTGTGGTGGCTGATGTCCAATGATCCAAAATTAGTCATGGGATCTTGGCCACCACAATGTCTGGGACTCAGCCGATCAGTATGCTCAACATCTTTGAATTGTCAGCCTAAATCTACCACTAGGATTGATTGCTTTGGTCAAATAATACATCATTCTTTGCAGAAAACAAAAGGATTACCTATCCTTGTGAGCTAAAGGATCAAAAGCCCTGGAATTACAGGCTAGGCAAGGTAGGTACTGAATAAAATTAGGAACAGATTCAGGCTTTTGGAAGATGACAGTCTCTTGGTGATGAAGACAGTGAAATACCTAACAGGGACATTTCTATTTTATTCTATTGGTGGGGGCATGAAAAAGAACAGCTGAGATTTTTTTTCCTCTTCTGTTTTGTTTACATAAAAAGAGGTCAAAGGAGAAGGTTGATGGGGACCCTCAAGGCAGAAAAAGCTTGGTCTTTCATCTGTAGAAAAAAGGGGGGATACAGTTACCTTCTGGAAAAGGTCTCTTACACATGGCGCCCCCAATCATTCTAGAGACAGATGACCAGTTCACTTTGAAAGAATTATATTTACATTTCCCCATGCCTAGAAAAACACTTCCTTGTTAAATACACACTCAGCATACAATTATCCTTTGCTGTGTTCATTGATTACTTTTTTTCCCAAAGGTTTTTCTGTTTGCTTGTAAACTAATCCATAGTTGACAGAGGATGGGCTAATTTTTAATAGCTTTATTCTGACAAATCCTTTCTGTTGTCTTAATTTAAAGTGACATGGCAAATGGGAGGTGGATTGGATTCAAAGGAAGGGAAATGCACTTGGTTGGAGCACACTGTCTTATGTGTTGACCATTGATTGCCTTCTAATTGATATAACCATTCCATAGGATTCCAGAATTTAGAGGACACAGTTGAAACTGTCCACTGCGTCTCTCTGTCAGCAAGCAGGGCATGTTCTGAACCCTCATGGACAAATCATGATCTGTTATGTTCTTAAAGAGGGAGGTACTTGGGGCTTCTATTGTAACTCGGTCCATTGGTTTTCACTGTGGTCCAACTCCAGAGGAGCACTGGATGAAGGGTGACATTTGGTCATCCAGGAAGTGTTTTCTAGAAACTCTCTGTGTGACACCAGGCCCTGCTCTGGGAATACAGTGAGTGTAGGACAGAGAGGGTTTCTGTTCTCTTGGTCCTGGTTTTCCAGTTGGATACTCCTCGCCCTTGCAAGGCTGCCATTTTTCTCCGGTGTTCTTTAATAAAACTTGTAGAATGCTTCAAATGCTATTAAACCTTGAGGACTGCCTAGAACCTCTAGCCAGGACAGGGTGACTGTGGGTGGAAGACTTGGGCGTGGGAACATTTGGAACGGCGTGCTCTGGTCTCCACGCCTTGGCAGAGCTTCCTTGCTTATGGGCTAGAGGGACCTGAGGGGTTTGAAAGATGCTCTCCTAACACAAACACCTGATGGTACTCATTCCAGGGCCCTGGGATGCAGAGATGCACCCGTCAGCACAGATGTAGCCCAGACACGTGCCTTGTGATGCTCTCTGGGAGCAGAGAGGGCCTGACACCCAGAAATGCCTTCAAGATGACTAAGGGGAAGATGGAACTGTCCACGGTCTTACCTTTAGGACTTTAGAGAAGTCTGCAGGCATCTCTGTGGGATGGCTCAGAGATCTCCCTCATCAGGGCTGGAGGTCGAATGATTAGCTCTGTGTATGATTTGGATAAAGGGGTTTATGTCACTGGCTTCAAACGTGGGACAGATTTCTTGGTGGTTTTCTTAGAAATCACATAATCCACCTTCATTGCAGGGCTGTCATTTCCAGTGTCTAGTGCACTCTGCAGTCAGGATAAGAAAGGAATCTGACCTTTCTTGAAATAGAAGAGCCTTGGGATGTGGAGAGGGCAATTGGCACTGGAGCAGAGTTAGATAACTAAGCTGCCTAAGACCCACTCCTGCCCAGCCTTCCCGGGGATGCTTGCACCCTCTGCCAGTCTCTCTGATTTCCTAGCCCCTTAGCATAGCATCTGGGTTTATGCAAACTCCTTCAAAGAGTGATCCCAGCCTGTTGGTCAACATCCCTAAATAGACTGTGGTCGCTGGAGAGCATCATTTCTCTCTTCCACGAGTCTTCTCCCCTGTATCCCAGGAGTTCCCTTTCTCTGAGTCGAGCCATCATTGGTGGTTTTTGGACGTCAGAATGCCAGTGCCTATTTAAATTATTCAGGTTTTGGCCAGCCTGCTCCATCCACCAATTCTCATTGCAGAGGTGTTTGTGACCCAGGAGAATTAACTCACTTCTATTTTCTTCCTTTTGTCTTTTACAGAACCCAGAAAGAACAGCACCTTGTGTGGGGATAAATGTGGGCTAATATCTCAGAAATAAAAACAGAGACTATTATAAAGGAGCCCTTTTCTCCGCCCCCACCCCCACCCCGGGATGTTGTTTGAGACTTAAAGAGTTTATCAATGATGTGTGTTGTTTCCTTTTGGATGGTTCGTTTGTATAAAGGTATTGATGGTATAATTATCCATCAAATTATATGCAGCCGTGAAAGCCTCCAAACATAAAAAAATGTGGCTATTGGTCTAAATCAGAGAAAGCAATGGCACCCCACTCCACTACTCTTGCATGGAAAATCCCCTGGACAGAGGAGCCTGATGGACTGCAGTCCATGGGGTCGCTGAGGGTTGGACACGACTGAGCGACTTCATTTTCACTTTTCACTGTTATGCATTGGAGAATGAAATGGCAACCCACTCCAGTGTTCTTGCCTGGAGAATCCCAGGGATGGGGGAGCCTGGTGGGCTGCCATCTATGGGGTCTCACAGAGTTGGACACGACTGAAGCAACTTAGCAGCAGCAGCAGCAGCAGTTGGTCTAAATGTGAGTATCTGAGCTCTCCTTGGGTCACCTATGATGCTGTGTGAACATGACTTTTTATTTACACATGTGGTGGGGACTTCCCTGGTGGTCCAGTGTTTAAGAATTCACCTGCCAGTTCAGGCAACACAGGTTCAATCCTTGGTCTGGGAAGATCCCACATGCCACAGAGCAGCTACTGAACCTATCCCCTAGAGCCTGTGCTCTGCAACAGGAGAAGCCATCACAATGAGAAGCTGCACATCACAACTGGACAAAGCCAGAGGGCAGCAATGAAGACCCAGTGCAGCCAAAAATAATAAATTTAAAAAAGTCACATAGTCTGTCTTTCATGGTGTAGCCCAACACAGCAAAGAATCACCAACTCGCTTTTGATATAATCTCCAGAAACAGTCTCATTTAAGAGAAGCACAAGCTGGAATCAAAATTGCTGGGAGAAATATCAATAATGTCAGTCACGCAGATGACACCACCCTTATGGCAGAAAGTGAAGAGGAACTAAAGAGCCTCTTGGTTGAACGTGAAAGAGAAGAGTGAAAAAGCCGGCTTAAAACTCAACATGCAAGAAACTAAGATCATGGCATCCGGTCCCATCACTTCATGGCAAATAGATGGGGAAACAATGGCAACAGTGACAGACTTTATTTCCTTAGGCTCCAAAATCACTGCAGACGGTGACTGCAGCCATGAAATTAAAAGACACTTGCTCCTTGGAAGAAAAGCTACAACGAACCTAGAGAGCATTTTAAAAAACAGACACTGAGATGACCCAGAGGGATGGTATGGGGAAGGAGGTTCAGGTTGGGGAACACGGGTACACCTGTGGTGGATTCATATTCATGTATGGCAAAACCAATACAATATTGTAAACTAATTAGCCTCCAGTTAAAATAAATGAATTTATATTAAAAAACAAAAAGCAGAGACATTACTTTGCCAACAAAGGTCCCTCTAGTCAAAGCTATGGCTTTTCCAGTAGTCATGTATGGATATGAGAGTTGGACTATGAAGAAAGCTGAGTGCTGATTAATTGATGCTTTTGAACTGTGGTGTTGGAGAAGACTCTTGAGAGTCCCTTGGAAATCAAGGGGATCAAACCAGTCAGTGCTCAAAGAAATCAGTCCTGAATATTCATTGGAAGGACTGATTCTGAAGCCGAAACTCCAATACTTTTGCCACCTGATGCGATGAGCTGACTCATTTGAAAAGACCCTGATGCTGGGAAAGATTGAGCACAGGAGGAGAAGGGGACGACAGAGGATGAGATGGTTGGATGGCATCACCGACTGAATGGACATGAATTTGGGTAAGCTCTGGGAGTTGGTGATGGACAGGGAGGCCTGGTGTGCTGTGGTCCATGAGGTTGCAAAGAATCAGAAACGAATGAGTGACTGAATGGAACTGAAGAGAGCTAAAGAATACGGGACTCCGGAACAGTAAGTGGGGCTTCTGAGCAAAAGCCTCCAGCACATCTTTCTGTCTGCCCCACTAATCTTTTGACTTTGCCTTCTCCTCAGAGGTCACACTGGCCACTGAGCCTTTTGGAAACTATGTGGAGTCTGTTTGAACATGACCCCTTTGGGTTTTATGGTGGTTTAGTTTCAGATAACTACTCTGAAGGCTACCCTTCCATATGATCCCAGGGAAAGTATAAAAAACTGAGAGTCTGGGTAGTGAAGTAGCAGAAAGAGAAGTTAGCCACACATCAGGTTGCCCCGAAAGAGCTTTAAAACAAAAAAAAATTTGTTTTTGACCTCACCGAGTAGCATGTGGAATCTTAGCTCCCCAGCCAGAGATTGAACTTGTACCCCTTGCATTGGAAGTGTGGTGTCTTCACCCCTGGCCTGCAAAGGAATACCCCCCCCC